>CM050412.1:67900686-67958186 GCA_027564155.1 Gymnocypris eckloni scoliostomus | reverse complement strand
CAAAATTTTGATTTAAATGTTCCCAATACACTTACTTCAAGAACACCACCATCCCTGGTGGAGTTTTGAATTATCTCTCACACATTTGATGCTTAGATTTCAAACAATTTTGCCTCTAAACTTTTGAAGCCCCCCAGCTGATGACTTCTGGAAATTCACATGATGTATCTTTATGCGAGAGCTGTCTCCATGAAAATCAGAGCATGACCTTTTTCTGTTTTAAGTTGAAATACATATTACGTCTTTCATTTGTGTTCACTGTTTACTGTGTACACTTCCCGGTTTTCTGCTACCTAGCCGTCTCGTAAAGCCGTCTCCCATGACGCTATCCACAGCACTCTTCACATGGAGGTCAAAGCGTGCACAACCTTTGTGTGGAAAGATGCACTGAAGCCTCGACATGAGTCATACGAAAGAGACTTTACAGCTCTGTGTGAGTGATACACCCCTCCAACTCGCGAATAAACCTGATATTATAGGACATAGTCCAGGCTTGAACTATAACGAAGACCTATTTCATTGTAAGCATCTACTTGAGCAGAAGATTTTCATAGTTCATCAATAGAGCCAAAGAAGCAAAGTCCAGTGTCTGGAGTGTGTCTGTTGATAAGACTGCTGGATGACCTGTGGAAAGTACACACAACAACACCAGCACAGAGTAAAACTCTCTCATTCACACTTTATTTTTTTTGTATGCTCAGAATTTAAGAGAGACAGCGTTGGTCTTGTTGTTCCATGTCTCTGGTCTGTTTGCTCTTTTCCAGGCGCTCATGGGGCATGTGAAGGGGGCTGATATATACCGGGCCCCATCGAGCCTCGTTGACCTGGCCTGCCGCTTGTGTTGTGCGTAGTCGGAGTGAGAGGGAACGAGGAGACGAGGATCATGTCCTCTCTTGGAGAAGTGCTAACTTGGACACGGAAAGGAATTTTTGTGGTTTATTCAGAGAGCGGCTCCATCTGTGTAAACTGGCGCTTGCCAGGATGTCGACTCCCTCACTTTCTACCCAGACACATGCTTAACCCCTTCAACACCTTCTGCTCACCAAAAAAAAAGACATCTTGCACAAGCAGAATCAACCAAAAACAAGAAAAACCCTTTAAAAAAAGAAGTGCACTGCAGTATACCTTTACTTATTACAAAAATAATGCACTTACAATAATGCACACAAATAATTACAATAATATACTCAAGTATGAAGTAAAAACACAGTAATGTTTGTTTGTCATGTATTTTAATATATATTTTAATTATCAATTTGATTAATTAAGTTGTGATTTAGTACCTTTAAAATATCTTAAATGTAATATCAAATAACATACTACAGTTAAAATTACAATGAAGTACTGTACATGTGCTTTAGATGATAGTCAGCACATCAAAATAAGTAAGCTTCTTTAAAGCATGACAAAAGATTAATAAACATCATGATTTCAAAGTAGTGTAAAAAAAAACGTAGGTGTTCCAAGTGAAACATAGTCATCCAAGTGTCTCTCTTTAAGTCACTTAATTGTTATGTTATTTTATTGATATTATATTATCTGTCAAAACAGTTCTGTAAGTTTTTGAAGTACACTACAAGTGCACAAGCAATACAATTGTCATGCTTACAATACTAGTTGACTATGTTTACCATAGTGTCAGACAAAACACCATAGTTAGACATGACTGTCATCATGAACAGAAATTAAACAAAATGACAGAAAGATTTTGAAGCTTGAACTTTTTGAAGATCTCATATTGGTCACATATTATCATTTTAATAGCAACCAAAACTGTATATGTGGTTACCTGGTTAATGTTCGTAAATGTTTTTGTAAGATACCGAGTAGTTTTTTGTTTTGTTCTTGTTTTTTTTGGGTTCCTATTTAGCTACTATACCAGCAATGGTTAAATTAAATAAGTTTAAATGGGTTATGTAAGTATTTGCCAAACCATTTTCAGTACTGCCTGTTGAAAATGTGACTAAGCAGGCAGTTAATCTTTGTGTGTGTGTGTGTGTGTGTGTGTGTGTGTGTGTGTGATTATCTCCATTACTGTGTTCTGAGAGCGAGTTTGTATATATTTATGCAACACTATATTCCTTAAACTGAAGTAAACTCAGACATGCTGCCATGTACCGGCAGTGTGATTGGTGAAACTAGGATAACCTCTAAATAAACACACATGTGAGTGCGCACACACACACACACACACACACACACACACACACACACACTGGTCTGGACATGAACACTTCAACCTTAACTCCCTCTGCTGGAGATACGTTCAACAGGAAACACAGGCGAACTTCTGGAAAAACTGTGATTTCATAACAGCTGAACAGACACTGTAGAGTAAGATTGTTTTAGTCGTTGAGAGACACTTTTTTGAAACTTACAAACAAACAAACTCTGAAATTGACTGACTTTTTTCACACATTTGGGTGGAATGTGTTTTAAACATTGACAGATGTCTTTGTACGTGAAAGCGTCAGAAAAGATTGCACTT
This sequence comes from Gymnocypris eckloni scoliostomus, assembly GCA_027564155.1. Taxonomy (NCBI): domain Eukaryota; kingdom Metazoa; phylum Chordata; class Actinopteri; order Cypriniformes; family Cyprinidae; genus Gymnocypris; species Gymnocypris eckloni. The sequence goes on along the minus strand of CM050412.1, from coordinate 67,955,698 downwards.
TTCAACCTAGGCTCGCAAGAAAGTCACACACTGATAGTATATGACTCCAGACGTGACTATAAAACTGTTTCACTTTAATTATCTTCAAACAAAAGACTAAATATAACATATTTTTAATGCATAACAAGTTAGAATTACAGATGGTTATTTATTGCATTGCATTTTTATTGGGTTAATTTAAAAATGCAGTCTTTAAAATGGCAGAGCTACTATATAATTTCAGCCTTTGTAACGTCCCCAAGACCATGTCAGAAAGTTTCTTAGGCTGAATACGACTTTTATTCATGTTGTACCCTGTGTTATTCTCATTAGTCTCTTTAAACTCTTTGTCTCTGCTCGTCCTCATCTTGTGTCTCTCTGCAGGATTCATTCTCTGAGTCACGGGGCTGTCCCTGGCACACTGACTGGAAGCCTCTAGTTTATGAGTGGATTTGGCTCTGCCCGGCCCTATGGTTGCTCTGCCTCTCGTCCCACAGTTAACCCCTTACTGTCCCAGGATCAGCTGTGCTCCACAATTAACCCTTTACTCACACTTTACATCAGTCTGAGCTGGATCCTCAGTTACTTTACAATAAGGTTCATCGTTAACAACATTAGCTTACATGAACTAAGTATGAACAATACTTCTACAGCATTTATTAATCTAAGTTAATGTTAATTTCGGCATTTACTAATACGCATTATTAAAATCTCAAGTTGTGTTTGTTAACATTAGTTAATGCACTGTGAACTAACATGAATAAACAACTGTATTTTCATTAACTAACATTAACAAAGATTAATACAAATTGTAATAAATACCTTATTTTTAGTTTGTTCATGTTAGTTAATACATTAACTAATGTTAACAAATGACACCTTATTGTAAAGTCTTACCGAGTCTACTTTCAACCTTTACTAAATGATTTAAAGCCAACATTACATAAAAAGTCACCCTATTTCCTCGATGCATGTTATTTAACCTATTCCGATTGATTCCGATTGATTCACTTGTACAAATTAATACAATATTTGCAAAATCATACTATTTTACGAGTTGCACAATTCGTATGAATTTGGATGAATGACCTACACCTAACCCCGCCCCTAAACCTACCCATCACTGGGGTGTAGACAAATCGTACTAAATCATAAGAGTGAGATCGTATGAATTTGTACTAATTAGCCACCTCGTAAAATACATACGAATAGGTCATGAGATAGCATTGCTTAAACCCTGCTCCTACAAACTTGTGTTCGTTTAAACATCCCATCAATGACCAGTGGATAAAACTAAATCAGTAGCCCTTTATTTTACGGTCCTGTTCCATGTACATTTTATATTCACAATTAAATAACCCCTACACCTTACTTTAACCCATGTAGTTACCTCATACAATGCAGTACGTTCTTAGGCAAGTACACTGTGAGTACACACACACTGTAAAATAAAGTGTAACCACAATCTCCATATGTATTTTAATTCCTTGGTTTGTTATGGTCAAATCTTACTGAAGAAAATATTGTTACTATTTTATCATAAGTCTAAACTTAGTTTACCCAAAAGTGAAAATTATAATGATAATTTACTCACCTGTATCTCATTCCAAAAACACATTACTCTTTCTACAGCAGAACACAAAATGAGACAGTTTTTAGTAATCCTTATTACTATTACCTATTAACTAAGAGTTTAAAAATTAGAAAGGTAGTTATTAAGCGTAGGTATGTGTAGGACAAAGGGATCTAAAATTTGCTAATGCAGAATAAGGCATTAACATGTGCTAATAAGTACTAATAAACAGCCAAATTGGCTAGTAAGTTGCATGCTAATGAGCAACTAGTTGATAGTGAGAATTGGTCCTTAAAATAAAGTGTTACCATTTGTTTCTATTAAGTTACAATTCAAGCTTGTACGCTTAAAAAAGGATGCAAAAGCTCCACGTAAAACTATCCCATGTGACTTGTGTGCTATATTTTAACTTTATTGAATCTATTTATTTTCTATTTTGTTGTCCTACCAGTCATCTAATCTTCAATTAAATTTTAGCAAGCTTTATGAAATGAGTACATCGGGAAGGGTCAGAGCACCAGTGATGGCCAAACATCCACATCCGTAACTGGACTAGTCATATGTATAGACCACAAGATTAGTCTCACTTCTTTCTTCCTCTGAACTCTGAACTGAATTTTTCTTACATTTTGCAACCAGTACTTTGAATTCAGTCAGAAAATGAAAACAGTTGAGTTTGTGTTGTGCAAGTAACTTTGGGAAGAATAAGTAGCAATATTTATTTGTTAATACGTCTACTTTCCTTATGTCGTATACAGCTTGCATGATGCTCATGAGGTCTGTGCATCATTCGGTATTTAATTGAGAGCTGCTTCTAAATTACAGTTCAAATTTGACCAATTAATATTGATATTGTAATTCAGCATCCTGTGAGGCTGAACCAAACAGATTAATTTTTAACAAACACATCACATTTGTTTATTATTTTTTGTGCTGAATCATGCAAATGCCTGGAAATGAAATAATGTCGCTGCTACTGTCACCCTTCATATCTTGTCCCACCATGTCATCAGATCATGCTGATAAAAATTTTGTTTAATAAAACACAGTCATAAACACACACACACACACACACACACACACACACACACAAACACACAAACAGACACACAAACACACACACAGACACGCACACACGCACACAGACACACACACACACACACACACACACACACACACACACACACACACACACACACACACACACAATACACAAATACACTTAACTCTTAACTTATTTTAATGAGCATCCCATTGATTTATTGAGCCGATGTGCAAGTCAGGACAAGAACTAAAGATTCCCTCATAACTTTGACCGTTTGTACCATATGTGTTTGTGTATATGGTTTTGCCATTCTGTCTCACTTGCTATCTCACAACCAATTTGTACATATTTTACAAGGTGGCTAATTTTTACGACCTCACACATACATATTTGTCTATTCTCCAGTGATGGGTAGGTTTAGGGCAGGGTTAGGGGTAGGTCATTTGTGCGAATTCATAAATAAAAATTGGGCAACTTACGTACAATTTAGCAAATAGTGAATGAGGTCGTTTTACTCATAAAATGCACAAATTGCCATGAGATTTGGTTGCATATTCCCTATATACATGGTGGTGGTTGAGGAGACCCCCACGATTTTAAAGCACTTTGGGTGTAAAACAATACACAATAACGCGCTATATAAATGCATCATTCATTCATTCATATATATATATATATATATATATATATATATAGAATGGTAGACAAGATGAAGCAGAACTATATATACTGTATATATAGTTCTGATTATGTGTTTACATACCCCTTACAGAATATGCTAAATGTTAATAATTTAAACAAAATAAGAGAGATAATTAAATTTGCTAATAATTTTTAGTATTGTACTGAAAAAGCAATTTCACATAACAGATGTTTAATTTAACTTCACAAGATAAAATAATAACAGAACTTATAAAAATGACCCCATTCAAAAGTTTACATACCCTTGTAACTTAATACTGTGTGTCATTACCTGGATGATACATAACTGTTGTTACAGTATATTTCTTCATAGCTTATAGTCCCTTTTTTTCGTCCTGAGCAGCACAACTGTTACAAAAGATGAAAACATTTACTGATGCTCAAGAAGGAAACACAATGCATTAAGTGCTGGAAATTTGTATTTTATTTTTTTCATTATGCTGTCCTTCAGTAGCTAAATAAACTACTGTGCTTACATGTTTCTCAGAAGACAAAATAAGTACAATGTACACCGATCATCCAGTTCAGAAATTAATTGTAATGCATTGTGTTTCATTCTTGAGCATCAGTAAATGTTTTCACCTTTTGTAAAAGTTGTATATGGGTGCTCTCCTACTTGGCTTGATCACGTGGTCCAAACCAGATTTTTATGTTTTGGATTCTGTTAACACTATATTTTTGGGGTCAGAACCACGGCACAGTATGTTTATGTCATCAGTGGCAGCAGTTGACTTATCATCTTACTTTTATACTTCGGTTTTTGAATCAATGGTTTTGTTTCCAAAGTGTCAACACAGAACGGCCCAGACCACCTTTTTATTTTTACTTGAGTAACTTTACCTTGCATGGGTGAACCTGAGGTCCGAATAAAGCGCTCACATCACCAAAATGAACCGAACTCTGTGAGGGAAAATATTCAAATCGTTAATCTGCATCTCTGTCAATGTCTCTAACGACCCTTCTTGTTGATCAAAGTTCCCAGAACCTCAAAACTTCCTCATACCAAGTTAAAATACTCAAAGTGGAACTGCATATTTCTAGAAAACTTCATTCTCCGACACAATGAACAGTGCACTGGTAGGTATTGCCACACAACAGGCTCTTTAATAACAATTCACATTTCCCAATATTTAGTTTCTACAAAGGGGTTGAAAGGAGTTCAAATCCTTCCTGTACAAGACATGCCTTCTTGAATAATAAAATCATGCAAAATGCTCCAGTTACATCATGTATATTAAAGACTCATTTTACGAGAAGCTAGTTTATGAGCAGATACTTTTATGAGCACAAACTGAGCGGCATCTAAATCCATAATGCTGAAGAAAAGTTGACCGCCATCAGAAAACATTCGTTTTTTTCCTACAGTTTAGCTTCATTGTTTCCCCCCAAAAATATGCCCAGGAAGAAGACTCTCTATCTTTCTGTTTCTCTTCCTCCGATGAGGGTCTTACAATTTGTGCGAGACCCTCGGGGCAACATTTAAACAGACTGAACCCATCCTGTGTGGCTCTGAAAATGGTTTGAGGGTTTGAAAAAACCCTGCATGAATAAAAGTGTAAATGAGAAGAAAGGTGAACGTCAGAGAGCTTATGTCATGTTCGCCTACTAATCAGACCCCGTGGATCATAAACACAGATCTCCCATGATTCTGTTCCTGCGGCCCTTGATGTGATTTCATTTAGCAGCCCGGAGATAACAGAATGAAGGAATGGGATGATGAGCAGGGAATGAAAGGAGGAAGCAGGCCGAGGAAGATGGATAGATCATAGCTTTAGCCTTTCTTTAACGCTCTCCTTCTCCATATTTCCGCGTGGCCGGCCTAGAGCTATTTCTGAAGAAGTAACATATCAAAACTTAACAGCATTTTCTTCTTTGAATACTGCTGAGTTCAATATTATTTCATTTTGAACCTTTCTCTTTTTTTCTTCCTCTGTTCTCTTCTCACTCCAGGGCAGCTACACACACACACGCACACGCACACGCACACAGCACGCACGCACGCACGCACGCACACACACACTACTTTCACAGAAGGGCAATCCAGCTCACTTCCTGTGAGGCATGTAGAACAAAGGTTTGGAAGACTCGCTCGAGTTGGAGATAAGGGGTCTTCAGTATAGTGTGTCCTCTCTACATCCGGAGCAGATTGGAGCATAATTGACCCAAACAGGATGCAGCAAACACAGCCGGTTAAGCTCACACCAGATTATAATCCTTCATATTATCACCACATATGCTGCGGATTAATCTGTTAAACTGTACACTCACGCACTGAGGAGAAGCTACAAATATTTCAGCTGAACTCCTGTGTAACTTCGAGAAACAATAGAGTTAAGAAGGACAGCTGAACATCTCATGCAGTACATTAGAGTCGGCTATATATGCATACCGGAATATAGCGTATATACTTAATGGCTAATGTAGTCAACATCATTATTGCAAAATAAACCCTGACAGGGTGATTAGAAACCCAATGTGATGCGATTATGACTGACTGATTGACTGTCTGTACATTATCCTGCTTATTACACCGCTACTTAACAAATAAATAATTGAATGAAATGTAAAATATTGATTTGAATTGTTTTATAATGTGAGAAGTACGAGAGTGCAAAGTAATATTAGAGATATGAAACTACTATGTATGTGTAAAATACATTAAATTATACAGAATTTATGTCAAATTATACAAAAATGCCAGGTTTGAAACTTTGCGATCCAGTCATTCGAACCACATGTGACACATTGCATCTGTAGCATAAATGGTTATTTCCTGATGTGCAACGAACAACAGCGAAGGAGCGTCTACTCACCTGCTAAAAGAGTGCTACAGGGATGACACATTTGTGTTGGCCAAAACCCAGAAACGAGTTAGCATTTTAGCACTTCCAGTTGAATTGTCCTTAAGTCTATGTTTTTTTATGCTTTATATAACATTTGTGGTGAAAATACAAGTTCAAGATATGTTCATGGTTTATTCTACAACATAAAACACATCACTTCATCAGTAAAATATACAGTGATTTTAAAAAAAGTAGGTCACATTTTATTTTAAAGGGGTCATATTTTTTATATTATTAGCCCTGCCCACTATAGTTTGATTGACAGGAGTGTTTCAGCACAGACTGCATTGGTGTCTTACCTCTTTCAATGTTTAAATGACCGATGGTTTCGATAGATAAGACCCTTATTCATCGTCTGGTATCGTTTATAGCCCTTTGAAGCTGCACTGAAACTGTCATTTTGACCTTCAACCGTTTAGAGTCCATTGAAGCACACTATATGGATACAAATCCTGGAATATTTTCATCAAAAACCTTCATTTATTTTCGACTGAAGAAAGAAATACATAAGCATCTTAGATGACATGGGGTGAGTAAATTATCAGGACATTTTATTTGAAAGTGAACTAATACTTCAAGCCATGTTTTTTTGGGAAATAAACATCATGTTGCGTGATTTATTGCAATATTCTCCTCCAATTAAGTTTGCATCTGAAAGGAAAACTCTTAAAGATGCATATGCAACAAGATCAAACACAAAAATGACTGTCCGCTCCTTTTCATTTTTCACGGTGTGAACTTTAGTCAATACTGACAATAGTTTTTTCTTAGTGTTGAAAAGAGGCTTTGCGCAAGTTGTCAGTAAATCTAGCCAATAGCCATGCATATAAGCTGCAAAAATAATCAAATCTTTAAAAGATGTCAGTCAGATTGTTTCGGCCTGTTAAATGGCAAATTCTTGCCTGCAATGTGGACCAGACTTTATGCTGATTGTCAAAAATCTGGCTACACGAGACCAGCAAGCATAGACTCTCCTAGAGTTCCAGTATCACTTTCTATCAACAGCACTTATACTGTGTGCTGGATTGAGGAATTAGACACTCGGCGTACAAGAGAGCTCAGGGTCACAGGAGGACAGGGTCTCAGAGCTTGACCTGTCTGTTCTGTTTATCTTTCATCCCCTAGTTCCTTCACTTCAGAAAGCATGCAGATAGCTACCTCACAAACACACAGACAGAGCCCCGAGGCACGCAAAAGTTCTTCCGACGTCCCGCTCGCCCACCCCTCACCAGATGGCTTAAATTACAGCAGAAGCTGTAACGAGATTCCTGCACGATTAATACGCAGAGCAGTTTGGGATTTCAATACGAGGGATTGGAGCTAATGCGATTATCAAGAGAGGAGAAGGGGGAGAGGAGACGATGAAAAACAGGTTTGGAAGAGAGATGAATGCATGCGAATGGGGTGAGAGGAAGAGACGCTGGTGCGTTCCAAGCATCATGTCATCTTTCGTTACCGAGAGCTGTTATTAGCCATTTGTTAGTGTTTTGCCAGCTGTCCCAAATGCCAGAGGCTATGCACCAGATACACAAGCGGGCTCTGGACTCTTTGGGAGTTGCAAACAGCGACTGTACCCATTTGCTCGGCCTACTGTGTGAACTTGAAGTGACAGTCATTAAGAGTAATTGGAGAAGAGTTCTCCACAGAGAACTATTAAAACTGGTTAGCTTGATGACTCCGGGGCTTGAAGTCTTTGCCAACAGGAAGTAAAGCCCTGCTGATATTCCCTCTACAAGTCAGCTGATAGAGAAGATGGCATCAGTCGCAATCAGGAATGTCTATATAATAACTAGCAGTTTTCAACTATAATTCTACGATTTTCTTTTGCTGCAAATCAGCATATTATAATGATTTCTGAAGGATCATGTGACACTGAAGACTGGAGTAATGATGCTTAAAATACAGATTTGACATCACAGGAATAATTTGCAGTTTTACAATATATTAAAAAAGAAAAGAAAAGAAATGCATACGATTCAAATGAATGCATACGAGACATAAAAAACATTTCAGATACACACTATGCTTTAGGAAACGTATAAAATGTATTTAAATAATCAAAAAGACATTAAAGACATTTATGATGTCACAAAAATGTATTTAAAAACTTATTCTAAAGAATCCTGAAAAAATACGCTGTTTTTGCTATAAAACCTCAATTAAACAGGTTTGATTTAAATGTTGCTAGAACAATTTTTATTACTTATTTTATTATTACTTATGGAATAAATATTACTTATTTTAGAATAATAATGACAATTGTATTTTGAAATATGTATATGTTTCCTGTTTGACCATTATGGCTCACTATTTGTGGAGCATGTGCGCAAATAATTTATTTTAATAACATTTCCAAAATAAAATCTTTACCCCTTCACCTTTTTGTATAGGGTATACATTGTAAGTATAACTAATTATTAATTGAATTTCCAAGCAATATCAGTGTCATTAAATCATTAGATATAGGTCTGTAATCAGGATGTCTCTATTTTTAGTAATTAATCATGTACACTATTACTTATTGCCTTGTGCATTTTAATCTAAATTTTACTAAGTTTTACTTGTAAATGCCACGTAATTTGTAGCTGGAGGTGACAGATATGGAAACTCTCCAAGCTCTGGGAGAAATATCAACGGTCAATCGCTTGAAAGGGACAATAAAACTTGAGATCCATTGTATTTAGTGCTAGAAATCTGAATTTAAAGTCTCAAACATGTGCAAGCAATGATTCACCAAGTGTGTATATGTGAGAGCATTTGCATAGCAGAGGTCCCATTGGGTCATTGTGCCTTCTTCCTGTTTATATGAGCATGTCTTGGGCTCAAAGCCAAAAGTGACCAAAGGTAACAAAGAAACAAGAACAAAAGAGAAAACAAGAACACGTTTTTCTTTTCTGTGCAGAGATGTTTTCCAGAACCCATACACATAAACACACACTTTTCACATGTGCTGAAAGAGAGTTTGTCAATGTTTCCGCATACTTCTAATGCTAAAAATCAGGGGAAGCTCATTCCCTCTTTCTCCATCTCTCTCTTTCTCTCGTGATCCTCAGAAGAGCATTTGGAGAACACCCCTGGCGGATCCTTCTGGGCTTTAACCAACAACATCTATTTGATCAAGTCTAGACACGATTGCTCCGACAGCTCCCTGTGCTCGAGGTCCCTGCCGGCAAATTACTTTTTAATGTAACTGACAATAGATGTTGTAGTCGTAGCAGAGAAAGATAGGTATACAGAGTGAGAGAGGGAAGAGGCAGAGGCCGAGGGCGCTTGTCTGGAGTTAAAGTAAAGAGTTATTTAGAGGGTCGAGATATAGATCACTTAAACACACTTTTAGTATCACATGCTGATAGAAACAAACACTCTGGTGGGAAACACTCACACATGGTGAAAGGGCCTACATGCTGGCCACGTACAAACGCTCAGGTAGACAATTAGATTAAACAAGAGGAAGAAGTGAGAGAGAGTGATGAGTAGAAATAAACCCAGGAGAAACGGGTACCGAATTAGGGAGAGCAAAGCTCTTTCCCAATTCCATCCAGATTTTGTGTGAGTAAAAGATCAAAATTATTCACCGTAAATCTAGCTTTCCTCCCCAGCTCTCAACACCTGTGCCATTCTGTGGGGTGATAGATTTTACAAGCAGAAAACCTGATTTTTGGGGGTCAAGCGCCTGTGTGACCTCTGAACCTTGACCTTTGGTGACCTTTGAGCTGTCAGGTGCTGGTTAATGATAAAAGGAAAGTTGATGAGGGCGGGAAACTTCATTTATTCACTCTCTCTCCGTTTTCCTCTGACTACAGTACACAGTTACTGCAAGTGTATGTATAACAAGTAGTAAATTATAATAATTTATCATTTTAAATTAGTTCTTATACAATCAAAGCCCTATCAAATCAACATGATGTTTAAAATGCACGTATGATATTACACATATGGGTCACACTTCATTTCATGTGCCCTTGTTATAGTGTAATGACACTACTAAGTGAAGTAAGTATTAGGTATCGATTAGCAACATGTACTCATTATAGGTTAAGGTTTAGTGGTAGTTGATTGTAAATATGAATACTATTCATTGCTAAAAATTTAACAAGGACACATTAAAAAAAATCAACGTTGACTTACTGGTAAAACGCAATAGAGAATTAACCATTTTGCACCACTCACCAGATATTTCATATCCGAACTGTCCTAATAAATACAATACAACAACCACCCTCATTAATTAATGTCAGATTGACATTCAAGTGCTTCTGATAAAAGTGAATTCCCTTTTTACTTTGAACGTGTCACAAAATCATTTTGCAGAAATGTCAGCTTGTTTTCCAAAGGAACCTGGGTTGAATAAAGTGTTTTCCTGATGCAGTATTATTAAGCCAGTAAACTACATTTCAACATCATTATGGATCTGTTGTTTTGACCAACAACTTCAAACCATCAACCCACAGTGGTGGACAGATATGGGAAATGCCTGTATTCTTAGAGAAATTAGGAGTGTCCCCCCCTCCATGGACAACATTACCGACATGCAAGAATGAAAAACATGTACTTTATATAATTCAGAGCTTAAATGGGCAATGGTTTGAAATGGATTTTCTGCATCTTCAGTTCAAAAGAGAAAATAGGGTTACATTTTATTTTAAGTTGTCCTTGTTACAGTGTAATTATACAGTTAAAGCTGCACTCCGGAAGTTTTGCCTCTTTGTCGCCATCTCTGTTTGAAAACCTGGAATTGCAGTTACTTGTGTAATTACCTTGCTTGTGTGGGATCTACTCCGCACAGCACCAGTGCGGCTTCATCTAGTTTTTTAAGGTGAATGTGTGGCAGTCAGTCACCGCACCGGTGAGGATATCCATGTACTTCAGAATCAGAGATTCTGGCCTACGTCTTGGAATATATGACTCAAATAAGAATTGTCACTGCATATTGTCATCTGAGCAAGTAAGTAACATGTCTGCAATGTTTGTTCTGACCAACTGAGGAAAAAAGCATTGCATAAAATGGCGCTACCAATGATGATTAAATAAAACGATCATAACAACGATCATAACAACATCCGCATTGCGTGACTGTGGGTCTGGTGTGCATTGGCATGTTGATTTCAATTTCTGTACAGTCTAATTTAATTGTCATGCCATTCGAATTTCATATTAAGAAGTTATTTTAACACAAAAAGCTAATTATTCCCTCTTTGAACTGGTTTTCTTTAAAATAGAAATATTGTTGTAATCTGTAATCAGCACATTTAATTTTTTAAACAGGAATATAATTGAATTTCATTCACATGTGTTTCATATCAACATAATACTTTTTGGATTACAATCCGCCATCAAAATTATACATTTAGTTATTCTAGCTGCTGTGAGAAAAGGATAAAAACGATGCGTCACCTGCAGGATCCTCACATGAGAAAGTCTTGTAGCCGGGGAAACTTCTTTATGTTTACAGACGTGACATAATGACGCAGTGCCAGGCTCGAATTTCCCGCCGAAACCTACCTGTACCACTCAGATTAGAAAACATTATTATAAACTAACCGTTGTGAATCGGGCTAAAGTAAGGCGTTTGTTTTGAACACTGGCTGTTATGTACTTTTTAACCAAAGAAAGTTACTGACTGCAGATTTAAGCACTGAGTAATATTAATTGACTACATGTACTTACTATATGGTTAGGGTTAGGATTAGGGTTTGGTTTAGTGTTACTTGCATGCATAATATATTGCTATTATAATAGAAAGTACATATGTGTAACAAGGACACCTTAAAATAAAGTGTTACCGAAAACTGACTAAAAATTGTATTAATCAGTTAATTTAATTTCCTACAAGTTCTAGTTTTCCTCTAATCCAGTAAAACATTTATTCTGTTCAGTGTCTTTCTCAGACAGGCGCTCCAAGGCCACTCTGTTCCTCCGATTTTGTGTGGGACGGACATTACAAGAGGGAGCTGGACAATAGGAAGCACACTCTAAAGGGTACTTTCTGTTTTCAGAAGAAAAAACAACAACCAAAAAAACAGAGCGGAAGAGGTGCCAGAGTTTCAGAAGAAAAGAATGAAGAAGAAAGCTCAAAGCTCAATCAATTCTATCAGGACCAACAAGCTGCTGTTGGCAGCTGACTCTGGGCTTTAACTATACTTGTCCTTCTTGATTTGACTGCTGCTTTTGATACTGTCTCACATGAGATACTTCTTGACAGGTTGGTTTCTATTGGGATCACTGGCACTCCTCTGTCTTGGTTTAGGTCGTATCTTTCTGGACGTACTCAATGTATTCAATTAAAACGTTTTAGATCAAGAACATCAACAGTTACCATTGGGGTTCCCCGGGGTTCTGTTTTGGGCCTGCTTCTTTTTATTATTTATATACTCCCTCTTGGTTACATTTTGAGGAAACATGGTGTTCATTTTCATTGTTATACGGATGACACCCAACTTTTCTTATGTGTATAAGAATGTGTATGTGTATACTTTTGAACTTGCTATATTTTCAGAGTATATCTTCTGTTTATATTTTTACTTGTATATTTATACTTTTACTATTTATATTTGTATGTGTGTTTTGCTTCAATTAAAAACAATCTGATCGAATAAGTGTCCAGACTATATTAAATATGTATTATTGTATGAGCACGTAATGAACCTCTTGAAAAAGACAAATGATTAATGCCACGATTATAAAAAACATCACATAAATAAAAAAACAAGGGATACATTGTACATTTTGAAATATTCAAAGGTTTATTGATAATTCACTTTACAGAACACGCTGCATGAATAGTTAACTAATCAAGTAACGCAGCACACCTGCACTCCTCATCTACAGCCCGTGTCACTGCCACCACAGTCTCTTCTGCTGGGAGTATATTTCAATCATTCTCATAGACCTCTCCATTGCTGTTAAAAACATCCACATGCCGAGAATGAAGAACACTATCCCGTCTCCTTTCTTTGTTGTGAGTTTGTTTGTGGCGCGTTTACGATGATGTCACGGCAGTCGAGGCGGCGCAATTATAACGATGCGTGAATAATCCCGCCCACTCTATAGTGGTACTAAACTGTAGTGGAAACGCAAACCGACCCAAACTGAGCCGTACTGTACCGTACCGAGCCGTGCCGAACCGTACCGTACCATGCAGTGGAAAAGCACTATTGGCACTAGATCTGTTTTGTCTAAATCTAATTGTTTTTCTTTGTTCATTGACAATAATGCAATATCTCCTTCCTCACAGGTTAAAAGTCTGGGTGTTGTCATGGATAGCACACTATCCTTTGAAACTCAAATTAATAATATCACGCAGACTGCATCCTTCCACTTGCGTAATCTTAACCGTCTCCGTCCTTTTCTTTCTACCAATAATACAGCAGTTCTTGTTCATACATTAGTTACTTCACGTATAGACTATTGTAATGCCCTTTTCACTGGTGTTCTAAATTGCTACATAAGCTCCAGTTGGTTCAGAACTCTACAGCTCGTGTTCTTTCTAGAACACCTTTTAATGAGCACATTTCTCCAGTTCTTCAGCAGTTGCACTGGCTTCCAGTAAAGTATCGAGTAGAGTTTAAGATCTTGCTACTTACAAGGCACTTCATAATCTTGCACCTCAGTACCTTAATCAACTTCTTCATGTCTACACCCCTTCACGTGCTCTTAGATCCTCATCTTCAATTTCTCTTGTGGTTCCTCGGATTTGACTAACTACCATGGGTGCCAGATCTTTTAGCTATGCTGCTCCCCGCCTATGGAATTCCCTTCCCCTTGATATTTGCAATAGCAATTGCTTGCTGACTTTTAAAACACGTCTTAAAACATATCTTTTTAGACAGGCTTTTTTATGATATGTATTATTGAGTCTCTACTGCACTTTACCTGTATATGTACAGAGTTTGCTGTGTGTTTTAGTTTTTTGCAGTGACTTGTATTTTTTATTTTATTTGCTTGTGAGGTGACCTTGGGTGTTTTGAAAGGCGCCATAAATAAAATGCAAAATCATCATCATCAACAAACGTTACATTACATTCACATCAATATGTACAGTATATTATACATATGGTGCCAGACAGATATTTAAATATTCCTAGATGTAAAAAAGCGATGACTGCTGACAAGAAAATCTGTACTGTTAATTTGATAACATGCATATTGTTAAAAAGGTCTGTATTCGGGGTGTGTAAATCTGCAACAACACGTCGAAAACTTTTGCCCATCACATTCCTGCTAAAGTGGCCTCAGACCTCATAAGAACTGTTTTATGATGGTACGCTCACAAAGACACTCAAAGTTTGCAAAATTCCCCTAGTGATTAGAATCAGCTGGCAGACTGTGGAGATTACAGTAACACACATGCACATGTACGCAAAAAGATACACAGACAGTTATCAAAACCCTTTTAGCATAAGTACAATGTATGCAGAGAAAACTACCAAATAGATCATCAGAAAGACACAAAAAGAAACAAAACAATCCAGATAAAACTATATAAAGTACATTCACGTGCTAAAGTGGCTTGCTATCTTTCCTGTGTCCCCTCATTCACAGTAAATTGAGTTATGACTCATCGCTTTTCCTTGTCTCTTCTTTTCTTCCCATTAGAATGGTGCGATAAGGGCACGACAGTCTGGACGGGGGGTTTCCACTCAGACGCTAGCATGCAAACACATATGGTGAAGCTCTACAAACGATAGAAATGTGATGACTTCAGATTTGTCTGCGGTGTGTGCATGTTTTAATGAAAAACATTGGGCAGTGATGGCTGATCTGCTATGTCTCTGTTTTGTGTGTGGATTTTATTTTCTTTCTGTTGACAAACAGCATCAATTTAAGTAAGCAATAATCTAGGAGAGGCCGTACTTTATTGTGACTAAGTAACAAATGAAGGGCGTTGTTAGACACACAAGTGAAGTCACTGTAACCCCTTCATTCGTGACAGAACGCCTCAAGTATCTATTGCTTTTATTAAACGGATACCATACAATACAAATATGAAAGCCATAAAAATAATGCATTTTGATGTGTTACTATTTAAAAGGTAAATCATTGAATGCTGTATTTCCGTTAAATAAATAGTTCCTGACAGCAACAGTAAACGCCATGAAAATGTTCTGGTGTAACATGCCTCAGCTAATAGAGCTCAAATTGAAACAGAGAATATCATCCACTGTGTTATTACTTCATTCAATTCCATTTTCTCACACACATATATCTGCTTGGGCTATCTCTCAGCATGAGAAAACATCTAGCTATTTTCTGACTTTTAGTTTAAAACAGACTGATTCACGGCACAGCGTGAGTTTGTAAGCGTCGTCACAGTGTACATTTTAATATTTCCTGCGCTCTTCGGAAACTATGGGCTTCCACAAAGACACGTGTCTGATCTCCAGCCTGAGAAGAGTTTATTTAACGAGGAAAGGGCATGACCTCAAAATTAATTCACTCATAATTAATCACATAAATAATAAACTGTTAATTTTGCTGAAATATATAATACATGGAACAATTTAGATGCTACATTGATTGTTTATGTTGCTGAGGGTGTTGCGCAGTGATACACACACAGTTGGGTGAAGCGGTTATCCGAGCTTTATCATGAATAAACTAGCAGTTGACCAATCAGAATCAAGACTTGAACAAACCATTTTATAAGTACATTAATAACGCGTTAACTCTCTCTCTCTCTCTCTGTCTGCTCTGTTCAGTGCGGTGGAGACGAGCAGCACTTTCAGTTAAACACAGATATTATATTGCTTCTCTAATTTTATATGCAAGTATAGCTGAAATCACAGCACAGCACAGCTATTGTCTTTGTTTATGTGTATTTGATCGTATCAGACAACGGCTCGATTATTATCCTATTATACGGCAGATTAACATCTTGGAAGGTCGCGTTTCAGTCATTATTTCATATTCATCCCGTTGTCTGATAACAGAAACAGTAAAATATTTCAATGAAAACAGTTTTATTGAGAATTTTGCTGTATCAAAACAGTATGTGGGCACAGAGAGGGAAACAAATGCAATAATAAATAATATAGGATATGTACATTTTGCATGTTCAGAAGAAGATCTGCCCTGTCCTGCAAAAATATAAACAGGGTTGTGTAAGTAAATTGCTCAGTGCAAAGAAAGAAGTAATGGGAACCTGGTATTTATTTTTTCATGAGACATGAACAAGTTCTTTGAAAAACATCTATGACCTTTATTACTGTATTAAACTATTACATTCTAAATTATTACTTTAAGGTACATTTAGAACAAATAAAAATGTGTGATTAATTGCGATTAATCACGAGTTAAATCGTGACAATCATATGATAAATCGCGATTACATATTTTAATCGATTGACAGCCGTAGTTGAAATATTTGAACGCAAAGCTTCTGTGAAGAAAGCAGTTGCTGGCAAGTGGCAAGATCACACTAGACTGACATTAAGAGATATGGGACAGTCCAACTTATTACACAGTGTGTCACCTGATTAATAATTATGGCAATAAAATATATTGATTTAAGATGAAACTGTTTTAAAATCTTATTAGTTTGTTAGTTAGGGTTAGGGTTGACATAATTAAATATTTGCACAGAGAATATTTATATTTTCCAACCAAACTGTAACGAAGAGGCAGTGTCGTTAGATTCAAATGCAGCTTTATTGAACAACAAGGCAAGGTCAAACAGGCAAGGGTCAGAGGCAATAACAGGTGTCACGTAGGCAGGGCAGAATCAGCAACAGGAACAATGCAAAGGTCGGGGCAGGCAGCAGACAGAGAGGATATCACAAGGCAGGCAGGGTCAAGAAGGCAGGCAGCAAATGGTCGAGTCGTGTAGGCAGTCCAGGTAAACACAGGGAAACAGAATACAGGGGTAATGCTCAGAATGTCAGCCGGGGCAAAACAAGACTTTGCAACGTGTGTAGGGAAGTGTGCTGCTTATATGTGGGTGAGTGAATGAGGTGCAGGTGTGGCAAGACAATCAGGGTTGTATTAGTGACAGCTGTGTAATTGGTGCAATGGTGGATGGAAATGTTGTGTGTTGTAGTGCAGTGAATGATGGGAGTTGTTGTCCATGGGTGATGTGCAGCTGTAGTGTGGTGAGAGGCAACCAGATTCATGACACAAACCCAAAGTGTCCATGAATAAAAACTCTTCCTAGCAAGCCGACTGCAGTTACCCAGATAAGCCCGTGTTATTCATTTTTATTGGTTGTTAACGGGGAATAATGTACCTCGGAATTTGGTATACCTCGGACTGACCAATCAGAATTGAGTATTCCACATGCAATAATGAGTTGTTACAAACTGGTTTCTCAAGCAGCATCTTCCATTCAGACAACAAATACGTATGTGCCAACTCATGCCATGGGAACACCTAACTCTTATTAGTCTTATCTTATTTATCCTATTGTCCCTTAAAAATAAAGAGGCAAAGGAATTATATTAAGACACCCCCCTCATTTGCCATTGGTTGGACAAACAGATAGTCCTGCCCCAAAGCCATCCCATTGGCCATCCCAGTCAGATTTTCTCGAACAGACATAAATATTTTGGTAGTGCCACAGTGTTTAAACTTTTCGGAAAAGTTGGAAAAGGAGAAAGTAATAAAAACTCTCCACCTGAACCCACTGTGACACGGGTGTCACAAACACTGGTGATTATCTGAAAAGATCTTTTTAAAGCATTATCCCTCACTTTCAACCCAAGAAGTCCATAAGTGACATATAATGAACACCAAGGTTCAATGTGTGCATTTTTTATTGACATGGCAACATTTGAAAAATGGTGTCCTGTCTGGTTAGCACATGATGCAGTGTCAGCAATTAGTAAAAAAACGCTTGGTTTTGTTACAAAAGGTATGTTTCAACCAGGGTTGGGTTAGTTACTCAAATAATGTGATGTATTACTCATTACTAGTTACTCATTTCAAAAGTACTATTGTTACTTTACTTATTACTTTCTGGCAACAGTAATTCATTACACTACTAGTTACATTACTTTTTCTTCATGCCCCACAGAAGTTTTAACTGTGCATCTTCCACAAAAAATGTGGGAAAACATATATTTCCTCATCATTTAACCTAAATCCACAATTGGATTGCAGTCAGAAGTTATTACAAACACTCAATAGTGATTGATAGTAACATTTAAGTAAAAGTGTTGTATTAATCTCATGAATTGTCATGTGTACCTTGAAGCTAATTGTATTTACTTTATTACACATACGATTATATTGCATTATGCATTTTATAAGTTTGTAAAAAACTGAGGAATTTTCCAAAAATATTTTTATTTATAGTAATATAATGTACCACATGCTTATCAGGGGGATGTGGGTAGGATATAATACCATACATTACAAAAAGTAATGTATGGTATTACAAAAGTAAAGTAAAGCCACAACTTGCACAACATATATTGTTCACATCATCCTTTTTCTTGACATAATCAATATAATGCAATATTTCTATCTGCTGAATGTAAGCTTTTCCATATTCCAAGCTTGCCTGCTGCACTGAGAAAATTACATGCATGTGTGAGTCGTGAAAATTATGATTATAAATCTAGGAATTATTTGATTGCTGGATTTTAAATCAGCGGGTTGAGGCATCAAAGTAACTGAGTAACTAAAGCTGTTTTATGGATGGTAACTGTAATATTATTACTGAAATCTTTTTAGTAATTAGTTATACTACTAGTTACTGCAAAAAGTAATATTATTATAGTAACCAAGTTACAGTAACTAGTTACTGCCCAACACTGGTTTCAACCCATGTAACAATTCTAATGATTTAATAACATATCCTAGATTACTCATAACCTGATTTTAATGCATTTCTTGGACAAATTTATATAAAACAAGTTACAAAGATATTGTGGTGACATATATGACACATCGGGTTATTAACCTTATAAAAGTAGGTGGAATTTCGATGTGACGTATTTGTCACATTAAGAAAAATTGTAAAAATGGTAACGAGCTGCTCAATTAATTTAGTGGATTCAATTATTTTAGTGTTATATATTTTCTGCTGCACATTTCACAGCATATTTTAATAAATCTATGTGCATGTTTAACATGTTGACCTCCAGTGTGAGGTAGTTATTTTTTTTTTTATTCAGTTTGCACATTTTTGAGTTGTAAAAAAAAAATAATCTAAAAATGTATTTGTGGTTAAATTTTGATATGTTGCAAAAGAGTTGTAAGATTTAATGGTCACAATTATGTGTTTTTTAAATATGTTGTGGCAAAGCAAATAAAAAGCAAAAACTACATTACTTCTGAAAAAGGTTTTTGTTTTATCTTCCCAGAAAAGTAATCATTTTGATATATTTTGTGGAAAAGCAAATGATCAGACAAAATTGTTATTTAGCAAAAATATATTATAGAATGTATTTTTTTCATTTGAGAAATAAACACCCAATGTAACATATATGTAGCATGAAACATTTATCATAAACGCCCAATGTCATATATATGTAACATTACAGATCTTTCACAAGGAGGGGTTGTATTTCAAAAACAACTGCAGAATCATGTTATAAGTGGTCCATTTGGTCTGTTTTATATGCCTCATAATTTTACTACAAGGATAGATTGGTCTGGGTTCTTATGTGTTAACCTACATATGTTTATTTATCGTAAAACTGTACAGTTAATACTGCCTTGTTCTTGACAAAAGTCTGCATACACACTCACTCGCTCCAGTTGCCCGGTTACTTTCCATACCTTTGAAATCACACCCAAGTGTATGTATGTTTATGCAAGCATTCCTTCAGTCAGCCCCTCTACAAATGTAGTATTATGGGAAAGCCTGCTGTGCTAAATGGAAAGAAGGATGGGAGAGAAAGACTGCTTTTAAATTGATCCGGCACTCGTCTGTTGGGGGAGGGTATCTCTTCGCTCTAAACTGAGATGGGAATGTGAACAGCAATATTACTCATTACACATGATATCCTAAAATGGCTAATTATTGTGACCAATTACCAGGCTAATTTACCAATTATCCATGTGAGCAATTTATTGGCTGAGAAAATCAATAGTCACTCTCAACTGCAAAAGATAGATGGCTCATGCAGTCTTTCTCTTCTTCTGTCTCTCTTGCCTGTTCTCTCCAGGCCATGAACCAATCAGTGAGCTAAGTGCAACTATTGCAAATAACACTTGGTGCTGTCTAATGGATCTAGAGCCAATTAAAAAGCTTGGAGAATTTAATGTGTAGTTTGCTGTCTGGAGACTAGTCTGGATTTAAAGGAATAGGTCACTCAAAAATGAAATTTCTACCACTATTTACTCACCCTCATATAACATTCCAAATTCTCATTGTGCTATCTTATTATGGGGAACACGGAGAAAATTTTTTTTATTGACGTCAGTGATATTGATTGGATATTTTTGAATATTAATGTGAATGTGCACAAGTTTCAAGTGGTGTATATTCAGCAGAGGTGGTCAGAGTACACAACTCCATAATTGAGTGAAAGTGCAGACACTGCTGGTCATATATTACTCCTAAAGTTGTATAGACTGATTTTTACTGAAGGAAAAGCACAGAAGCACTTGCTTTTAAAAGTATTTAAAAACCAAACGTAAATTTCCTTTGTTATGTTAATGGACTGTTTTATTATTGTTTTATTTTAATACTTTCATTACCTTATGCCTCTGCAACTTACAAGACATTTTGTATACTTGATGTACTGTCTAGCTTGTAGTAGTATCATTGAAATTACAATATGTTAGAATGTTAAAAACCTATAGAAACAAACTATATATGAAGAGCTCTTTTCCAAAACGCTATAAATCCATTTTAATAGTTTTCATGAAAATGACATTTTTTAACCTAGACCCATACATTTTGTTAATATTCAATTTATCATGTTAAAATGGTCTGTTGGCTCAGTCTGAACTTGTTAAATAATGATTGTTAAACCCCCCCGGGTCCGCACCATCACACCGAGCAGGTCTCGAACCCGGGTTTCCGGCGTGGGAGGCGGGCGCTCTAACAAGGAACGCCAAAGGCTACAGCATTTAGCATCGGTCGCTAGAGCGCCTCTTTGTGAGGTCAGGAGAGTGAGGTACATTTTAAACAAGGAAATATAGCGATTTGGCATGAAACATTGATGGAGCAGTGAATAGGTTCAGTACACAGCAAAATGGCATGACGAACTCATTTTTTTTTTATTTGGCGTTTATCGCGTTTTGGAAAAGAGCTCTTCATATATACATATATATATATATATATATATATATATAGTCATGGCCAAAAATATCAGCACCCTAGGTAAATATGATCAAATGCGACTGTGAAAATGTATCTGAATTGTTAATCCTTTTTATCTTTTATTTAAAAAATAAAAAAGTCTAGCCTTTCATTGGATAATAAGTATTTTAAATGGGGGTAAATATAATTATGAAATAAATGTTTATTCTCAAATACACGTTGGACACAATTATTGGCACCCCTTGAAATTCTTTAATGCGTAAAATATATCCCATTCATATTCACAATCTTGTTCTTGTTCATAATCCAGGGTGATTATGAACAATAAATTATCCAGCCATGGCTTCCTGTTTCATAGAAATCTAAATAGGAGGGAAAACAAATTCCAAATTCCCTTAATCATCCATCACAATGAGAAAAAACGAATAATATATTTGTGATTTGCAGCAAAAGATAATTGAGCTTCACAAATTAGTGAAGTTGCATTAAGAAAAGACCTAGAGCAGTGAAAATCCCCCTTTCCACCATCAGGGTAATAATTAAGAATTTCCAATCAACAAAAAATTGTTATGAAACTGCCTGGAAGAGGACGAATGTCTATATTGTCCTAATGCACTGTGAGGAGGAGAGTTTGCGTGGCTAAAGGCTATCCAAGGACCACAGCTGGAGAATTACAGAAAATAGTTTAGTTTCAGGGTCAGAAAACCTTTAAAAAAATGGTCAAACAGCCCCTACACCACCACATGTTGTTTGGGAGGGTTTCAAGAAAAATCATCCTCACTCATCCAAAAACAATCTCTTATTAGAAGGGATGAGAAGCTAATCCCAGCTTCTCAGACAGTAGTGTGTTTATGTGAAACTGTACAACTGCAAGAACTGTGGATGCAGAAGGTGCTCACGTGTTGGTAAGAGGGTGTAATGGACAGTGAACCATTGCTATCTGTTATCAACTATGAGAGTGAACTCCCAGAGCTATCAGCCTCTGCCTGAACAAAGGTGATGGGCCTGTGTGTGCAAATAGTTATTGCACTTTATCTTACATGAAAGATTTAAGTAAAGAAAATAAGACATAGTACTCATTCTAGGGCCATTGTAAAGGTATGCCTTTTACAATAGGACGTTTATGGTGTTGAACGACTATGCTACATAATACTCATCAGCTCTGACCAGCTGGGTGTTTTTTCCTAGAGAGATTCTGATGGAGCAGAGTATCGATTTGTATCCTGGCTTATGATTAACTGAATCATCTGCACACCTTTGTTCTATAATCAGTATGGACTTATGGATCCATTGAGATGTTCAATCAAGAGTGCGCTGTGAAGGGGGGCAACCGATGATGGGTCAAGTCAAGTCACCTTTGTTTATGTAGCGCTTTTAACAATACAAATTGTGTCAAAGCAACTGCACAATATCAAAATAGAAAAATTGTGTATCAATAATGTAAAATGACTAGATTAAACACTACATGTCCAGTTGAAGGTATTTCATTATTGAATTTAGTGATGTCATCGTCCAGCTAGGTTAAATTTAAATAGTATCTGTGCAATCGACGATATTGCTAGAAATTAAGTGTCCCCAACTAAGCAAGCCAGAGGCGACAGCGGCAAGGAACCATAACTCCATCAGTGACAGAACGGAGAAAAAAACCTTGGGAGAAACCAGACTCAGTCTGGGGGCCAGTTCCCCTCTGGCCAGACGAACCTGTAGTTTCGTCCAACTGCAGCAAAGTCAGATTGTAAGGGCTCCACTGGTTCCTGTAGTCTTTTCCCAATGGCTGTTTAGGTGACAGTGTCCTCACCGGAGATCTGTCTCTGGGGCTCATCTAGGTGCCCTGGTCTCCGCTGACGTTCAGAGCTGTAGAGGTCATCTCTAGGTGCTGATCCACCATCTGATCTGGTTACGGACTGGATCTGGTGACTGCAGTGATCATCTGATCTGGATACGGACTGGATCTGGTGACTGCAGTGATCATCTGATCTTGATACGGACTGGATCTGGTGACTGCAGTGATCATCTGATCTTGATACGGACTGGATCTGGTGACTGCAGTGATCATCCGATCTCAAGGTTCAAGGTTTCTTTATTTGTCACATAATAAATTATACAGGGTATAATCAGAAGTGAAATGTAAATCAAATCAGGTCCGCTCAGTGGACAGTGCAAAAGAATAAAAATAAAAATTATATAAAATAACACAACAGTAACACAACACAAGAGCATATATATAGGTAAAAAAAGAGAAATAAAGAGTAAAATGTGCAATAGAATAAAAAGTGCACAACAAATAAGATGTGCAAAACAGTATATTGGGACTTAATAAATAGTAATATGAACAAGAGGGATGTGCAAGAGGGATGTGCAAACGGCTTGTACCGGGTATGTCCACATAGCAGCAATACGGATGTTGAGAATATGAATGTTTTACAGTTAATAATGAGTCTTGTAAGTGTTTATGAAACTGGGTTTGTGTTAAGGAGCCTGATGGCCTGAGGGAAGAAGCTACCCCTCAGTCTCTCAGTTTTTGCCATCATGCTCCTGAAGCGCTTGCCAGATGGCAGTAAACAGAAAAGATGGTTACCGGGGTGAGTTGAGTCTTTGAGGATTTTAGCAGCCCTGCTTTTACAGCGTTTGATGTAGATGTCCTGCAGAGAGGGGAGAGCAGACCCTGAGATGCGCTCAGCTAAGCGCACGACTCTCTGCAGAGCTTTGCAGTCCTGGTTTGAGGAATTACCATACCACACTGAGATGCACTGAGTTAATACACTTTCTACGGCCCCTGAATAGAACGTTTTCAGGATTGTTGGTGAGACCCTGAATTTTCTCAGCTGTCGCAGGTGGTAAAGTCTTTGCCTGGCTTTCTTAACCTGTGTTTGGATGTGTGTAGTCCAAGTCAGATCTGGATACGGACTGGATCTGTTGACTGCAGTGATCATCTGATCTGGATACGGACTGGATCTGGTGACAGCAGTGATCATCTGGGCTGGATAAGGACCGGATCGGGTGGCTTCGGTGACCTCGGAATAAGAAAGAAAAAGACTAATATTAGCGTAGATGTCGATCTTCTTACAATGCAACAAGTACATCGTGTTTTATGGGAATTGTTCCCGGTTCCGGTTGACCTAATTAATGCAGCCTAACAATACTTTAACGGATTTGAATATTAGAAGCGTATTAGTGAGTTATGTTTATGACAGGTTAAAGAGATGGGTCTTTAATCTAGATTTAAACTGACAGAGTGTGTCTTCCTCCTGAACAGTGTTAGGTTGATTGTCCAGAGTTTGGACGCTAAATAGAAAAAGGATCTGCAGCCAGCTGATATTCTAGGTATTATCAAATGGCCAGAGTTTTGAGAACGCAGTAGACGTGGAGGACTATAATGCGATAAGAGTTCACTCAAGGTTTAGGTCTCAGCATAGGTCTCAGTTTAGATATATTTTTAAGATGAAAAAAAAGTAGTTTTGCCAATGCTAGAAATGTGGCTGTCAAAGGAGAAATTGCCATCCTGTAAGCAGGACTTCACGATGCCACATGTCTTTCTGGCACAAAAGATTTACTTTGATTAACAACCATTCCAGGAGCCTTCTTGGTGTTGGGAAGAACAAGTAGAAGCCATTACAACCTTCAACTCATTGAAGAGATGTCAGACAGAATCCTTTCTGTACAACCATGTGAGTCCCACGCCTTTAACCCTCTAAGCACCAAAGTCGCATAATTGTGACAAGACATCAGACTTCATGAAATAGACAGTAGTTTCTAATATGGTGTAATATCGCATTTGTATTCCCTACCACTAGATGGCAGACATGTAGTACTTCGATTCTAGATCAAAAGTGTTCGAGGAAATAGCAGAGCAAGTGAGCTATTTTATCATTGATGCGGAAGCAGTTCAGTCCATAGCGTGTGAGTAAATTGTGAGATTTGTGAGAGAAAATCGCCAAATGACTAATAAAAAGTTGTACTGTGAGGACATGTTGCAAATGTTATTCGCCGATTCTGACTCTGAAGGGGAATATTTGTGGTTTGGAAATGACGATCGGCCGTCTAATGATCGCGCTTCTCCCGGTACATCTCTGCCACGCATTGGTGCCACCGGGCATGGCGAGAGTGTTCACAAAGCACAAACAAGAGATCATTTCGGCCCTTTGCCCTACGGGGATGGGGGTGGCAGGGGTGGACGTGGTCTTAGGGTGAATCCCATTTCTCTGTCTTACCCCTTCCCCTTCCCCTTCCCCTTCCCCTATCCCTTCGTCTTACCCCTAGCCCTTGTCCCTCGAAACCGAGTGGTAAGCGCTAGGGGTGAAAACATACCCCTATGAAATGAGACACCATTTGTTTACTGTTACGTCATCATACATCATATATTGCTGATGATCACCCCAGATTGCGTCTTTTTTCTGATCACGCGCGCTCAAAGTGCCGCTGGCAGACAGTACAGGTGCAGTCAGTGTTGGGTAACGTTAGGTCTGTGCGCTGTGCCATGCAATAAGAGGTACCATACTCTCAAGAACTATGAACGGTCACCTAGATACCTGATTGGGCAAATAGCTGTCAACTGATCAAAGGCACATGTATTTTACTATGGCACAGTATTATAGTAATAATTTACTACTTTCTCCTGTTTTACTGTTATTTCCTCTTTTCCTGATAATTTTTAATGATGATAGCTCCCCCCCCAAAAAAACAAAACAAAAAAAAACATGCAAATAAGTTCAAACAACCATTCAATATCTATTATTTCATGAATATTACTGATGAACTGATCAAAAAGTAGGCTACTGGTCACATGCGTTTTACTACTATATAGTATAGTAATGTAGTAATAATTTAGTACTTTCTCCTGTTTTATTGTTGGTTTACTCTGCTCTGATCATTTGTAATGATGATAAAAATACAAAAAAACATGCAAATAAGTTCAAACAACCATTCAATATCTATTATTTCATGAATATTACTGATGAACTGATCAAAAAGTAGGCTACTGGTCACATGCGTTTTACTACTATATAGTATAGTAATGTAGTAATAATTTAGTACTTTCTCCTGTTTTATTGTTGGTTTCCTCTGTTCTGATCATTTGTAATGAGGATAAAAAGACAAAAAACAATTATGAAATTCAAGAGGGCCGCCCCATGATTATGTCATAATATGCAATTAGATGAGTATATTTACACCCCACATAAACTTTTCATGTTTTCATGACCAACATTTTTCTAATTTACAGTAGATCTCTATATTTAACCCCTTTCAAGCCTAAAGCTTTTGAAATCTTGATGTCAAAATCCAGCATTTTTTCCAAAAAATCCTGGCGCCTAAAGGGTTAACAGAGATGCAGTGTGAATTCAAAGTTCTTCCATATTGACAGGATCATCACAGTTGCAGAATTGTGCCAATTTGGCAGTCCCGACAGTTCCAGATGGACTTTCTCTGCATTCTGCAGGAAATATTTAAACATAGTAAACTGTTCAATGAAGCTGAGAGTAGTGCACACTAATAATCAATTGCGTGGGAGTTGGGAGGACGTATGGAACTTTGTGAATGATGAGTGTTCCAATTTTGCAGTTTTCTGTGGAGCTCTGCACGTACAGATTCCGTGTGGGCCTGGTTATTGGTGGCAAGCCAACAGAAGGTGGAACAGCTGTGTCTCACCACCTGATAAAAAAGTGGGTCAAACTTGCTCTGCAACAAAGACCCCTGCAAAGGTAGACTTCGGGGAGCAGCTCTCCCTGATCCAAGGCAGCAACTAGAACAACTAATCTGCGCCATTCACTTATCTGATGTCTCTTCAGATGTCTGTTTGCCTTGTGGACTGATGTAGCACCAGAAATAGCCAGAGAGCTGTTCTGTCATATCACAACCAGCAACCATGAAAGCTTTCCAGATGGTTTCTGGAGAATAAAGTGCAAAAGATAGAAGCTAGATATAAATGGGGAATCCCAGATCCCAGTCACTCTTCCAAGTTCGGCAAGAACCTTCCAGTTCTGTAATAACCTGAGGTCAAGTTGAATGATTTTTATTGCTTTATGTATCCCATGCCATGAGTGGATGAACTGGTGGTGTAACTAAAGCATTGCTTATTTCAACCCTATTCCAGGACCCTTATCAAGTCTTGTGGGGTTTTGATTTGCCTCAATATGGCTTCATGTTGGACCACAATCTCTTATCCTGAAGCCATTAAGAGAGTTATTTCATGAAGCAGCCCAGTCTATTCACACTCTATGTGGGTATAGGCAGTATAAACTGCCCCCAGGGACCAGACGACATTCCACACCGCATTAAAATTTCAACGCAAATCACGTCAAGTCTCCAATGCTAACTTCAGTCACTGAAAACACATTTAACAAAGAGTGACACATCTTCTGTTGTGAGTGAAGATAACCGTATGCCTGGTTTCACATACAGATTTCATCAAATACATCTAATGTCCTTGAAGAAATGCCGTCTTCTACACTCCACAGCTGTCCACGATGAAGTATATAGTTCATGTTGAACACATCATAAAGTTATGGTGATGGACTATGTTAGGACTCCAGGGAGCTCCATCCTATTTTTAAAGCCTTAGAGACTATCAGCATTATGGACTGTCAGACAATCAGGATTTTCTTTTATGTAAAGTAGCATCCCATATGATGCTCTATAAACACAATGTACGTATATGCACTGTGTACTTAACCGTGTAGTATGAATTTTATTTTTGTCATTCTGCATCAGAGACTGATAGCCCCTCCCCTCCGCTACATAATTAAAGCTGCAACATATGAGTGCATGAAGTGTTCAACGATCCTTTTCTGTTTTTGTTTTTTGGTAACACTTCATTATAGGGACCAATTCTCACTATTAACGAGTTGCTTTTTAGCATGCCTATTATTAACATATTGGCTGTCTATTAATTGTTATAAAGCACATATTCAGCATGA
Source organism: Gymnocypris eckloni scoliostomus (assembly GCA_027564155.1). Lineage (NCBI taxonomy): Eukaryota > Metazoa > Chordata > Actinopteri > Cypriniformes > Cyprinidae > Gymnocypris > Gymnocypris eckloni. The sequence continues at coordinate 67,927,431 of CM050412.1, read as the reverse complement.
CCATATTCTACATCCCTAATCCTACCCAATACATAAACTACACAACTACCATACTAACTATTAATAAGCAGCAATTTATGAGTTTATTGAGGCAAAAGTCTTAGCTAATGGTTTATTAATAGCGAGAACTGGGCATTAAAGTGTGAACTTTATATATATATATATATATATATATATAAAGTAAACAAATTGGGATGCACATAAAGTTTATGTTTGTACTTTTGTAATAACTACAGAAACATGTGAAAACGTAATTTAGTGTGACCTCATTGCCTTAAAAATTTGCAAATGACAAAAGTGAAAGTCACACTAAGGAACATTATTTACTATTAACTGCAGTAGTTGCTCATTATCATGCACATTACTCGTATGTTGGCTGTTTATTAATACTTAAAAGCATGTCTTATTCAGCATGAACATATTCTAGATCCCTTAACCCCCAATACCTAAGCCTAACTACTACCTTACTTACTTATCAATAACCAGCACATTTTGAGTTTATAGCGGGAAAACTCTCAGTTAATATTGTACATTTTCCCTAATCTGAAGTTGTACCAGAATGTCTTTGATGATCATGTTGGGTTGCCCGTCTTTGTATGTTTGTGAGTGTGTGTGAGGGAACACTTTGGACAGTAATTCCCACAAGATAAGCGGGGTGTGTTTGCTCCCAGTGCAGAGCTTTAGTCTTATCAACACATCAGATCTGCTGTGAAGTATCAACACACATCTCCTTCTCTCGGCATCACCACCCCCTTTACTTTCTTTCACTTATTTGTTTTTGGGCATATACCATACCAAACACTGTACCAGACATATCTCAACAGAAAAAAGTAGTTTTGTGCTTAACCAAGGCAATTCTGGATGTCCCATCTGTATATTCATATACTGTAGGCCCTATTTTATATAATTATCATCTTGGAATATTTATGAACTTTTCAAGACTTTTAGGAATCACAATTAATCTTTCATTATCACTGAGATTCAAACTAAAAATATCCCACTAAATTTCAAACGCAACACAAAAACAACTTGTGTTTATATTGTATCGTCTAGACGTCCTGTTTAAAAGACAGAAGGCTTGTAAAATGAGCATGTCTAAGGAAAAAAAGAGAGCAAGCAAAAAACAAGAAGGAAAACAAGAAAGAGAGAAAGAGTTGTTTAATTTGGCAAATTTTCTCATGTTGATAAGATTGTATTTAAGAAATGCCCATGTTTATGTCTCTGTGTTAGTTTTCTCAAGCTATGCAGTGTTCTGCTTAGTTTTATTAATGATGTGTCTTCAGTGAATACTACATGTGGAAAGATATAAACCTTTGCATTGTCCACAAGGGTGTTTAAATTATGTTTCTAAAGCACCCCACAAAGTTGTGCTACAATTTGAGGTGTAAGGAAAACACCATGGAGCTGGGTGGAGGTGAGCTATCTGACAAGGCCTAAACCTTGGCCTAAACTTCACCAGTTGAGGTAGTGCCGCCTCTGATTGTAAGAATCAGTAGAATTACAGTTGAGACATGTCGCCTCCTCGACATCAAAACATTCAAGCTGAGTGGAGGAGATGGGGAGTCAAATGATCTTATGTGTTAATATAAACAGTAAGTTTTACATGCTTTGTTATGCAAAAATGTCAGCTGTGTTTTATGGTCTTTATGGTGTAGAATTATTTATATGTCTGGCTGTAAATCGGTTATGCAAAACACAAGCTGTCTGCAAATGTGCAAGTGTGTCTAATTGGCCTGTTAAAAATTACTACGGTAAGCATGATCCTTTAAAACTGAATCTGTGTGTTCTACTTGACAATGCACTGCACTTAAGGGTATTGTTTGAATAGATTATTGATTATTGAATAGAGCAGCTTAAACTTTTGATAGGATAAAGCATTTAAAAAAATAATAATGGTCAATTTAGACATTCTTTAAAACTACCTCTATGTCAACTAACTCTTTTAGTAATAATACAAGTCCACTTATACGCTTCGAGTGTTAATCATATTTTTTTTTTTGGGGGATAAGACATAAACAAAGAAATAAAGATGTCAAACAACTTAAAATTACTGTTTTCTATTTTAAAATATTTTGTACTTTAATATAAGTGTAATCTGTAATGTAGTGTTGAAAACAGCTGTGCTGTTTAATATTATTTTGTGGAAACTGAAATATATTATTTTCAGGATCCTTAATAAATAATAAACAGATGGAATAAAAAATGGAAATTGATTTGTTTTGTAGTAATATAAAAGTATTTACTGTCACTTTTGATCAATTTAATGCATCTGTGCTGAATAATAATAATAATAATAATAATATATTGAAACCACTTGAATGTATATTTTGGAACCAATGTCCATAATGTATTTATGTAAATCAGAAGAGTACATTGTGCATCATTCAAATGAGCATCCAAGCAGTAATATATATCAGATACTCTAAGAACTCTTGCAATATTATATCTGCATGGTGAATAGAGATCATTTAAATATGAGTGTTTCTTATCAGAACTGATATAGTTGATATCGTTTAATTTCATTCATTTTGCAGATGTGTTTTTTTTACAGGACAATTCACTAGTATTTCAGAAAGAGCTATTGAGTCTATTGTTTGCTAGGAATAAATATTCACACACTGTACACTGTGTGCGCAGTACAGTGAATTACATTAAAACAACATATCACAGAGAGAGAGAGAGAGAGCGAGGGAGAGAGAGAGAGAGAGAGAGAGAGAGAGAGAGAGAGAGAGAGAGAGAGAGAGAGAGAGAGAGAGAGAGAGAGAGAGAGAGAGAGAGAGAGAGGAAAATATATGTAATTACCCGAGACTAATGCGGCTAATGGAATAAACTTCTGAACTGACTCGTCTTTTTCTCAGCAGTCATGCTCAGTGTGTTTTGGCGCACTAAAGTACTTTCACACTTTTGTTTTCAGGGAAAGCACAAACGTGTGTGTGCGTGTATGTGCGTGCGTGCGTGTGTGTGTGTGTTTGTGTGTGTGTGTGCAAAGATGAAATGATGCAAAAAGTGCATGAAAAAACACACACACACACACACACACACACACACACACTCACATACACACTTTTCAGACACTCATTGTAGATTTGCATGGCAAATTGCTGAGTCTCCAGTTTCTGTTCAAACAGATTCAGCGAAGAGGGCTGCGAGTGTGTGTGCGTCTTCAAACGGATCACAAATATCACAAGAATAACACACTCATGCAAGGAAACATCGGTCAATCGACCATGTGGACGGCAGAAATATCATTTCCAAATGAAAAATATCTGGACATATTACTTTTCTACTTAATTCCATATGTCACTCAAAGCCCTGATAATGCCCCAAAACAGCGGAGGTTAAAACGTTACCAGAGGGACGTTTCAGCGGTCTGTGGATAAACGTTGATCTGCAGCTGTCTGCTTTCATTCATCCACATCTTTCAGAGCAAACACGCTCCTCAGCTGCTGCTAAACAGGACGGTACACAAAGGCCTTGGTCTTCTTGAAGCTATAGCAGCTCAAAATGTGATTATATATTAAATTCATTGTAGTAAAATGCTTTCTTTAAATGCATAAAATCATACAAAGATTGGTCTGTTTTTTCTTTTTTTTTACTTTAAATGTACTTGTTTCATAATAATTAAGGGTTTTAATATGTATGTAATTTAAATTCTTCATATTGCATGGCTTCTGAATGTTTTAAAACATAAATTGTAGACTTTTTAAATACCGTTTAAGACCAATTTAAGAAAATGAATACATTGAGGAATAAATTAAAGGAAACACAATATATTCTCTGAATTTAAATGTCTACAAAATGAATTGTATTAGTATTTAGGATAACTGAGATAATAATATCCTTTGTATTAATATTGTGAATTAGTTTTTGTACTTTCAGTTTAAATATAGTTCGAGTTTTAGTAACGTTGTTGTGTGTTTTGTTAGTTGTATTATTATTATTATTATTATTATTATTATTATTTTAAACAAGTCTATACATTTTTATTTTATTTTGTTTAATTTCTTTTTACTACATCGATGATTTTATTTAATTTTATGAAATTAATCTTTTTGTATTTTATTTTATTTTAGATATGTGTATTGAAAAACAAGATTTTTGTATTTATGTATTTATTTATTATTTTAGTGCATGCTACGTTTAATATCATGATCTTATATTATCATTAAAATATTGACATATTTTGGGTATGGGCAAATTAAGACATTAAAGACCTATTTAAGATCTGCAAAAATCCTGTATTAAAGGCATGGACGCTTTTGATTTTGCATTCCTCCTAACAAAAAATACAAAATTGAATCTCAAAACACAAACCGTTTTGATGATGTACAGTTTGTCAATATTAAACAAATACATGTTTCTGTTTGCGGTGAAATGTGACATTTCTTGACAGTTTTTTTCCTTGTGAGATTCAAGCATATCTGTCTTTTGGGTGTCTATTTATAATCGCTCAGCACGCTCAGATCTGTAATAGACTAGACGAGCGGACAAAGACACAGCTGTGTGTACAGTGGGGATCCCTCTTAGATCACTACATAATACAATTCAGCAACTCAATTTGTTTGAATTTGAGCAGTCTTTTAATCCAGTTTACCTCTGCTAGCGTTTTATGAAGAGGAGCAGAATTGAAATGGTTATAAATATAATATCACTTGTTGCTGCACACACACACACACACACGCACGCACACACACACACACACACACACACACACACACACACACACACACACACACACAGTCTGGCATATGTGGTTTCGAGGACTCTCCATAGGCGTAATGGTTTTTATACTGTACAAACTGTATGTGCTATTGCCCTACACCTACCCTACACCTAAATTTAGCCACTCACAGGAGACCTTGTGCATTTTTAGATTAAAAAAACTAAAAAATGTTTTAAGCCTTTTGGTTTACGGGGACATAGGCAGTTCATGTTGTAATACCCATGTTATTATACAGATTTGTGTCCTCATAAACCATATATACTAGTTCAAACACACACACACACACACACACTCACACAAAGACACACACACACACACACACACACACACACACACACACACACACACACACACACACACACACACACACACACACACACACACACACACACACACACCACACACACACACACACACACACACACTCACACACACACACACACACACGCACACACACGCACACACACACAACACACACACACACACACACACACACACACACACACACACACCATAAGGCCGTTGGTTCGCTCAGGGCTGCAGTAACATTGCCTGCAGCATGGAAAACTGGCTGGCCGTCAGCACTGTTTATGGTTATAACAGGAGCACTGAGTCCCTCTCCTCCCCCGTCTTCTCAGGCACTCCATGTACAGCGTTATTATGGGCAGTCAAACAGTCATGATGGTGTGACAGCATCCTCGGCCCACAGGTGTTCATCTGTCACTTCTGATGTCCCAACAGAGCGTGGTGTTAACTGTCAACACTAGGTGCAACACATCATTCAGCACAAACACAAATATAAAAACCAGACCCGATGGAAATGTGATGGCAGGTGAGCTATAAGAGCACAGCGCCTAAATGAGGTCTGTTAAATTTGCATTGATAGTCATAACACTAAATTAAAATACGGTGACCCCAGAAAGTGTTTGGACATGTTGTCGCACTTAACATGCATGAATGTCATTGCGTTAGATAACACACTATCAAACGAATATAATAAGCACTTTTGGCCAATTATTTGAAGGAGTCATTCTAACACTCACCTGGGAGTTATAATATATCAGGAATGCAGTGACGTGAAAGGAAGCCGTCAGTGAAAAATATTCACAAAGGTCCTCTGGTAAAATATAAAATAATGAATAATGTTGCTTTTGTCAAAGAAACAGGACTTTTACCTTCATAATTGGTGTAGTTACAGAGTCTACCAGCACGTACAGATTGTCTCCTCAGATACAATCTCTCACCTTTGTTTTTGGTACAACAGTGAACATGAAGAGAAACATATCAGTGCCTTTAAGCAAGACCAATCTGATGTGGGACTGTCACAGCAATTTATGACTTGTAAGCCTGCCAACTGATTGCTGATCATTTATTCATACACCTACCGTTAGCACCTAGTAAAGTCTCAGTCAGGTGTAGATTTTCACACATCATTAAACGGGATAGTTCTCCCAAAAATAAACAAATAAAAATGCTGTTAATTTACTCACCCTCGGGCCATCCGAGATATACACTGCCGTTCAAAAGTTTGGGATCAGTAAGATTTTTTATGTTTTTTAAAGACGTCTCTTATGCTCATTAATGCTGCATTAATTTGATCAAACATACATAAAAACAACAATATTGTGAAATTTCATTGCAATTTCTAATAATGTTTTCCTATTTTAATATACTTTAAAATATAATTTTTCATCAGACATTACTCCAGTCTTAGTGTCACATGATCCTTCATAAATCAGTATAATATGATGATTTATTATCAGTGTTGAAACTGTTGTGCTGCTTAATATTTTTTGGAATGTGATACTTTTTTATTTGATTCTTTGATGAATAAAAAGTAAAAAAAGAACAGCATTTTTTCAAAATAGAAATATAAGCTTACAATATAAGTTTGTACATATCTAGTTTTATCTGTTTAACACATCCTTGATAAATAAAATTATTAATTTCTTAATAAAAAGAACGAAACAAAAATTTCAGACACCAAACTTTTGAAAAGTAGTGTATTGTAACACAAAATGTATATTGAATATATCAGGTTTCTTTTCTTTTTTTGCCTTTTTTTATCAAAGAATCCTGAGAAGAAAAAAGTATCACAACTGTTTCCAACCATATCAATAATCATAGTATTATGATTTCCGGAGATCATGTGACACTGAAGACTGGAGAAATGATGCAGGAAATACAGCTTTTATCACACAAATACAATATATTTTAAGAATGTTAAAGTGCATTAAAATTGAAAACGATTTTTGATCAAATAGATACAGCCTTGATTAGCAAAAGAAACTTATTTAAAAAAAATATGAAAAATGTTACTGATCACAAACTTTTGACCAGCAGTGTAGCCTTTTTTCTTCAGTAGAACAGTAAAGAAGACTTTTAGCTGAAACCGTGGGCCACAAAATGAATAGCCGTGGATCCTGCCGATGTGGTGTATTGAGGTCTTATGAAGCGCAACGATCAGTCCGTGCAAAAAACTTGATTTTGAAATGTGACTCTTTTCTGTGAACTTACAGGATCACACAATGACATAACACAGACAGAATTATATCATGAACATGGATGTTTTACATGTCTAAAGCATATAAAGTGAATAAACGCGTCTTCATCGGCTCACCTTTTTACATAAACAATGTATTCGCTATTCAAGTGTTCGGTTCACGCATGTGCATTTCAGCAGCTCCTCGTCTTCGGTCCGAGTCGAACTGTTTCCTCAGGTCAGTGACTGCTAGAGGACCTGGAGCACTGGATGAGTTGGAAAGTGAGCTTTGATTAGACAATTCAGTCCGATTTGGTGAACCGGTTTATCCAGGTCACTAAAAACAACTGGTTCAAAATATTTTGTTTGCATACCAATCCAGACCATTTGCCTGAGGCTCTGGATTACAGGTACTAATGTTCAGTTTCTTGCACTTGTATCCATTCTTGCACGGACGGATCATTTCGCTTCATAAGACCTCAATATATCGCCAGGAGCCATGGCTATTCATCTTGTGTTGTTTTAAATGCTTATTATTGGTTTTAGATAAAAATCTTCTTTACTATTCTACTGAATAAAAAATTCATTTTTGGGGTGAACTATCCCTTTAAATCAACTGTGTGTAGTTGTGTGTGTTTTCGTGACGTGATTACAGTGGATAACTGTATAAATTTATCTGTTGCTCCTGCAAAACAAACCGTGCTTTTTGTGTAATTCCCTCCCAGTTTATCAAACATACTGTACATAGCCTACTCCCAAAACAGACAACTGGAGTGAAGCATGGAAAGGAAATTGAAGACATTTGCCTTATAAGAGGTCACGTTATTATCACAGATTCAGAATAAAAACCATGTCTTACTAGGTGCCTTTTCCAGCTTCAGGTGATCTTAAAATAATTCTGTTCCAAATAAAGCATTTCACGTTGTTTCTTGAGCTCTATTCAGGCTAGTTTTCTCAGAGGAGGTGTGGTTGTGTTTTACAGATGTTTTTGTGTGATTTTAATCCTGGCTGTGAATTTTAACCCCGCAGCCGTGGTGAAATTATGGAGCAATTGACCTACTATATTTCAGGGTCTTTTCTTGGTCCTCTGAGAAATCGAATCCCATCTGGATGGGAATGTATGTGATTTTGGCATATTATCTTTTTCACAGTGCCTCTCCTTGCTTATTTTGACCTTCGCTGAATACCAAAACGAAAGCTTAATTTGCTTAAGCATTCCTTTATTATGGATTTAGACTGTTTTGCCAACTTTCTAAGTAAAATAGCAGTTGGTGTTCCAAGTACTGCAGGCATCCCAGCCGACATAAAAATAAAGAAATCAATAACGAGAGTCTCATCGCGGATGGCACTGTACAGGAGCAAGTACGAACTTAATTAATTACTTCCCTTAATTAGATTCTCAATGTTATAATTATATTGCATATGTTTGTCCTGCGGAGGGATCTTCTTCTTCTTTTAAGATAATAACGTTTAAGTTGGTTGAACTTTTGAATTGTCCATACAGAAGCATGTTAATTGCACTTAACTTATAAAATAACTCATGCAATTTGATTAAGTTCTGATTCTACATTCTTTAACAATCTTTTGAGTCATGCTAATATGCAATGCATTGTTCAAGTCATTTTGCACAAATGTGCACGAGGGTCACAAATGGCTCCCCCCACATACAGTCACATATGCACACCATTTTCTTCTGGCTGCTGTTTACTGCCTCTGGGTTCACTGGGGTGAATGCTTTTGCCATAGATTAATGACGAACATCTGCAAACTCAGACTCAGACACACCAACACATAGACAAGTAATCAGACACACGCATTATGGACGGTCCCTAAACAAACTGATGATTGTCTCAGTCTTAAGAGGATGAGCTCCAATAATCTGGGCTGTCTTTCAGAAATGAATAACTTGCAGTGTGCAGAGATACAAACAGAGTCAAGACAGCTAAAAGATGCCAGAAATACATTTATTTTACTAATGCACCAAAATTAATTATTAAAACTATTATACCGACCCCAATATTTACATAAAAATGATCAAAACAGATAATTATTGGTTTTAGTATTCCACACAGAGAGTTTAAAATATGTCAAACTAATAATATATAATTTTACTTCTGCTTTTGTGCAAATGAATCCGAGAAGATATCGCAAAATTAGTTATTTTTTAGGAAGTATCAAAGTAAACAAGAGAATGGAAAAGTCCCATTTCCTCTGCTCTTCCTGTCATCTGACTTGAAAAGTGGTAATGGGCTGAATTCACAAAACACCCACACACACTAATGTGGACATGTGTAAAGAACCGTGCGGATGAAATCACACACTTCAGGACATGTGGAAATCAGCTAGAGCCAAAGTCGTGCCCAGAAGAGTTGTTGTTAATGCAGTTTACACAGTGCAATTCCCTAACTGACTGCTAAATGCTGGATGTTTCAGCAAACTACTACAATCTGACATTGTTTAATTTGCTCCCGCAAAATGTTTGTTTGAATATCTTAATTTAAACAAACACAATCTGACTAAACTAATAATCCAAAAACAATTGTACTTTTCAATTTTATTTTATTCATTTTTTAACATACCAAATAATTCAGAGTGTATTGTGGAGAAAGTAAGTGAACCCTTGATTTTAGTATCTTTGAATATAGTTGTATAAACAAGATACCAAGGATTCATGACAAACCATGTCTTTGCCAATACTTCTGTAGCTTTTTTAAGCTTTATTTGTTCATTTATCTTAATGTTCATTTATTTTTTTACTTTGTGTGACTTTATTTAAGCTGTAAAACCCATACTTCCAATCTCATCTCCTTAACTGACACCAATTAGTTTTTGGGAAAGTCGTAACACTTACTTTTTCCAGCTTTCCTTGTCATTAGTGTCTTCAATAAATGGTTGTGTGACACTTTGTGTGTTAGTTTTAGCATTTGTTAGTACTATATAATTGTGTGCTGTGTTCTTACTGTTTTGTATCAATCATCACCAGATAATACCACATTTTATAAGTAATCGATGCAAAATCCAGATCATTTCAAAGGGGTCACAAACTTATTCCTGCCACTGCTTATGCAGTAGTATGTCCAGTTATAATTCCTTTCTCCATCTTTTGATGCACAGCTGCTGTCGTGGTAACTACAAAATGTTAACCAATTAACCTGAGTTTGAGTGAAACTTTCATTGGTTTGTTGTTGATGCCACCTACTCTCTTTCTTTACGTCAACGGAAAGCCCTTCATTGAACATTGTATTAAGGGCTTCATTATTCCACTCAATCCCTGCAGCCTTAGCATCAGCGCAGCCTCCTTTTAGCATGAAAAGATGAGTAGAAACTTCTCAACCCTGGATTGTGGGATCACTTTCTTCCGGTCATGAGTTGCAACCTGTGTTGGGTCCATTTCTTGACCCGAATAACTTTAATTTTAGAAACTAGAGGAACATTAATAGACTCCTGCACTGACTTTTGCCCTTTTTTGCCACATCACACATACATATACATCCTCAGGAACAACCATCACACTAAAAGTGCCTTTGATTAGTCAGTAGAGCCTTCTTACCCTGCCACCTCCTGAAGTGAGATGATTATTTATAACGATAATTATGATCATGATTATTCTAAAGGCAATAAGCCCATCAGTCTGTCTGGCCATAAATAGACCCATCCATCATCCTCCATCTGCACATGCCTGTCAAATGAATCCAGGACTGTAGCCTCCTCAATGCTAAGCAATTATTCTTTTCACTTAATATATTATAGTATTACCATATAATAAGATTAATAAATATTTTCCTTTTATTTCTTAATACATTTCCTGTTCTTACTGTGCAAAGATCATCAGTGCAAAGAAAAAATAAATCTTTCATCAAAATGTAATAACTTTCTACGTCTCTGAAAGAACTTTTCTGCTGATGTAACCAAAGCTCTGTGGGCAGGAAAACGTAATATTATCCAGCTAGATTTTACATTTTCTGAAGTAAATGTGAGTGGTGCTTGCCTATGCAAAAGCCGTTGTCATTATCTTAGGTGTTACTGGGCGGTAGTTTCCAGGCCAGAAGAGTCCGTCCTCTTTCTCTGGGATATACTGATATTTAGACATGACTCGGGTTCCTCCTTCAGTGTTGGTGTACTGTGTTTTTGTGTACATTTTTTTACCCACATTATATTTTTCAGGCAACAATCATTATAAATGTACTATTTTCTCTATCTGTATCACAAAAAACTGTCTCTACTAAAAAAAACTAACAAATACACCAAAAACAGACTTATGCATACAGTATGCTGCAATTACCAACTCAGTGTTGACACTTCTATAACTATTTACACAAATTATGATGGGGGTCAGATTATCAATTAATATGTAATGACCTCAAAACACTTTCAACATATTGCATGATTTGAAAAAAGTTGCATTACATAATCATCTCCGGATATGCATGGATTTTCTGACATAGTAAACTTGCTCTGTATCTCCCCCGGTACAGCACTGCACTTGGTATAATTGGGAAGCACTATCAGTCATTATAAAACAACTTAAAGGCTTACCGTAGAAGCACGCTAAAATGTCATGTATTGATTTTACAGTAGGATTTAGTGTAAGTGGAACATTACTGTAAATTATGTGATAGAAATAGTATTTTTATAACAACATTTTCATAACACATAATTTCATGCATAAGTGTTTGATGTATGCTTAAACTTTAAATGTGATGTAATTGAATGTGCAGAATATTTATTTTGAAGTTAAGATATTGTGCGTGAGAATGCATCATTGCACTGTTTTGTGTTTGATGTATTTTATGTAAATAGTTCTGATGGCGTGAACAAGACGTGTCAAGGGAATACATGCTACAGCTACAGTTATGTTCAGTCCAGACAGAGCATTAACCTTTTAATGCAAATCACCGGACATTTCATTTTGGAACGGTCATGATACATAAAACAACATGCGTAATAAAATGTGCTAGATTTACATAATCTCTTCAAATCTAAATGCAGATTTAGCACCACTCGCTGGACATTTGACTTTGAAAGAGTTGTGAAACATACAAAGCAAGTAACATAATATGATTTTGCAGATGTCGCCACAGGCATGTTTTCCAGTGAGACTGGGTTTAGATTTCCGTTTAATAGCTAAGGTTAGGGGTTTGTTCAAATAACCCAAAGTATGAGCACAAGTAAGTGATGTTTCTCTTGATATTACTAAATGAACTCTGGTGTCTCTTTCCTTTAGCAGTGTATTTACTCTCTTTTTCGCTCTCTCAACCTAAATACACTCGCATATTTTCTCTCGTTTTTCGTCTCTCTCTCTCTCTCTCTCTCTCTCTCTCTCACTCACACTATCTCTCTCTGGTAACATCTGGAATAAAGATGGGTGGGCACTGAGCCAGTAGAGTTCAGCTGCAGCCATAAAACTAACAAAAATAAATGTGACTCTAGGCCCAGATGCAGTCCAAACTCCACGCCTCAGTTAACCATTTCCCTCATCACGCTCACCAGCAGTGTGTGTTTGCGTGTGATTAACTTCAGTGTAGCAGGGAGTGAACAGGAGGTTCTGTGGGAGTCATTACAGAACATGGTGATAATCACAGCCTCTGTGTGTGGATGGTGTGTACGTTCAGTTTGTGTCCCACCGAGTGGAGGAATAACTGGACAGCTGATTAAGATGATGTGAGAAAAAACACACACCAACCTCTGCTCCAGTGCTCTTCCAGTGCACTTTATACAACTGGAATGCTCTGCACTATATCAAATATTTTTCTAAACATGGAGTTTCGCATATCCACCCCCAAGACAAACACTGTTCTATCCCTATTCGAGTTACTTTCCGGACATACACTCACACACACACTCACACACAAGCACACACACACACACACACACACACACACACACACACACACACACACACACACACACACACACACACACACACACACACACACACACACACACACACTTCTGCTTTTTGCTCAAGACCAACAAAACAAGTCTTTAAGTGTGTTCGGCTCTGACACTTGATGAGTATATTAAAATACTATTGTAAAGAAAAAATCTTGAATATGTAAATCAAACAAATGATGTATTCCAAGAGACATCATTGTTCTTCTGTGATCTGTTCTATGTTACGGTCAACATGTACTGTACAAGAAAACCTGTTTCACTTCCCTGTCATCATTTGCTTTATTGTCTTTAGAAATGTAGATTATTGACGATGGGAATGTACGCAGAACCTGATTTTACCAAGTGCGACATGTTCCTGGATCAACATCTTTGTTGACCCTGGAACAACTTTGTTATTAACCAATCGGATTTGAAGAACAAGTTTCACATTTTTGTGAAGTTTAGGCTTACAATCAGTGTTTGTTGCTTGTACGTCAGTGTCATTCATCTATTATTTCCTCTGATTTTAGGGATTAATCATGGGTAAGGTTTGACCCATTTGTTTTTGCATTGATCATTTCCATTATGCATTATTCTCTATACATTCTCTGCCAAAATGTATTTGAGCTTAATAAACATATGAAAGTGCAGACAGTATGCAAAGAGGTTACAGGTGGGTCGATCTCATGTTAAAGCCTTTCTTTAAACAAGACAAATGTACTGTGCATAACAAGCAAAGTTACTTTCTTGAGATTCCTTAATGTCCTTACTCTGTCGCCTTCTTGCTCCATTTTCTTTGTTTTCATTAAGAAAATAAGTAAATACATTTTTGATAAAAAATGGTGCACCTTTATATACACTGCATCACTGTATTAAGCATTTACAGTTGTTGCTCATTACTTAGACACTAAAACCGAATGCTTAGACCAATGCCTCAATACCTAAACTTATTGTAGCATACCTTAAACACAGTGTAACCTTAGCTTAAACACATTGTCAACTTTGCACTTTGTTTGCAATTCTATAACATACTTATTGCGAAACACTACACACGTTTTCTTACATTAGACACTTTGTTCAAAAACGAAATCACCTGTTATCATTGGGAAAACACTCTGTTCAAAACTCATCAGGCAATTGTAAGCACTTATATACACACCTGAAAACACTTGCACAGAAAACAGAACACCAATCGGTCTGAGTCTTAGCTCTACAAATAGGCCTCAGGTAAGCCATTTTGAGAACTTTGCAAGCATGGAGGCAATGAGAGTCAGATTAAGAGGAGGACGAAGAGAGAGAGGAGTCGGATGTGGAAGAGGTTGAGGACCAGTGCAAAAACGTGTATCAGATGACATCAGGGCTACTCTGGTGGACCATGTGATAAATCATGGCCTGTCCATGAGGGAGGCTGGGCAAAGAGTCCACCCTAACCTCAGTCTCTACACAGAAGCATCAATAATAAGGACATTCCGACTGGAGAACAGATATATCACCAAGTTTCTACTCCAGACTGTACCTACTGTATGTGTCACATGATTCTGTATCATATTACAGTATTACTGTACTAACCGTACTATACAAAATGGGTAGTGCTGTGAAGTATATGTAAAGGAATACCATTGTGATTTTACAGTACTGTGTACAGTATGTGAAAAAGAACCTAACCAATGACATCTTGTGGTGGCATTTTCTACAGAATGGTTGGACGACCTCCTCAAGGTGGAAGGGAACGGCTCTTCACTCAACAACAAGAGCTTGCCATCATTGAAATGGTGCGAGAAAATAATGCAATCCGACTTTGTGAGTTGCAAAAATGCATAATTGTAAATAGAAATGTATTCAACAATATCAACAGGGTCAGCAGTTCTACACTAAGTCACATTCTACAGAAACACAACTTCAGAATGAAGCAGCTGTACAGGGTGCATTTGAGAGGAGCAGTGTCAGGGTCAAGAATCTGTGCCATGATTATGTGCAGGTATGTGTCACTTTACTTTATATACTATATATTGTGATGTGGGATTGAGGGTTTACGCTGCCACCTGCCTTGCCTATAGCTCGTAGTTTTTGTCTATACTGACCCAACCCCTACTTGTGTGACCATATAGACATTGAAGTTACTGTATGTATTTTCAGTAACACTAATCAATATTTTCTGTGACAGACAGTTCTGGATTTTAATGCCGGCGAACTGCCACATGTGGATGAGGCAGGCTTCAATCTGGCCAAAACCAGGCGTCGGGGCCGTAACGTAGTTGGACAAAGGACTGTTGTAAATGTCCCTGGGCAGCATGGGGGAAATATCACCTTGTGTGCTGCAATTAGTGTCAAAGGTGTCCTGCATCACCATGCCACTCTAGTTCCCTACAATACAGGACAGATCATTGTATTTCTAGATGCACTGCATGCAGTTGTGCAAGACAGACTACAGCAGCCCAGGTTTGTTGTCATCTGGGATAATGTTGGTTTCCACCGGGCTGCTCTGGTCCGAGATTGGTTCAACAACCATAACCATTTCACACTTTTATACCTGCCCCTTTACAGCACCTTTCTAAATGAAATCGAGGAATTATTTTCAGCGTGGCATTGAAAGGTATATGATCGGCAACCACACACACACGCATGACTCTTCTGCAAACAATGGATGAGGCATGCAGAGACATTGAGGTGGGATCAATCCAAGGGTGGATTCGGCACACAAAGCGATATTTAGGCCTAGTCTGCGAGGACATCGCCTGTGATGTTGACGAGGTCTTGTGGCCAGATCCGAACAGAAGGCAGGATCCATAAGCCCCCCACCACACACACACACACACATGCAGACACACACAAACACACACACACACACACACACACACACACACACACAAAACGAGTATATGTTTTTTTTTTTTTTTATACCAATTTATCCAGTAATTGTTTTTTATTTTTACAGTTTTTCTCGATTGCTAAAACACAATTCATGAAACAATTCACAATTTTCTCACAACTATAAACACAATCTCAAAACTACACACCAACTTGTGCAAGCTTCAGACTTCCAGGTCAAAGTCAAACATTTCAGCCAAAAACACATTCTCTTTTGTCAGAATCTAATCTTTGGCCTCAGATGACACACAAACCTGTCAGATACTCAGAATCTGTCTCTGTCTAAAGAACACTAGTGAGATCAGCCCAAAACACTGATACACAAACATGCTTTTGGGAAACAGGAGACATCTTGCTAGTCTATGACTGTTACAGTCTGTGGCATAAATACAGCGGTCGACTCTCAGTTCTGCACAAATACATGTAAGAAGTACTTGCTACAGATAAATTCAACAGTTATGAGTCTGAGGGAGTGTGGTATAGTATTTACAGTAAAGAAGAGTGAAAGTCCTCTCATCTGAAATACTGATGCCATGTGCTGCAAGTGTGATGTGTGAGTAGATGAGCCTGCAGACAGCTTTCCTCATGCTCAGTCCATGCACAAGAACATGATCAACTATAATGTTTTATATTTAATCAGCAACAAATGACCCTTGACCTCATCCCCTTCATTTTTCTTTTCTCCTCCTCTTCCTCCTTGTCTCCCACTATCGGGATTCATTTTCTAAAACACATTCACTTGTGCTCCTGTTCATATCATCCTGAGATGTGACCTGTGTGTCTTCAGTTTTGCTACTGAATGTTCACAGATGGATGACTCTGTGGTATTTGTCTTCATTTTGTGATGCTTGTGGTAGTTATATTGTGTGTTTGTGTTTTCTGAATGAGAACATGATGTAAGATGATGCCGTGTTTGTGTAGAGTTTAGCAGAAAACACTGAGTTAATTGGAGCATGTGTGCATACAGGTGAAATGTGTTAACAGTTTTGATAAACGTGTCTTTGTTTCAAGAACTGTATGAATGGTTTGGAAAATTGTGTCAAATGAATCAGTTATAGTGTGTTAGCAATCGAGAAAAACTGTACTTTTTTTTGTTGCTACATTTGATGATTTGTGATTCTGGTTTGATTTATTTCTGTAAGAATGTTTATTTTTTTGTAAAAACTCTTGTTTGATTACTGCATAAATTCTACTTTTGAGTTTTACAGAAGAATGAGTCTGAGAAAGTGACAATAGAAATAGAAACACAAAGACTGCGGTGTTTTATATAAAGCCCATCAGCGTGTTATTGGCAGTGGTGGTCAGTAACGAAGTAAAACTTCTTCGTTACTGTACTTAAGTACATTTTTCAAGTATCTGTACTTTACTGGAGTAGTTTTATTTTGAGTAACTTTTATTTTTACTTCACTACATTCCAAAGCATAAGATCGTACTTCTTACTCCACTACATTTCATAAAACATATCGTTACTCACGTGATACATCACGTGCTCCGAGACGCAGAAGCGGTGTCTGATTCATGAACAAACTGATTATTTTCAATGAACCTGTTCAATCGGTTCGCAAATCGCAACAAACGATTCATTCACAAATTGCAGTGATCCGATTGCAGCTGTTCTCGAGTCGAAAACTCACTGATTCAAATGATCCGTTTAGAGCGAGTCTTCTTCAGTGAACTGAACTCACAAGTAAAGAACCGGGAGATCTTGTGAGCACGCGCTACTGATGCTGTGAAAAGTACGTTACTAATGTCGAATTTTAGGATTCATTATTGTAACTGAAAATAATATTTCAGTCAAAACTGTCAGTTGTTTGTGAACTAAATCTGCTGTAAAGGGTGATTCCCCGCTGCTGTAACGTTAGCAGTTTTATTAAAATGCTATGCATTTAGACCTATGTGACGTCTGTTTTTATATTGTTTATCAACAGTATAGATTTTTATATTGTTTAGATCAACTAGCCGAGTAGACAGATATGAATGTTTATTCATAACCATACTGAAAATAAGTAAATATCATTAGCTGATGCTAACTGTCTAGTTAACAAGCTTGCTGGTGTTAAGTTGAGGACATTTTTAGATAGAAAGTCCAAATATCTTTATTCAGCCACCCCTAGATAGATTTCATCTGAGGGAAAAAGAAAGGATGTGATGTTCAGAACATAGTAACTACAGTAATTATCAGAGTGGGAAGTGATGCCCTCTGGGGGCATTTGACCAGGGGTGTTTTTACACCTCAGACAAAGTTTGAGAAGAAAAAAAATTAATTATGAAAATATTATTAGATTTTCCTTAAAATGTTCTTCCTAATTTCAGGCCTAATTCTCATGTCATATATAACAGACGTTCTGCAAAACAACAAGTTCTAAAACACTTTTTCTCTCAGGTACATGGCAGTGTAAGCTTCACAGTGAACATTACTACATCACTCTCATCAACGTAGTCCATATCAACAAAATATATATCTTGACTCTATATAGTGGTTATTTTGGGAAAAACCCAGGTATTTTGGGCAGTAGGATTATAAAAATATGTGCTAATATAAAATTAAATAAAGTAGTCTATATAAAATTGCTAAATAAATCTGTCTATCAGTACTTTTTTACTTAAGTACATAAAAAATTGAGTACTTTTGTACTTTCACTCGAGTAAAATTGAAAAAGCAGTACTTTTACTTTTACTGGAGTAATATTTTATTATACGTATGTAGGGACTCCTAAAATATACCTTGGTTTTAATGCTTTGTCAGAAATAATGCACAGTATTAAAATGTATTTTATTTTATTTCTTTATTTCGAAATATGATGCAACACCTATATGCTTGCTTATATTCAATGCGAAAGCGTGTTCAATACAGGTGTACTATTGCAAGCCAGTTACTGTTGAGTTTGAGGGTGTGTCATAACGTGAGTCGCGTACTGCGGAAGAAAGGAGGAGGAGCATCGCACATGGCAAGCAGAGGCTGCACGTGAATTTGGTGTGTGAATATCTGAGTCGTTGTCATTTTTGGAGACCGTGTATTTGTTTAATATAAGGCCCAAAGTGAAAGGGAACAACCCTTGTTTATTTTGGTTTGTTTGCTTAAAGTATTTTTATTTTCCCTATTGTTTTATTCGCGATTGTCCGAGTCATCGGGTGTGCGGACAGTTAGAGACATTCACCTTTCACGGAAAGTGACATCATTGAAGACGTTCGTAGTGAACTTGAGCTGAATTCGTTCGGAACTGAATGCATCCTGTTTCTTCAAGGGACTTTGCTGGACTGGACTCGTCGCATGCCAGGGACTGTTCGAGATAAGAAGCAGTGAGGTTGTGCCGTGAGTTATTTCAATATTGCCTCATTATCGTTGGAAGAACGTAAGTGGATTCATTTTCGTGACTCATTGACTGTGAGCGATTTATTTCAATTCATCATCTGATTAATGTGCACCAACGAACTGGGCCCCAACGATACCGATCGATCGTACATTTGAACTGTTTGACTGACTCAAATACATTTGAACTGATCGACTGACTTGCATATATTTGAAATCATCATAAGATATGTAATGAATGTGCATACAATACTGAATATGATGTGAACCAAGTTTTTCTCAAGTGTATAACTGATCTTAAAAGAGATGTTGTTTTTCATTATTGTATTACGGAGTTCTGGAGAAAATTGTTTTACCAGAATAGGGTTCTAAATTGACATTATATATATATAAATTGAGTTAAAGTATTCTAAAAAATAGGAACAAAGCAAAGGTTAAGAAGGAGAGAGTAATAAGTGTGAAAGAACAAGAACCATTCTGAGACTACAAAAGAGTTTATCTTTTATTTAAAAGAAGAAGCAACTTGCATATTAGCAGGGGAATTGTTTACTTGCTTTCTTTAACAAAGGAGGTTGTTATTGATTTCTTCATTAACTGTTTTCTTTAAGAAAAAGTTATTACATTAATGTAAAAATAAATCTTTGTTATTATTTTTCTCTTTAGCATCTGTATGCTGGTATTTCATTGAGTCTGGCAAGTTAATTCATTTACAAAGTTACTAAATTCCGGTAAATCACAAATAATAATGGTTTAAGTGACCTTGAGTAAATATTCATTTTCAATTGTTTCTTTGTGTAAACCAAAAGAAAAATACCGGCCTAATTCACCATCCAACTGCCGGGGATCCAGGATTTATGTTAGATAAATAATTAAGTTAACCCCAAGGGTTAAGAAAAGGGTTACATTTTGGAGGCACCGCTGGGATTCTTTTTTTCTTTTCTCCTGTTTACCAATATTTTTCTTTTATATTTCCCTTCTAATTTAGTATAACAGTGACAGTCTATTTCACCCCAGTAATTTGAAAACAGTCTATTTCACCCCAGTACTAGTTACTTGCCTTGAAAAAATAATAATAATAAAATGGACCTGGCGAAGACTGTTGAGTGGAGCAGAGAAGAGAATGCAAATCTCTCACGTGCCATTGTATTGAGCAATGTTCCTTTAGGCACTAGTGACGACACTATTGAAAAAGTGTTAAACACAGTAAAAGTTTTTGGTCGCACTACAATATGTGGTCGCCGTGGTGACGTAACTGGCAGATGGTTGTTTATTTTAGTGGAAGCCAGTGCTGATCTAGTACCTGATGTTATACCTCCTGAGATAGGTATAGAAAATGAAGCTGGAGTGTCAATTTAGTGGGCAGTCTAGTAGCCTGTGGTCCTGCATCTGAAGGTGATACCTTCCAGCTCAAGCTGCAAGCATTGCTGCAGCAGGAGGGCAAGTCTATGGATGAAGTGAAGGCCCTGATTATAGGAAAGCAGTCTCCCAAATCTGATGTCAGTGTGGACCTCGTTGATGCCATAGGCAAATTAGTAGATCGGTGCAACCAAGTTTCCAGTGATAGTCCTGGCTACAGAAAGCTGAGGTTGTTTTCAGGGCTGAAACCTGTCCCTCCAGGTGAAGAAGAGTATGAAATCTGGATGGAGCAGGCAGCTCAAATGACAAGTGAATGGCAGTGCACCAGCTGCAAAGAAACAACGCATCGTTGAGAGTTTGCGAGGTCCTGCTGCTGATATTGTCAGATTCTTAAAAGTGAGTAATCCATCTGCGACTGCAAATGAGTACTTGGCTGCCCTTGAGACTGCATATGGAACTACTGAGAGTGGGCTGGACCTTATGGCTAGATTTTCGTCACACCTACCAGGAAACTGGAGAAACTTTCAGCTTTCTTGTACCGCCTAGACAAACTTCTCCACAGAGCCTTGTTAAAGGGTGGGATTGATGCAGTCGGCATAAATAGAGCCAGAATGGAGCAGGTAATTAAGGAGCACTTACAAATGATATGGTTGCTTTGCGAATCAGAATGACTCACACTTTGCAGAGTCCGCCATCTTTTTCAAAGTTAATGAAGGAAATACGTGAGGAAGAACACTGGGTAGCTGCAAGGGAAAATGTTAAAGCCTCTGTTGCCACTGTTGTCTCTCCCCAGGCATCTGTGCCTTCTGAATTACAAAATCTGAAGAAGGAGGTTAAAGAGCTATCTACCCAGGTGAGTCAACTGTTGAATGTGGCTACAGTGACTTGTGCTTCAGATTGTGCTCTTAAGAGAACACCCAGTAAAACCTTTGAGAGTGTGAACCGAGACAACTCCCAAAAAGCTAAACCCACGCAGCCACCAGTGCCTGTGATCTTTTGCTACAAATGCGGTGAAGACGGACATAAGAAATGGGAGTGCAAAGCACCTGAGGACCTCAGAAAAGTGAATCAGAAGCTGATAAAGATGCAGCGCCTGCAGGGAAACTGGGCAGGAGCTCAGTGACGGAACGGCACGGGGCTCCTGAGACAACACGTTCCACTTGTGGTTCATTCATGCTTGATGCAGATAAGCCGAAATTTCCTGAGGGGTTAGTAGGACCTGTCTCCGAAGTGCCTGTACAGATAGAAGGTATCTACGCCAAAGCTCTTCTTGACAGCGGTTCGCAGGTTACTCTATTATACCGCAGTTTTTATGACACTTATCTGAAACATTTGGATCTTCAGCCTGTGGAAAACCTTGAGATTTGGGGTCTAAGCTCTCACAAATACCCCTATGATGGATACTTGCCCCTTAGACTTGAGTTTACGGAAAGTGTAGCTGGAGTGCATCAAGTGATCGACACGCTTGCCATAGTATGCCCTGACCCTGTGAAACGGGAAGGAATAGCTATTTTACTTGGGACCAACACTAGCTTAGTGAAGAAGCTGCTTGAGTCTTGTCGTGAACAAGCTGGTGAGAAATTCTTGAATGTGCTGACCATACATCCTGTAATCAGAGAGGTGTATGAGACTATCCAACAAACAGATGTTTCACAGGATGACCCAGACAAGCATGGAACAGTTTGGTTCGTGAAGCAAAATCCTGTTGTCCTGACACCAAATCAAGTTCTGCAACTTCCCGGTCTGCTCAAGTTTCCTGGTCAAATTAATGAATCTCTAGTGTTAGTAGACAAAGCAGCAGCTTGTGAAACAAGCTCTGATGATCTTGAGGTGAGGCCTGAACTTCATTCAGCATCCGTTGTATCCAGTCGCCGTGTCACAGTGACCGTCAGGAACGTGTCTACAAAAGAAGTATGGGTGAAGCGAGGAACTCCTCTTGCCCATGTTTTTCCAGTATCCTTAGTGCCACAACTTACCACTAAACAGCCACCAGAGCAAAACACTTTGACACCTGCATCTTTCGATTTTGGAGATTCTCCCATGCCTGAAGAAGCAAAACAAAGATTGTGTGCGGAAATGATGCAGAGAAAGGAAGTGTTTTCTGTACATGAGTGGGATGTGGGATGTTCAAAAAGCACCACTCATGAGATAAGGTTGAATGATTCACGCCCTTTCAGAGAAAGATCTCGCCGTCTTGCCCCCATTGACTTCGAAGATGTGCGACTGCACCTACAAGATCTGCAGAGTAGTGGCATTATATCAGAGTCCCGTAGCCCCTATGCTTCGCCAATTGTAGTGGTGCGCAAAAAGTCTGGGAAGGTTAGAATGTGTGTGGACTATCGGACCCTCAACCAACGGACTATACCAGACCAGTATACTGTGCCCCGCATTGAGGATGCCCTCCATAGCCTTTCTGGAAGTAGATGGTTTACTGTTCTCGACTTGAGGAGTGGGTACTATCAAATACCCATGAGTGACGCCGACAAGGAGAAGACTGCGTTCATCTGCCCGGTGGGGTTCTATGAATTTGAGCGTATGCCTCAGGGCATCTGCGGAGCACCCGCCACTTTCCAAAGAATCATGGAACGCACTGTGGGGGATATGAACTTTTTGGAAGTGCTAGTATACTTGGATGATTTAATCATTTTTGGACGAACCATTGAAGAGCACGAAGAGCGCCTTTTGAAAGTCCTTGATAGGTTGAGGGATGAAGGACTAAAGATCTCCCTTGACAAGTGTCAATTCGGCAGGACTTCTGTGAACTACGTAGGGCATATTGTGTCAAAGGATGGAATATCCACTGATCCTTCCAAAATCGAGGCTGTTGTATCCTGGCCTCAGCCCCAAAGAGTGACAGAGCTCCGATCTTTTCTAGGGTTCTGTGGATATTACCGCCGTTTCGTGAAGGATTTCTCAAAGTTGTGCCGACCTTTAAATGAATTGCTGCAGGGATATCCATCATCTGCAGGTACTGCAAAGAAGAGAAACAAAAATTCACCTGTGAGTAATGCCAAACCCTGCTACAAGTCTTCTGAACCATTCGGATCCCGATGGACTGCTCAGTGTGATATAGCCTTCCAAACCCTGAAAAACTGTCTGACCCAAGCTCCAGTGCTAGCCTTTGCAGACGCACAAAAGCCATATGTTTTGCACGTGGACGCGAGCATGGATGGACTTGGAGGAGTTCTGTATCAAGAACATGAAGAAGGATTATGTCCAGTCGCTTTCATTAGTCGCAGCCTTTCCCCTTCAGAGAGAAACTATCCAGCTCATAAACTGGAATTTTTAGCTCTGAAGTGGGCTGTTGTGGATAGACTGCACGACTATCTTTACGGTGTTCCGTTTGATGTTAGAACTGACAATAATCCTCTAACCTATATAATGAAGTCAGCGAAACTTGATGCGACGGGTCACCGTTGGTTGTCTGCATTGACCACCTACAATTTTAGCTTGAAATACAGACCTGGACGTAGGAATGTCGATGCGGATGCGTTATCTAGGCGTCCACATACTCACTCAAGTGCTGATGACGAGTGGCAGGAAATTCCAGCTGCGGGCGTAAGGGCTCTTTGTCAAGCTTTGTCTGCAGAGAGGAGAACAGGGAATGTCTCTTGTCCATGTGTGGTGCAACAGGCAGGGGCACATATGTCTGCTGTGCCCAAAGCTTACTCTCATGCTACTAACGTAGATGCAGATCACTTACCCGTGCTTAGTCCAAGTGAGCTTCAAACAGCCCAGATAGATGATTTGCTCCTCGGAGAAGTATGGAGGGCAGTTAGTGAAAAACAACGTGCCAGTAACATCCAGAGCAGCCACCCTAAGATGAGGATTCTGAAACGAGAGTGGGAAAAGTTGTCAGTAGATAATGGATTGCTTTACAGAACTGTTCGCCAGAGTAATCACAGAGTGAAACGACAGCTTGTACTGCCAAAACAATTCCACAACAGAGTGTTAAAGTCATTGCATGACGAGATTGGACATTTAGGTTTCGAAAAGTCCTATGGCCTAGTTCGTGACCGATTTTACTGGCCACACATGAAGCGTGATCTGGAGGCTTATTGCAAGACATGTGAGCGCTGCATTAAAAGGAAGACATTGCCTCAAAGAGCTGCTCCATTGTCTCACATGCAGAGTAAAGGACCTATGGACCTCGTATGTATCGATTTTCTTTCCATCGAAGCCGATTCTCGAAATGTGTGTAATGTTTTGGTGGTCACTGACCATTACACGCGTTACGCTCAAGCATTTCCCACAAGGGACCAAAAAGCTTCTACAGTGGTAAAGACTTTGTGGGAAAAGTATTTCATACATTACGGTCTTCCTACTCGAATACACTCAGACCAAGGCAGGGATTTTGAGAGCCAGTTGGTGGCTGATATGCTGACTATGCTAGGGGTGAAGAAATCAAGAACCTCCCCTTATCACCCACAAGGTGATCCCCAGCCTGAAAGATTTAACAGGACATTGTTGGATATGCTGGGTACCCTTGAGCCTAGTCAAAAGAATAAATGGAGTCAGCACATTGTCCATTTGGTGCATGCATATAACTGTACCTCCAACGAGGCTACTGGTTTTTCCCCTATTTTTGATGTTTGGCAGAGAGGCTAGGTTGCCTGTCGATATTTGTTTTGGTCTCTGCTGATAATACATCACCTGTGTCGTATTCAAGTATGTGTCCAAAATGAAGCAGGAATTACAGGCAGCTTACCAGTTAGCTCAAGCTACCTCTGATAAGATGAATCAGAGTAATAAAGCAAGGTATGATCAGAAAGTTCGTTATCATAGCTTGAATGTGGGTGACCGAGTTCTGATTCGAAACCTTGGCCTCAAGGGAAAACAAAACTTGCAGATAGGTGGAGTGCAAATCCCTATGTAGTGGAGAGTCAATTGTCTAGTATTCCAGTGTATCGTTTGAAGCCTGTTGATGTTAATGGACCAGTCAGAGTCATGCACCGCAATCATCTCTTGCCCTTAGGACAGGAAGTGAGGTTAAGTCCTCAGGTTGATCTTAATCCTACTCCTTCACCTAGAGCTTTGAGGCGTAGGAAAGCAAAAGAGAACCGTACAACTGCTGAGTCAGAAAACTCACCATTTGTAGTTGATGCATTTTCAAGAGACTGTAATTCTTCAGATTCAGAGTCTGAGTTTGGATTCTATGCTGAGGATGTGGCAAACATTCCTTCTCACGTGCCAGATGAGATTCAGAGTGAAAACCCTGTATACGATGTAGAAGGCTCAGAGTCTAGTGATGCTCAACATGTTTCAGAAATACCAGTAATTCCATGTCAGAGTGAAATTTCTGATGTTCAGCTAGTAGCTGGTGTTGGCGATACGGAAGTAGTTGATGTAATGACTGAAGCTCATGAGAGTACCTTACAGACTACTGCTCCTACTGATAATGAAACTCAGCCAGAGTTTGTACCTCCTGAAGTACGTAGATCAAGTAGGGAGAGGAGGCCTAATACCAGATTTACCTATGATAAGCTGGGTGTGCCATACATACAGTCTGTATCATCTCAACGCTGTGGTATTAATGTAGCAGCTACTGAAACACTTAATGTTTCTGGGGGTTACAACAGTTCACATGTTTGGTGGTGTAATCCTAATGCCTTGTGTGAAATATGTAACAACTTACCTGTACTTGTTCCATGTATACAAGTTACCATTTAATTGATGCATGGTAATTTTGTAACCAGCATGGGGTCATACTGGATTTTGGTGGGGGAGTGTGTAGGGACTCCTAAAATATACCTTGGTTTTAATGCTTTGTCAGAAATAATGCACAGTATTAAAATGTATTTTATTTTATTTCTTTATTTCGAAATATGATGCAACACCTATATGCTTGCTTATATTCAATGCGAAAGCGTGTTCAATACAGGTGTACTATTGCAAGCCAGTTACTGTTGAGTTTGAGGGTGTGTCATAACGTGAGTCGCGTACTGTGGAAGAAAGGAGGAGGAGCATCGCACATGGCAAGCAGAGGCTGCACGTGAATTTGGTGTGTGAATATCTGAGTCGTTGTCATTTTGGAGACCGTGTATTTGTTTAATATAAGGCCCAAAGTGAAAGGGAACAACCCTTGTTTATTTTGGTTTGTTTGCTTAAAGTATTTTTATTTTTCCCTATTGT
>CM050412.1:67790686-67895686 GCA_027564155.1 Gymnocypris eckloni scoliostomus | reverse complement strand
TTAAGACAGTAGCTATAGTGTATCTACCACCATAAGTACATGGTAGTTAAAGACACCTAATATAAAGTGGGCTGTATTCTGGCAGTCCTTAATAGAGCAAACGATATTCTTCATCAACAGTACATAAAATGTGTACAAATTAAACTGAGCAGTCAACATTCACAATGAAAACTTAATTATGACCAATACTAATTCGCCTTCATTATTTCTAAATTGATGCTCCCTAACTGAAAAGGTGCTGCTCATGTGCATTTATCTAATAAATATAATCCTTAAAACATTGACTCGTACAACCTTCTGCATCAGACGGAAAGCCCACATTTTATACAAGACCACCACGCAATAATAGCTAAAGGTATACCAAAAACACAAGGTTCAGTCTGATTTTTACTCAATTTCTGGGGGTCAGGGTACTCAGGGTCAACATTGAGCTTTTACACCGACACTGCTGTATAAAAGAGTTGCTGCTCTTTATTCTGATCTTTTTCCTCAAGTTTTGAAGGTTTTCTTGGAACAGCAATAACTTATTAAACGATCAGGAATGGGACATTGATAATCATTACAAACACATTTTGACATCTAATTTGAGGTGGGGATCACTTTTATATCCAAATGGTAATTAATCTATAACCTAAACCCCACAGTGTTGCTAAGCTAACAAATCTTCTTGATTCAAGTGTCTTGGACTAAGGTTGTGGAGTGGTTAAGTAAGCTACTTGTGCAAAAGCTGTGTCTTAAGTTTATTCCATGAGAGATGAGTGGAGAGGGTGGAGGTTTTGTCGAGCAACTTTGTACCTTGTTATGAATGAAGAATAAAATACTGCACTTTCTGTGAAACAGCATCAACACTATACATTTGAAGTGGGAGCGAGTGGAGTTAGATCATAAGGGGTGTGACTTGACTTGGGTCCTCTTTGGCTCATTTAAGACTAGATGTGCTGCTATTCTCTGGATCATCTGCAGAGGCTTGGTCAGGTTGACTGGAAGACCGACCAATACGGCACTGCAGTAGTCTTGAAATAACAAGATACTTTGACAGGACGGGCCTGATTTTCCTGATGTTTTAAAGTGCAAATCTACACAGTTGGACCATTGGATTGGTAATGTGGGTGGTTACAGTCACTTGGTCATCAACCACTACCCCAGGTTTCTTCCTGTCCTCACTGGTATTAGTGATGTAGACCCCAGTTGCAAAGTGATGTTGTGGTCAACTGGCGGGTTTGTAGGGATTACAAAGTGCTCCGACTTTGCACAGATGAACTATAGATGGCGCTCCTTCATCCAAGGCAGATATATATTTGCTGAGACAGTTGGGGTCATCAGGTTAAATGGACATATAGAGCTGTGTATCATTTGCATAGCAATGGCAAGAGAAACCATGTACCTTTATGATTATGCAAGTGAACTTGTGCATTTAGAGAGGGCCAAGCACTGAACCTTTAGACACACCAGTGGTTAAATGTGCATGTACATATTGACAGTATTTGCATTTTGTGGATTTGTTAATAAGTCAATATATTTGGGTGTGCAGTTTTTATATTAATATTTTAGTCCAGCTGAAAAATACAAAACTTCTATTGTTCTTTTATAATACAATAACATGAATATTCTGATTCTGTCACACACGAACCTCTGTTCCATATCTTAGTCAGCTGCCTTGTTGTGAGTTGTCTACATAGGCCACTACCTTCACGGAAGCATTTAACCAAAACCGAGTGATTGGTTTGAAGCACCACAAACATTGTCCACTCAAATAGTGCTCCTCGTGTAAATCACGGAGACTCACAATTGAATTGATGGTATAGTTTGACATTAGCACATATTGCTAAACTATCCATGTATAGTATACCCAAATACTGGGTAAATGTGTGCCATGAAATGACATGAAAATAGAATACATTAACACCATTTTAGTGGTTTGAATAGTATACAGAGAGAAAGAGAGAGAGACAGATGAGGTTGGCCTCCTTACCACACTTTGCTCCTCCAAGTATAATGGATTGCAGTTCTCTGGATTATGGCTTGGCCAACATCCTGAATAGGTGGAATTGTGAGTACGACATGAGCCTCAGTGTTTGAGAAAGAGAGAAGTGGATGTTTTAAAACAGCCATGATGCATTTACACACTAGTATAAGGGAGTTATAGAGATCCCCAACCTAAGCCACAGAAAGCATGAGCTCGGAGAAGCCACCATTCACTGACCATTCAGTGACCCTGACCCAAATGGCACACCTGATATGGACTTCTGACCTTTGCTAACATGTGTCAGCGAAGTTCCCACCCTTTTTGTGGCCACAGTGTGCTCTTTGATATAGCCTTTCACACAGGTGCAGACTTCACAATGGACACTCATGGAGCATTACACCACACAAGTGTGTACTCACTGAATGACCACAAGAGGTGAGGGACTATTACACACTTGGGCCTAATGCAAACACACACACACACACACACTTGTACAGTGCCGATCCTAGTTGTTTGTGGGGCCTACGCAAAACATTCTGTGTCGCTGGCGGGGGTGGAGGTTGGAGGGGGGGTGTTTGGAATGAAAGAATGGATGAAACGGATTTTGTCCGCGTTTCAGTCCATGTAGAATCGTGCTCACGGAACACGCTCGAGAAATAGAATCTTCTGCAGTTCGTTCTTTTTTTTATGCAAGAGACGGTACGATGTTCACGTTACATGATTTGATAGACTTTTTACGTAGAGAGGGTAACAGCGCACCACATTAAAATAATGTATCATTCATGTTTTCATAACCGCTGGCCAACTTCAAAAACAAAGCCAAAATGAAAATATCATTGAGACCAAGGGCCCCTGGTGTTTCACGGGCCCTACACAGCTTGCGTATTCTGCGTAAAGGGACGATTGGCTCCGTACTTGTATTCCTATCATTATGGGGACATCGCATAGGTATAATGGTTTTTCTACTGTACAACATGTATTTTCAATCAACTTACCCTAACCCTAACCCTACACCTAGCCGTACCACTCACACAAAACTTTCTGCATTCACCAAAAAACTTCAATATGTGTGATTTTTAAGTTGTTTTCCTCATGGGGACCTAACATGTCCCAATGGTAAAAATGACTAATATTACTATCTTTGTGTTGACATTTGGTCCTCGTAACACGGGGGATTTGACTACACACAACACACACATAAGTGCATGCTTCAATCTGATTTATGTGTACTGTTTGTGAGTCTAAAAGATAACAGTCCATCAAGAAACAAAGTACTAATTTATGTGTTTGCCAAAGTTTGTGAGGTAACACTTTAGAATAGGGGACACATATTCACTATTAGCTATGAGTTTTCCCTCGGCAAACTCATTATTTGCTTCTTATTAATAGTTTTGGGTGGGGTTGAGGGCTCTAGAACATGGTCATAAATAATTAATATGTGCTTTATGAGTACTACTGTAATGAACAACCAATATGAGAGTAATATGCATGCTAATAAGCAACGAGTTCATAGTGCAACATACATTCATAAACATAAAAACTAAAACAGCAAAAGATGCCATACATAAAACAGGATATTTATAAATTATCAATTTTTTTATTTATTTTTTAAATACTGATTCAAATTAAAAGCAAATATGTTATTACTTTAAACCGATGGTTATACCACATGATATTTATAAGATTTTGTTGAAAATGGTAGGAAAGTTTTTGTTAATGCTTTATTTGGACACTTTATTTTAAGGTGTCCTTGTTACAGTGTAATTATACATTTAAGTTCTTATTAATATTAATTAACTGCATGTGCTGTTATGGTTATGATTAACCACCTCTCACTCAACATCGACAAGACCAAGGAGCTGGTGGTGGATTACAGGAGACAGAGCAGAGAACACACACCCATCACCATCGACAAGACACCTGTGGAGCGGGTTAACCGCTTTAAGTTCTCACATGGTCTGCTCACACAGATGCAGTGCTGAAGAAGGCACATCAGCGTCTCTTCTTCCTGAGACGGCTGAGGAAGTTTGGAACGAGGCCCAGAATCCTCAGATCCTTCTACACCTGCACTGTGGAGAGCATCCTGACCGGCTGCATCACTGCCTGGTTTGGAAACAGCACCGCTGTCAACCGCAGGGCTCTGCAAAGGGTCGTGCGAACTGCCCACCACATTGTTTGGAGGTGAGCTTCCCTCCCTCCAGGACATCTACACCAGGCGGTGTACAAGGAAAGCCCGGAGGATTATCAAAGACTCCAGCCACCCGTCCCACAGACTGCTCTCTCTGCTGCCCTCAGGGAGACGTCTCTGCAGCATCTGATCCCGCGCTAGCCGACTGAGGGACAGCTTTTTCCCTCAGGCTATCAGGCTAATGAACAGTCAGAAATAACCCACCCTACAACACACTCCCACTCACACAACATGCCATACACTGCACTTTAAGACAGTTCAACTGGACTACACGCACACACTGCACTAACACATCTGCTATCACTGGACACCATACAAAGCACACCCACGACATTGCATATGCGTAATCTGTTGCACCTTGCACAACTATCTGTTGCACAACCAATCTACTGTAAATTATAATCTGTTGCACCTTCACATATTACTATGCATAGATGTGGACATAATGCAGACGTGTACATACGTTGTATAATGTGTATTGGTGTATTGGTAACGAAGTATGTCTTTATAGTACACTGTGTATATTGAGTATATGTATGTGTATTTTGCACATTGTCTTCTGTACAGTCTGTAAATATGTACTGTCCATATGTAAATTGTTGTGTTTTGTTTTGTTTTGATTTTCTGCACTGTCTAGAGCACGCTCGTAAGAATTTCACTCACCAAGGCACTTGTGCTGTGGTGATGTGACAATAAAAGTGATTTGATTTGATTTGATTTGATTTGATTAGGGTTTGGCTTAGGTTTACATGCATGCAATTATGCATAATTCATTGTTATCATAATAGTAAGTACATGTAACGTGTAACAAGGACGCCTTAAAAATAAAGTGTTACCCTTTATTTTACGGTGTATTTGTTACAGGTTTTGTGTACTTATTAAAATAATAACAATAAGTGATGCATAATTACATGCAACGTGCCCTGAACCCTAATCCTAACCATAGAGTAAGTACATGTTAATCAATATGACTAATGGTTCTTAATTGCATAATTACTCTGTTGGTACATGCATTTTTAAATTACATTTTTAAAAGATAAAAAAAGAAGATTCAATTCACTCTGTATTAAATATCTATGTGCAAATCCTTGGGAATAGGGAATGGAAATGTACTAAATACCAAAATGTAGTCTCATATTGTGCACATAAAAACAAGCAAGGATCCAGAATCCAGAATGCACATATGGCGCAAAATAAAAGCCACACACTCTCCAGGATGAGTCGATGGGAAACAGAAAACAGCAGCACATGGTGGTGATGATAGGCGATCATTACCCTCAGCAAGATCTCCAGCATTTCAATTAAGTTCAGGTTTTCAGGGCTTGTGTGTTGAAACAGGGCCAAAGAAGAACACTAATGCAAACGGCAGTCATTAAAGAAACTCTGAGCTCGCTCTTCCCTGCTAATTAACTTAATGACTGCTCGCCATGGGCTACAGCCAAGAGAGAGAGCTGCAGAAAGAAATAAAAGTTGAGATGGAGGAGGAGAGAATGGTGGGGAAGAAAGAAGATTGAGATGCTTTCTGTGTGTGTGTGTGTGGTCATGCTGTTGTCCTAATCGGCTGCTTGCATTACAGATACTCACTTTAGAAGCCAGTGGAGAACATGACCAAACAATTACAATGTTGAGTGTGTTTGTAACACGCCTGTATGTCTTACTGAAAGGACCAGCTCAGACCATCATAAATGTCTGTGGAATGATTAGACATGATGTTCACCATCCAGTCTTAGCTGGTAAAGTTGTTTGATCAAGGATGTCTTACTGGTTTAGTTAGTCGAGTATCTGATAGGAAAATGAGCACACTAGCATAAATGCATGCAGCATGCTTCCTGTTAAACCCGAGACACACTGCACGATTTCCGGCTGTCCCAGACAAAAGACTGGCAACATGAAACAATCCTGGCGATTTCTGATTCACCATGATTATTTCACGATGCCAATCTTTCGTCTGGGACAGCCGGAAATCTTGCAGTGTGCCTTGGGTTTAAGTGCTGAAAAGACATTATAAACATTATATGCAAGTTTCCTTTTGCCTTACCTTGAGTTAAGGATTCTCACCAGTTTTGAGTGGTTATGAAATGGTTCAATAACTATAAATACAACAGGAGACATTTTTTGCCCTCATGTACATACAATAAAGTTCAAAATGTTATTTTTTTTTAAATGAGTCTCGTCTTGCCAAAGCTGCCTTTATTTAACCAAATATACAGTAAAACAGTTTTATTGTAAACTATTATTAGAATTATAAAATATGTTTTCTATGTGAATATATGTTAAAATGTAATTTATTTGATGCTGAAAATGTAATTTATCAAAGCTGAACAGTGAAACAATGGAGAATTAAAATAAAGAGTAATCTTTTGCAAAAATTGTTTCACTGATATTTCATACAATACTAATAATATTAATAATAATAATAATAGAACTATAGTTATTAAATGCATTTTAGATAAAAAAAAGAAAAAGTTTTTGTTTTAGTGGAAAAATAAAGTATTATTTAATGGTCAAATTAAGAACGTCTCGGTTACTTGCGTAACCCCCATTCCCTGAAGGAGGGAACGGAGACGTAACGTCAGAGTGACTGACTAATGGGATCTCGCCTGAGAGCCCAATCACCTTCGAGTGTTAACAAAACAAGCCAATGACAGTTGGCGTGCGTGTTTCGCCACGCGCACTCCGCCCCGCAGTGCGGGTATAAAAGGAGAGCGTGTAAACGCACATCAGTTTTTCGCTGAGGAGCCGAGACTGTGTGCCCCGGCCGTACAGCGGTGGTACAGCAACTATGGCGACGGGACGTTACGTCTCTGTTCCCTCCTTCAGGGAACGGGGGTTACGCAAGTAACCGAGACGTTCCCTATCAGTCAGTCACGTTCGACGTAACGTCAGAGTGACTGACTAGCTGGGATGGAAGATAGGACAGGGTTTAGACAGAGATAACCGCACTGCTGTTCCGCTCAGTGGGTAGAATAACACTGGGAAAGCGTACCCCAAGTAGGGGGAAACGCTACGGAGCCACATCCCGCATAAGGAGGTATCATGTGGAGATTACACGTATGGACTGGCCAAGGGCAGTACCACATACGGGAGTCTCTGAGGTAGACCCAGCCCGCCTGGGGTGAGATACACAGCAGAGAAGGCAGAGGGTTCTGCCAGGGAAGACACGGGCTCACCAAGGGGAGCCGTACCGTGGAAGAATACACATGTGGGATCATCAAGGGGAATCACTACACATGGGCACCTAGCCCAGCACAAGGGTTGACCTTGGGCAACGTCACGAGTACTGGACCTGGCGTCTGGTGCTCCGCCACACCTGACTGCCGAGGGTGCGGGAGGAACTTCAACAGGGTTCGCCGTGGGGAACTGAACCGAGAAGCAAC
Organism: Gymnocypris eckloni scoliostomus; assembly: GCA_027564155.1. Taxonomy (NCBI): domain Eukaryota; kingdom Metazoa; phylum Chordata; class Actinopteri; order Cypriniformes; family Cyprinidae; genus Gymnocypris; species Gymnocypris eckloni. Next base: position 67,888,155 of record CM050412.1, on the reverse strand, counting down.
AGGGCGCACGTATCCGGTCCGTAGAGGGGAATGGCGCAGCAAGCGTGATTGACACTGAGCGGGTTCCAGTGTTACTGGCCATCCGAGACAAGTACACGGGAGGACACTGGCTCTATACGGAGATTGTAAAACCTCGCAAACGTATTAGGTGTCGCCCAGCCGGCAGCTTTACAAATGTCTGTTATTGAGGCGCCTCGCGCCAAAGCCCAAGAGGAAGCAACGCCTCTCGTAGAGTGTGCTCTGACACCAAGGGGGCACGGTAAGCGCCGGGCCTGATAGGCCAAGACTATAGCCTCCACTATCCAGTGGGCGAGTCTTTGTTTGGAGACAGCTCTTCCCTTCTGCTGTCCTCCGAAGCAGACAAAGAGCTGGTCTGAGGTCCTGAAGCTCTGCGTGCGGTCCACATAGATGCGCAAGGCACGAACGGGACAGAGCAGAGCAATGGCTGGGTCTGCCTCCTCCCGGGGCAGCGCTTGCAAGTTCACCACCTGGTCCCTGAAGGGCATGGTGGGAACTTTGGGCACATATCCAGGCCGGGGTCTCAGGACAACGTGAGAGTCAGCCGGCCCGAATTCTAGGCACGAATCGTCGACCGAAAATGCTTGCAGGTCCCCTACCCTCTTGACTGTGGCCAATGCCGAACTTAAGCTCTACTGACAGCAGAGGCTCAAAGGGGGCCCCCCTCAAGGCCGACAGGACCGAGGGGAGATCCCAAGAGGGTACCAGGTGAGGGCGCGGAGGATTTAGCCTCCTTGCCCCTCTGAGGAACCTGATAACCAGGTCGTGTTTCCCCAGAGACTTACCGTCTACTTCATCGTGGTGTGCGGCGATAGCGGCGACATACACTTTGAGGGTGGAGGGAGATAGCCTTCGCTCCAACCCATCCTGCAGGAAAGAAAGCACGACTGCGATCGGGCATCTATGGGGGTCCTCCCGGCGGGGAGAACACCAATCGACGAACAGGTTCCACTTCAGCCTGTAAGCTTGTCTCGTAGACAGAGCCCTGGCAGAAGCGATAGTGTTTACTACCGCTGGAGGTAGCCCACTTAGAACCTCCGCATCCCGTCCAAGGACCATACGTGGAGATTCCACAAGTCTGGGCGCGGGTGCCAGAGGGTGCCCCCTCTCTGAGAAAGTAGATCCCTCCTCAGAGTAATTTGCCAAGGAGGGGCTGTCGCGAGGAGCATCAGTTCTGGAAACCACGTCCGGTTGGGCCAGTAAGGCGCCACCAAGAGGACTTGCTCCTCGTCCTCCTGACCTTGCACAGGGTCTGTGCAAGAAGGCTCACTGGGGAAAGCATATTTATGCGTAAGCCCGAGGCCAGCTGCATGCCAGCGCATCTGTACCGAGGGTCCCTCGGACAGGAGAAAAACAACTGGCAGTGAGACGTGTCCGGGGAGGCAAACAGGTCTACCTGAGCGTCCCCGAAGAGTCTCCAAATCAGCTGGAGTACCTCGGGGTGGAGTCGCCAATCTCCCGGAAGGGCGTGCTGACGTGAGAGCTCGTCGGCTGCACGGTTGAGCTCGCCTGGGACATGAGCGGCGTGGCGACCTCAGATGCTTCTGACTCCAAAGGAGGAGATGGCGGGCGAGTTGCGACATGCGACGGAGCGTGGACCGCCTGGTGGTTGATGCACGCAACGGTCGCAGTGTTGTCCGAGCGGACCAGTACATGCTTCTCGTGTAGCAGCGTTCTGAAGCGGCGCAGAGCAAGCCATACTGCCAGCAACTCGAGGCAATTGATATGCCACTGCAGCTGGGGCTCTGTCCAGAGCCCCGCGGCTGCGTGCCCGTTACACATGGCCCCCAGCCCGTGGCAGAGCGTCTGTTGAAACAACAACATGCCTGGATACTTGCTCTAGGGGCACTCCTGCCCGAAGAAACGCAAGGTCCGACCAAGGGCTGAAGGTGCGACGGCAGGACGGGGTGAGTGAGACCCGGTATGTGCCGTGGCGCCATGCCCATCTCGGGACCCGGTCGTGAAGCCAACGCTGAAGCGGTCTCATATGAAGCAATCCGAGCGGCGTGATAGCGGCTGAGGATGCCATATGCCCCAGGAGCCTCTGAAAATGTTTCAGTGGAACCGCCCTCTTGCGCTGGAGAGACTCCAGGCATCTCAGCATTGACTGAGCACGATCCTCTGAGAGACGTGCTGTGAGGTTGACCGAGTCCAACTCCATGCCGAGAAAAGAGATCCTCTGCGTAGGGGAGAGTTTGCTCTTTTCCCGGTTGACCTGAAGTCCCAACCGGCTGAGGTGACTGAGCACCATATCCCTGTGTTCGCACAACAGTGCTCGAGACTGGGCCAGAATGAGCCAGTCGTCGAGGTAGTTGAGGATACGAATGCCTGCTTCCCTTAACGGTACAAGGGCTGCTTCTACGACCTTGGTGAAGACACGAGGCGACAGGGATAGCCCGAAGGGAAGGGCCTTGTACTGGTATGCTCGCCCTCGAGCATAAGCGGAGAAACGGTCTGTGTCGAGGAGGATCGAGACATGGAAGTAGGCGTCCTTCAGGTCGATTGCTGCAAACCAATCGAAGGGACGGACGCATTGAAAGATGCGTCTCTGCGTCAACATCCTGAGCAGGGAGCTTGTGAAGGGCCCGGTTCAGAACAGGTCCAGGATTGGTCGTAACCCACCGTCTTTCTTGGGTACAATGAAGTAGGGTCTGTAGAACCCTGACTTCATCTTGGCTGGAGGGACCAGCTCTATCACGTCCTTCGCCAGTAGGACCGCGACTTCTGCAAGACAGGGGCATCCTTGCTCAACACTGAGGTGAACCGAATGCCCTGAACTTGGGGACGCCGGGCGAACTGAATCGCGTGGCGAGTCTGATAGTCCTCAGGAGCCAGCGAGATGGCCTGGGGAGCTCTAGCCAGGCCCCAGGGACCGTGCAAGCGGGACCAGGAGTCACTGGCGTACCACGGTGGGGCAGCGAAATGGAGCACAGGGGCCCGACTCGAAGGCAGTGCGTCTCAAGTGGGGTCTGAGTGTGATGTGACACTGACCTGGCTCCATAGTTGGGCAGGGGATGCGGGAGAAGGCGCCGTCCTCGGACCGGACCCTGCTGCCCACTGGCGAAGAGAGAGGGGACGGGAGTGTGGAGATGAGGTCTCGTACACTGCCATCCTCGCCCTCTTGGGACCCGGAGGAAAAGGAAACTGCTCTTTTATTGAAGTTTTGGGTACCCGGGGGTCAGTGGCGGAACAGAACAAAAAGGAAACAAAAGATTCTCCACCCGGCCCTTCTCCGGGGGAAGGAGTGGTGCGGTCACCATCTCCTGAAGAACAGAATCCAAAGGCTCCGGGTCGCCCGTCTCAGGGACGCCGCCTGCCCTGGCGCTTCACGGGCTTGGCAGGGGCGGAGGCGGGCTGCGCCGGGCTGCGCCAGTCTCCTGCGGCCAGCTCCACGCTGCGGCCGCAGTGCAGGCTGCTGTTGTGGCCGAGCTGGAGCGGAGGTGGAGGCAGCAGGAGGCGCCCTCGGCGACGCAGCAGACGGAGGCTGCAGCCGGCGGTGGGGTGGAGACAGCAGCGGACCGCCGGGCAGGATGTGACGAACGCCGCCGTCTGCTTCTGTGCGGCGGAGAACTGTTGGGCAAAGTCCTCCACCGCTTCGCCGAATAGGCCTGGGAGATCGGGAGTCCAGGAAGCGATGCTTGTCGGACTCCCTCATATCCACCAAGGTCAGCCACAGGTGGCGCTCCTGGACCACTAATGTGGACATCGTCTGACCCAGGGCCCGCGCCGTGACTTTCGTCGACCTTAGTGCGAGGTCCGTCGCTGTGTGCAGTTCCTGCAACACACCTGGGTCAGCATCACCCTCGTGCAGCTGTTTTAATGCCTTGGCCTGGTGGACCTGCAGGAGGGCCATGGCGTGCAGGGCGGAAGCGGCCTGTCCAGCAGCCCCGTAAGCCTTGGCCGTTAGAGCGGACGAGAACTTACAGGCCCTGGACGGAAGGCGTGGATTACCCCTCCAGGCAGCAGCGCCTTGCGGGCAAAGCTGCATTGCAATGGCGCGCTCGACTGGGGGGACCTCCACATACCCTTGGGCCGCTCCACCATCGAGGGTGGTGAGGACGGAGGAGGCACTAGGCCTGTTTCGGGCAGAAAAAGGTGCCTTCCAAGACCTAGTCACCTCCTCATGCACTTCCGGAAGAAAGGAACCGGGGCGGTTGCCGGACGCTCGCCTGCGCCCCAGGAACCAATCATCCAGCCTTGAGCGCCGGGAGAAGGCGGACGCCTATAGTGCAGCCCGATGCTCTCAGCGGCCCGGAAAGCATAGCGGTCAGTTCTGGATCTGACTCGGCAACGCTACTCTTCCTGGACGGAGGCAGCGCAGCCGAATCGTCCTCTCCAGAACGTAGCTCATCCCCGATGCAGTGATCGATATCCCGTCATCTGCTGGGGCACCGAATGAGATGCTGGGCCCGCCCTGTCCGAGGACCCCATACTCATCCGGGAACCCCAGGACGGTGCGATGTGCTCGAGGAGTGAGAGGCCCCGGAGACGTACTCGGCGGGAAGCTCTCACTGTGATCCTCAAATCACCCTGGACCTGAGCCAGTAGTCCTCCGTCCGGAGGAACTAGAACGGGCAGAGCAAGGGGATACCCCATCTAGCGAGGAGGTATCTGGAGCGCAACATCGCCATGGTCATGTTCCCACAGTGAGAACATGACTCATCCACGAGCGCTGCCTCAGTGTGCCTAAAGCCCAAGCACGAGGGGCAGCGATCATGACCATCAGATGGAGTCAGGAAACGACCACATCCAGAAACGCACGAGCGGGAAGCCATCTTTAAAAAGACGCCCGTCGCTCGTGGAGCTCTTTTAGATTGCTCTCTTTTTTTTGAAATATCTCTTTTAGGAGCGCTGAAGCGCCGAGGGGAGGTAGCAGCGTGACCGCAAAGAAAAAGCAGCACTGGACAGCGACCTCCGCTGACGCGCCGTAACACCAACGCTCTTCTGTGAGACTCGTCTTGCGAACACTCTGGAGACTTGCAATGGTTCGGCTCCGAAGCGAAAAGCTGATGTGCGTTTGCACGCACTCTCCTTTTATACCCGCACCGCGGGGCGGAGTGCACGTGGCGAAACACACACGCCAACTGTCATTGGCTTGTTTTGTTAACACTCGAAGGTGATTGGGCTCTCCGGCGAGATCCCATTAGTCAGTCACTCTGACGTTACGTCGAACGTGACTGACTGATAGGGAACTGGAAGTGCCCCAAGAATATGCATGATATTAACATCATGTTTCCCTTATTAAAGTAATGGATTATTAAATTAATGAGGGAAACTGTCATAAAGACATCACCTTTTAAATAAATTACTATATTTCTTCAAGTAAAAGTGTATCACTTCATCGCATTATGCTTCATGTTTGTCAGCAGGGGATGATCTTTAAGGTCAACCTTCTTTTAAGGATTTGGTTCAAAATTGTTCATTGAAAAGTGTATACTTTCTAAGAAGCACTGAGTTTGGAGGCTTGTTAACAGTCAGCCCAGTTACCATTCGTAAAGGAATAGTTCACCCAAAATTGAAAATTCGCTGTAAAGGTCAAGGTTCAAGGTTGTTTTATTCATCACATACTAAATTATAAAGAGTATAATCAGAAGTGAAATGTAAATCAAGTCAGGTCCGCTCAGTGGACAGTGCAAAAAAAATTCAAAATACAAATTAATAATTAGAGTAAAATGTGCAATAGAATAAATAATAAGATGTGCAAAACAGTATACTGGGACTTAATAAATAGTAATATGAACAGGGATGTGCAAGAGGGATGTGCAAACGGGTTGTACCGGGTATGTACACATAGCAGCAATAAGGATGATGAGAATATGAATGTTTTGCAGGTAATAAATTGAGTCTTGTAAATGTTTATGAAACTTAGTTTGTGTTAAGGAGCCTGATGGCCTGAGGGAAGAAGCTCCTACTCAGTCTCTCAGTTTTTGCCATCATGCTCCTGAAGCGCTTGGCAGATGGCAGTAAACAGAAAAGATGGTTACCGGGGTGATTTGAGTCTTTGATGATTTTTACATCTCTGCTTTTGCAGCGTTTGAGGTAGATGTCCTGCAGAGAGGGGAGAGCAGACCCTGAGATGCGCTCAGCCAAGCGCACGACTCTCTGTAGAGCTTTGCAGTCCTGGTTTAATGAGTTTCCATACCACACTGAGATGCACTGAGTCAGTACACTTTCTATGGCCCCTGAATAGAAAGTTTTCAGGATTGCTGGTGAGACCCTGAATTTCCTCAGCTGTCGCAGATGGTACAGTCTATGCCTGGCTTTCTTAACCTGAGTCTGAATGTGTGTAGTCCATGTCAGGTCCTCAGAGATGTTTACACCGAGGTACTTGAAGCTACTCACCCTCTCCACAGGGGTTCCACTGATCATGAGAGGAGTTTAGGGCCGCTGCTGTCTCTTCCTGAAGTCCACGATCAGCTCTTTAGTTTTGCTCACGTTCAGAGAGAGACAGTTGTCCTGGCACCATGATGTAAGTCTCTCTACATCATACAAGTATGCGGCCTCATCATTGTTGTTAATGAGGCCCAGAATCACAGTATCATCAGCAAATTTAATGATAGAAGTGGAGCTGTGAGAGGACACGCAGTCGTGAGTTTATTGAGAGTAGAGCAGGGGGCTCAGGACACAGCCCTGTGGGGCTCCTACGTTCAGGGTGATGGAGTTGGAGGTGAACTGGCCGACTTTCACCTGGTGAAAGAAGAGTGATTTCCTCACTTTCCGGTGAGGAAATCTTGAATCCAGTCACAAAGTGAAGAGGTTATGCCGAGGTCTGAGAGTTTAACAGCCAGCTTGGTGGGGACTATAGTATTGAAAGCGGAGCTATAGTCGATGAAAAGCAGCCTTACATAGTTGCCATTTTTGCTGTCAATGTGAGTGAGGGACGAGTGCAGTACCTGAGAGATGGCATCATCAGTAGACCTATTTGGCCGATAGGCAAACTGAAGAGGGTCCAAAGTATCAGGGATGGAGGAGCAAATGTGGTTCTTTAATAGTCTCTCAAAAACCTTCATGACTGTTGATGTGAGGGCAACTGGACGATAGTCATTCAGGCAAGAGGGTTTACTGTTCTTAGGCACGGGGATGATGACAGATTTTTTAAAGGAGGTAGGAACAACAGAGGTAGCGAGGGACTCATTAAATATGGATGTAAACAAACCAGCAAGTTGATCAGCACAGGACCTCAGAACGCAGCCAGTAATCCCATCAGGTCCTGCTGCTTTCCTGACGTTCACTCTCTTTAGTTCCCTTCGAACCTCATCCTCTGACAAGGTGATAACATGATCATCGCTGCTCTGTCTGCTGCTTCCTGATGCGCTGATGCGGCAGAGTCGCGCCGCCATTACATTAAAAGTAGCCGTAGAAGGTGTTTAGCTCTTCGGCCAGCAATGGATCTGGTCTCACCTCTGCAGAGGAGTTATTTCCAGAGGAACAGATGGTCTTCAGTCCCTGCCACATGCGTCGAGAGTCATTGAGCTGAAAATGTGACTCAATTCTCTCCCTGTATTTAGCAGCTCTAACTGCCTGTCGGAGAGCATAGCACGATGCTATGTATTCGCTCATGTTTCCTGACAAAATACCGGCGTTGTATGCGGCAGTTCGATGGTTAACCACATCATGGATTGTTCTGTCCACCCACGGTTTTTGATTAGAGAATGTCCTTATTGTTACCGTCTCAGTGGCTTGCTCGTTTAGCGTGTTGACAAAGCTTAATGCTACATCCGTGAACTCGCTGACGTCAGATGAACTTGCCCGGAACATGTCCCTGTCGACGTCATCAAGAGCCGCCTGTAGCATAGCTTCAGAGTGGTTCCCTCTCACCGGGGTTCCTGAACGATCCGTTGTTTGTATTCCGGTGTGAGGAAAATGGCGGCATGGTCCGATTTTCCAAAAGCCGGCAGTGAGTGGGCTTTGTAGGCATTTTTAAACTGTGTGTAGCAATGATCGAGTGTATTCGGTCCTCTAGTTGGACAGGATATATGCTGATGAAAGTTAGGCATGACCTGCCTGAGGTTGGCTTTGTTAAAGTCCCCCGCGATGATGGAGGCAGTGTCAGGATGTTTGTTGATATATCCACTGAGCACATCGTGGAGTTTGGACAAAACCAAGCTAGTATCTGCCTGTGGTGGAATGTAAACACCAGTAGCCATAATCGATGAAAACTCAGAGAGAATGGGCGGCAGATAATGGAGAGATGTTCTAGATGAGGCAAGCAGAAACACAACAGAATGGAGATATTTCTGGGGTCACACCGTTTCTTGTTAATCATGAAACACACTCCACCACCTTTGTTTTTTCCGGCCTCAGCTGTTCTGTCCATCCGTAAAACAGAAAAGTTATCAGACGGGGTTACCGCAGTGTCCGGGATCGAGGGCGTGAGCCATGTTTCAGTCAAACAAAAGATGTTACAGTCCCTGATTGAATTATTTATGTACAGGGGCAATGCACATTAATAAACATAACTGTAAACGTGCCAGAATTAGCCCAAAAGGCTATTTTTCATCTGTAGACCCTTGACAGAATGTTAAAAGGTCACCCTAAAACAAAGACAGAGCATCACACATATACACATCATATGGAGAGAGAAAAAAAAAAGAGTAAAAATTATATATATTACAGAAAACAAAAATCACACACAATCAGAAAAATTCGCTACTAAAATACAAAATATAAGTGAATTATCTAAAACAAGGTAAACATGAGAGAAAGCGAAAAAGAGAGAGAGAAGAGAAAGATGGCAACACGACAGAGCAACATAGCTAAGAGCAATTAGTACAAGGAAGTCTATTGTCAAGAATACAATACTAATGTTGACAGTGCTGAGTTGTTAGTAACCATTTTTTAAGATGAGACTGAAAAGAGCCAAAAGTATGTAATCGTCTAATTGTTGATGGGATGGAGTTCCATTCCCTTGCAGCTTTGACTGAAAATACAGACTGACTGAAGTTACTTCTTTTGAAAGGAATAATACAGTCCCCTCTTTCCCCACCCCTTGTAGATCGGTGAGCAGTTGTTCTAATATTCACAAACTGTTTTAGTGGTGAAATGAAGCTATTCATAGTCTTAAACAGCAGACAGATATGTACATATTTGATCAAGTTATCCCAGCTTAGCAAATTGTATTTCTTTATAAAATTGAATAATGATGAAACTGAACTGATTTCTTATCAAGAGTTTTTAGTGATTGTTTATACAAAGACTCTAGTGGTTTCAGAGTAGTAATACTGGCATGCGACCAAGTAGTTAAACAGTAAGTAATATGAGAAATAATCATGGAATGCATATATATCAGAGCGGCGTCAGATGACATATAATCACGAATAAATCTAAAATTTGATAAACTAAATCTGACCCGGTTACAGACCTTTTTAACCTGCGCCTTAAATGTGTTAGGACAGACGGATGGAAGATCATTGATGTACAACGTAAAAAGTAAAGGACCCAGAATAGATCCCTGTGGAACACCAGTGGATATACTTAGGGGAGCTGAATTATAATTCTGTATACTAACATACTGTGTGCGACCTGACAAGTATGATTCGATCCATCTTAAAGTATGTGGAGAAAAATTCAAACTTAATAATTTAGACAAGAGAATTCTATGGTTTAGAGTGTCAAAAGCCTTCCTGAGGTCAAGAAACACAGCACCGACGACCCCTCCTTTATCTAATAGAGACTTGACTTTTTCAGTGAAATAGCAATTTGCCATCTCAGTTGAGTAGTTTGCTCTGAAGCCAAATTGCATTGGATGTAAAGCAAAATAACTATTATTTAAATAATTAGTGATTTGTGCAGCCATCAATTTCTCTGCAACCTTTGAGACTATAGGTAAAATACTAATATGTCTGTAATTACTAGCAGAGTGAGGGTCACCACTTTTGAATATAGGCACAATAACAGATGACTTCCAAGCACATGGGAACATCCCCTGAGAAACTGAAAGATTGATAATTTTAGTGATAGGATTAACTAACGACTCACTAAGCTCTTTAAACATTATCACATCCATACCAAAAATATCCTTTGCTCTGGATGGTTTAAGAGATGTAATTGTTCTTGTGACGTCTAATTCAGAGACTGCCCTTAGAGTAAGAGCTTGTTCCACTGTCTTCACTGTATAAACTTCTGAATACTTAGGGGAAAAACATTGCGAAATTGTGACTACCGAGTCAACAAAGTAATAATTAAGTGCTTCGGCTACATCAGCTGGATTGTTAGTAAGCTTCCCGTTAACCATCAATTCAAGTGATGACCTATCTTTTTTTTCCACCTTTTAAGTAGTTCAACTTATTCCAGATTGTTTTTGAATTACCTCTAGCCTCATTAATTATTCTCAGGAAAAAATCAGCCTTTGCTTTTCTCAAGGTCTTTACCACCTTGTTCCGTAACATAGGAAAATGTTGTCTATCATGACTAAACTTTGATCTGTTTGCAGTTTTTAAAGCAAGATCCCGTTTTTTCATTAGTTCCAAGATATCTGAATTCATCCAAGGGACAGTATGTTTTTTATTTTTAGGATTAAGTTTACAACTGAAATCTTTAATAGTACTCTCTAATTTTTTGGAGAATGTTTGACTGTCTTCGTCCTGATCTTTTCCGATTAATAAATCATCCCATTCAATCTGATGGACTGCCTTTCTGAAGTCATCTAGTTAACGTTTTGGAATGCCATAAGAGTCATATTTCCTTATGAATGAATTGAATCTCTTGCTAGATAATTTTCTGGCCACTAAAATCAAATTGTGATCAGAAAGGCCTGTTAACATATTAAAAGTGTTTAAAATTCTCTCTGCTCGATTTCTAAAAATTAAATCAATTTGAGACCTTGTTGAATTAGTTATTCTTGTAGGCCCATTAATCATTTGCTTCAGATCGAAGTGATCAGTTATCTGTTTGAGATTCTTTCTGATGGTTTTATCGTCCCAATTAATATTAAAGTCTCCCATTATAATAACTTCTTTGTTGAAATCACACTGCTTTAGTAATTGTTTCAAATTTTCATAAAAACGAATATTAGAAGATGGTGGACGATAAATTACAATTAATACAAAAGACATCTGTGGTGATAATATAAGGTTCAGACCAATACATTCCAAATCTATACGATTCGCCCATGCGATTTCATTACACTGGATGCCAGTTTTCACATAAATCATAGCTCCACCTCCCATAGAACCAACTCTATCTCTCCTATAAAATTTAAAACCAGGTACTTCTAATGCTGCAGATGGAGAATTTTCATGAAGCCACGTCTCAGATAAACAAAGAAAATCTAAGTTAGAGTCTAGTAAAAGATGATGAATTTGATCACTTTTGATATGATACAGATATTCAAATGCCCACCTAAGAGACCCTTTGGCTTGACTTTAGGATCCCAAATTGTTCTTGATTGATTTACTGTTTGAAAGAATCCCAATTTCTTATTTTTTAAAATACCTTGATTTACAACTTTACTTTTTACATTTTACCCTAATGTCCTGTTGGAAACTAATCCTGGCTCTAAGATCGTCCATCTTATTCTCCAAGGATTGGACATTAGCGAGCAGAATACTCGGTAGAGGAGGACCGTGAGCCCTTTTCCTCAGTCTGTTGCGGATTCCAGCACGTATCCCGCAGTGTTTCCTTCGCCTCCTGGGATTATTCAGGTGGCCTTTGTTCAACTCGGTGCTCCGCAGTATCTCCAATGGCCACGTTGGATTTGTGGATAAAGTGTCCTGAATCAGGTTAGTGTAGCGCTGTCCAATGTCCAAAAGTGTTCTTTTGTCGTAGATAATCATTGCAGACGTTACATGTGTAAAAAGACATAAACACATAAAAGCTCAATTCTGAGCGGAGCTAATTCACAGGCGACTAAACTCAGCAGCACCACCGGAAGAGGGGTTAAATATCCCCACCCTCAGGCCATTCAAGATGTAGATGAGTTTATTTCTTTATAAGATTTGGAGAAATGTAGCATTGCATCACTTGCTCACCAATGGATGCTCTGCAATGAATGGGTGCCGTCAGAATGAGAGTCCAAATAGCTGATAAAACACCACAATAATCAACACCGCTCCAGTCCATCAGTTAAAATATTGAGAAGAGAAAATATTTATTTTAAATGAAATGTTCCTTAAAGCTGAAAATAACAAATTTACAAAGCGTTTGTCGAGATGGTATCATCAAAATCATAGCTTTATAGTATGACTCCCAACTAAACAATTCAGTTCACAGCAGTAAACAGTGTGCGGGTCACAGGTCAGCAGTGATTGAATATGGTTAACATATCCTGACTTACACCCGGATCAGTTTCACAGGTACAGGTCAATCGCATTTGAACACAGAACTCTTTAAGCTGCAGGTACAGGATGAGAGCAGCCCTTTAAAATCTCTTTACACACACACACACACACACACACACGTGTCCAAAGGAACATGTCAGAACACATTAGTGATAAGCACACACAGTAGACAGTCACTATTTGCTTGCCTAATAGATGCCACATTATTCCAGTCTACCCTTGAGCTGTGGGCAAGATCACGGGCTGACGGAGCGCTTTCAGAGAGAGGTCACGCATGCTGTCCTCCTGAGTTATTTACCTCTTTATTTATTTATTAGCATATTTACCACATCTGTGGACAATGTGTGTGGAGGAACAATAGTCTGAAAACTGAGACTGCGAATGAGGCAGGAGTGGATAAGATCACACTTTGAATGTTTTCTCAAATCTTCATATTTCTGAAGTTTACATCATTAGAAACTCATGAAAATCTCACCACAAAATCAAATGATAATAATAAAAAGAATACATTTATATTTAAAAAGGCAAAACAAATGTTATTGCAAATCATTTGCTAATTTATGTACTAGTAGTAAAAAAAAAAAAACCTTTTGATCACAAATGCATAGAAACCGATATCCACTGCAATGTTTTTCCATTGTTTCAAGGTTTCACGGTTCTCAAGGTTCAAGGTTTGAGGTTCCTGCATATCATCTAGAGCTAAGATGGCACCACAGATGGCAGGTACAGTGCATACATCTTCAGTGTTTGTAATGTTTTTGTTAGTTTTTCCTGTTTTTTGTTTCTCAAACAAGATCAAGTTTACCAGGGATGAACTGCTGAACATACGGCAGAACACACCACATAATATTTTCCCGGATTTTGATTATTCGTGACGTTTTGCTGGACATTGTAGTTGGTGGAGCAGCGCTGCTGTTCAGATGCTTCAGGACACGCGGACGGGGGAAGCGTGGATTTTTAAAACGCCATTGCCAAGCATCCATCTAGCGAATCTCCGCTGTCTACCAATAAAATGGACAAACTCCTTCTGCTCTCCCGGACGAATAAGGATTTCTCAAACTCTGCTGCTCTGTGTTTCACGGAAACCTCTCTGAATGACGCAATACCGTATAGCGTGTTACATCTGCCAAATTTCCAGCTGATCGGAGCAGATCTCAACGTAGAATCAATGGGGAAATCATGCGGGGCGGGGCGGGACGTGCTTTTACATCAATGAGAGATGGTGTAAAGATGTAACAGTGTTAATGAAGATGTGCTGTTCAGATCTAGAAACGCTCTTCATTAGCTGCAAGCCATTCTACTCGCCGCGGGAGTTTTGTTCGTTCATTCTCGTGAGTGTTTACAGTCCTCCACAAGTGCACGTGAGCCTGGATTTACATAAACTCGCTGATCTGATCACAAACACAGAACAAAAACACCCGGACTCTGTTTAACAAAGCAAATCTCTCCCGTGAACTGCCAAAATACAGACAGCACACCACATGTCCCACCAGAGACAGTAACATATTGGATCACTGTTGCACAATAATTAAAGATGCATGTCACTCTGTCCCACAGTCAGCTTTAGGACTCTCTGATCACTATTTGGCTCATCTTATACCGACCTACAGACATAAACTAAAATCTGCTAAACCTGTATTAAGAACGGTTAAAAGATGGACCAATGAAGCAGAGCAAGATTTAAATGCTTGTTTTGACACCTCACTGATTGGAGAGTTTTTGAAGCAACTGCAAACGATCTGGATGAGCTAACAGAGACTGTAACATCTTATATCGGTTTCTGTGAGGATGTGTGCATTCCTACCAGCGGCCTGTACCATGATTGTACATGAACAAATTCAGAGATATAGGATACGTTTTGAGTTGACAAAACCAACCCACACCAATCTGGCATTGTTGGTACCATGAAGCTGATCATCAACTTAAAGATACAGGTGATTGTGACATCAGGGACGAACACCCAATCACTACACAGAGCAAGTGTTATTCACTGATCTTAAGAGAGCCAGCGAGATTCAAAACTATATTGAACAAAAAAAAACGCAACACTTTTGTTTTTGCCCCCATTTTTTCATGAGGTGAATTCAAATATCTAAGTGTTTTTCTATGTACACAAAAGGTCTATTTCTCTCAAATATTGTTCACAAATCTGTCAAAATCTGTGTTAGTGAACACTTCTCCTTTGCCGAGATAATCCATCCACCTCACAGGTGTGGCATATCAAGATGATGATTAGACAGCATGATTATTGCACAGGTGTGCCTTAGGCTGGCCATAATAAAAGGCCACTCTAAAATGTGCAGTTTTATCACACAGCACAATTCCACAGACGTTGAAAATTTTGAGGGAGCGTGCAATTGGCATGCTGACTGCAGGAATGTCCACCAGAGCTGTTGCCCGTGAATTGAATGCTCATTTTTCTACATAAAGCCGTCTCCAAACGCGTTTCAGAGAATTTGGCAGTACATCCAACCGCAGACCATGTGTAACCCCACCAGCCCAGGACCTCCACATACAGCATCTTCACCTCCAAGATCGTCTGAGACCAGCCACCCGGACAGCTGCCGCAACAATTGGTTTGCATAACCAAAGAATTTCTGCGCAAACCGTGACGAGATCCTGAGGCCCATTATTGTGCCATTTATCCATGACCATCACCTCATGTTGCAGCATGAAAATGCACGGCCCCATGTTGCAAGGATCTGTACACAATTCCTGGAAGCTGAAAACATACCAGTTCTTGAATGGCCAGCATACTCACCGGACATGTCACCCATTGAGCATGTTCGGGATGCTCTAGATTGGCATATACGACAGCATGTTACAGTTCCTGCCAATATCCGGCAACTTCACACAGCCATTGAAGAGGAGTGGACCAACATTCCACAGGCCACAATCAACAACCTGATCAACTCTATGCGAAGGAGATTGCAAATGGTGGCCACACCAGGGTTTTCAGACCCTCCCGGACCCCCTCAATACAGTAAAACTGCACATTTTAGAGTGGCATTTTATTGTGGCCAGCCTAAGGCACACCTGTGCAATAATCATGGTGTCTAATCAGCATCGTAAAATGCCACACCTGTGAGGTGGATAGATTATCTCAGCAAATGAGAAGTGTTCACTAACCCAGATTTTGACAGATTTGTGAACAATATTTGAGAGAAATAGACCTTTTATGTACATAGAAAAAAATATTAGTTATTTGAGTTCAGCTCATGAAAAATGGGGGCAAAAAAAAGGGTTGCGTTTATACATTTGTTTAGTATATTTTGTTAAAGGTTAAGAGATTAAAGAATATGATTAATTTAAACACATTTCCACTGAGGTACTTGTCCATGAAAGAGGACAAATAAAGGAAATGATCTTGCTCTATCAGTGCAGTCACAAGTGAAATGTGTGAAGTTAGTGTATATATATGTAGTTGATAATATATAGCGATAGAGACTCAAACATGTAGCCACTTTTTAAAGTGTTATCTATTGAATGTATGGAACCATTTATAGAGCCATTGGAGAAAAAAATTATGAGAATATGGAGGACAAAATGTGAGAATATGGAAGAAAACAGTTGATTTGTATTTAGAAATGCAAACTTAACAAAAATGTGTTATTAATATTCATTTAAATTAAATGCTTTTCAATAATTGATAAACTAAAAGTGCTTGTGTGTAATGGAGTAATAATAATATAAATCATGTTATAATTATATAAATCATATTGTAAATTGTGATTATCAGTAAAGCCAGACAATTGTTTTAAGGTACTTCATAGTGATCTTTAATTTGTAGGAAGAGAAACTGGGGGTGTCAGACATATAACTTTGCTCAAATCTGATTGGTCCAATTTCAGTTTGAGATCTCTAACCCAGAACATAAACCTGCCCCCGGAGCAGGTTAGCTGGAAAGCGTAAGTTAAAAACCAAGCCACTTTAATGGTACCTAAAACCCAGGATTGGTGCAAACTAAACAAAAAATGACCTGGCTAGCCAGCTAATCCGGCTTCATGGTTACAGGCCCCTGGACTCATCTAACGTACAACAATGACAAACCGTGGTTCACTACAAAACTCAGACAGCTCCATAAAGCCAAAGAAGATGCTTACAGAAAGGGGGATATATATATTCTTGTACAAACAGGCCAAATACACACTGGAAAATTAGATCAGAGTGGCAAAGAGGAATTATTCTGGAAATCTAAGAAACAAATTATCTTCCAGTGACACAGCTTCAGTGTGGAGAGGTCTGAAATACATCACCAATTACAAGACATCATCCCCCAGCACTGTAGAGAATCAACAACTGGCAGACGATCTGAATGAGTTCTACTGCAGGTTAGAAAAATACCATTCACACCTCCTGCAACCCACATCTCCCCCACACCTGCACTGCAGATAAGAGAAGATCTTCAAAAAGAACAAGCGAAGGAAGGCACCGGGGCCAGACAGTCTGTCACCAGCCTGCCTGAAAACCTGCGCTGACCAGCTGGCCACACCCATCTTTACACAGATCTTCAACAGATCACAGGAGCTGAGCAAAGTCCCATCATGCTTCAAACACTCCACCATCATCCCTGTTCCCAAGCAACCCAAAATTACTGGACTTAATGACTATAGACCTGTGGCTCTAACATCTGTGGCCATTAAATTATTTGAAAGACACCACTGGACCCCCTGCAGTTTGCCTACAGAGCAAACAGGTATGTGGATGATGCAGTCAAAATGGGACTGCACTTCATCCTGCAGCATCTGGACAGACCAGGGACTTACGTGAGGATCCTGTATGTAGACTTCAGCTTCACTTTTAACACCATCATCCCATCACTCATCCAGCCCAAATTAACTCTGCTCTCAGTCCCCACCTCTGTCTGTCTGTGGATCACCAGCTTCCTGACAGACAGGCAGAAGCTAGTGAGGCTGGATCAGCACTGTACGATCAGCACTGGAGCTCCTCAGGGCTGTGTTTTCTCCCCACTGCTCTTCTCCCTGTACACCAACAACTGCACATCTAAAGACCCCTCTGTCAAGCTCCTGAAGTTTGCAGATGACACCACACTGATCGGCCTCATTCAGGATGGTGACGAGTCTGCTTACAGACAGGAGATTAAGGAGCTGGCTGTCTGGTGCAGTCTTAACAACCTGGAGCTGAACATGCTCAAAAGTGTGGAGATGATGGTGGACTTCAGGAGAAATCCCCCTGCTCTCCCCCCACTCACCGTCATGAACAGCACTGTGACTGCAGTGGAGTCATTCAGGTTCCTGGGCACCACCATCTCCCAGGACCTGAAGTGGGACAATCATATTGAGTCCATTATGAAAAAGGCCCAGCAGAGGTTATATTTTCTTTGCCAGCTGAGAAAGTTCCACCTGCCACAGGAGCAGCTGAAACAGTTTGACTCTGTCATCATTGAATCAGTCCTCTGCACGTCAATAACTGTCTGGTTCAGCTCAGCTACCAAATCTGACCTCAAAAGACTACGAAGGGTAGTCCGGACTGCTGAGCGAATCATTGGTACAGCTCTCCCCAGTCTCCAAGAACTGTACTCATCCAGAGTGAGCAAAAGGGCTGGCAAAATCACTATGGACCCCTCACATTCAGCACACTCTCTCTTTGAACTGTTACCTTCTGGTCGACGCTACAGAGCTCTGAGCACCAGAATCCACCTCATGAATACTTGACTATAAACGTGGAACACACAACACTATTATACATTATTTATACATCACACATACTTATTTTCATTTCAAATTGCACATTTCATACCTGTACATACATAATTGTCTATATCAAATATTGTGGTTTTGCTATTTTGTAAATTGTCGACGTGTATATTTTATATTTTATTTTACGTGTAATGTATATTTTACATTATTCTTTATTATCTGTGTCCTGTCCTGTTGCTGTCATTTTGTTACACTGTGGAGCTTCTCTCACTATAAAAAAAATTCGTAGTATGTGTAAATATATATATATATATATGATTGTTTTTATTTGTATTATCAATATCGATATAATATCGATTTGTATTAGATCGATATAAAACTTCACTTTATTTAAATGATACGGCTATTTCAGTTTATTTAGCATTGTCTGGGCCCTTTGTTTGGGGAGGATCTATCTGCTCAATCTACCAGTGACAATGATTTTGAGAAACATTCAATACACTTTTGGCAACAACATCGGTGACCATTCTTATTTCTTATTTCTCTGGTGACCATTCTTATTGATTTTGAGGTAAAATATGACCCAGAAATGTTCTTGTCAAGTTTGATCAGATTTACCCATCCGAGCCTGTGCCTTTCATTGTCTGTTCATCCCATCTGTGTCTTTCTCTCAGTGAGTGTGACCTGTCTGTCTGCATGTGGAACTGTGGCCCGCTATCGACCCTCTGCAGGTTTAATATTCATAAAGGCTATTTCAGCAGCTTTGGACGTTAGCAGGGCGCACCGCCACAGTAAATCGATCCCTGCTGATAGACATCGGCTTCCCCAACCCATATCGATTCCATTCAGAGCAGCACTCAAGGTCTCCTCCAGCAGCTCTGCTCTCCATTCATACCTCCAGCTCCAGCCGCACACACGCTCTAATCACACAGACAGACGAGGATAATGTCGTTATTCACAATTATGCAATTCTAAGTACAACAACATTTAGTTATGAAACTGAAGCTGGTTGGTACATTCATATATAGCCAACGATCATACACCGGTCAATCAAACCGGGATATTCTTTATTTCTTCATTGTATGTCAAGGCATGGCAAGGTTAAACAAAGAAGACTTTGTGGTGTTCTGGAAAGTGTGAAATATTTGTGGAAATGTTTGCTATAGTTTCACTTTTTCATAATAACCTGTTTTTTGTTTAGTTTTTTTCCGCAAAATTAAAATCCAAATAAAAATAATTGATTTGATAAGGATGTATTCTAAGTTTGTGTAGCACTTAAGTGAATGTATGTGAAAACATAAGTATTGATATTGTAATGGTTAACTATTTAAATGTTTACATTTACATTGAGTCATTTAGCAGACACTTCCAAAGCGACTTACAAATGAGGACAATAGAAGCAATCAAATCCAATAAAAGAGCAATGACATGCAAGTGCTATAACAAGTCTCAGTTAGCCTAATGCAGTGCACATAGCAAGGTTTTTCTTTTTTCTTTATTTTTTATTCAATATTAAATAAAAATACAACATATATAATAGAAAAAGAATAGAGCGAGATTTAGGGGCCTTTTTGCTTTCTTTAATTGTATAATAAATCAAAAGAAAATACATAGATAGAATACAAAAAGATTCGAAAAGCTAGTGTTAGTAGGAAGAGATGTGTTTTTAGCCGATTCTTGAAGATGGCAAAGAATTTAGCTGCTCGGTTTGAGTTGGGCAGGTCATTTCACCAGGAGGGAACATTTAATGTAAAAGTCAGTGAAAGTGATTTTGTGACTCTTCTGGATAGCACAATAAAGCAATGTTCTCTTGGAGAATGCAAGCTTCTACATAGGTCTGAAGAAATTAATTTAAGTAAAGGGATGCAGAGCCAGTGGTTGTTTTGTAGGCAAACATTAATGCCTTGAATTTTATGTAAGCAGCTATTGGTAGCCAGTGCAAATTGATAAACAGATGTGTGACGTGCATTCTTTTCAGCTCATTAAAAATGAATCTAGTCTATAATATTTTAATCTATAATTAATCTACTAAATAATTTTAAAGGTTTTGTAGAATTGGCTGGACGACCTGCCAAGAGAGCATTGCAATATTCCAGCCTGGACAGAACAAGAGCTTGAACAAGGTGTTGTGAAGCATGTTCTGAAAGAAATGTCTTGATCTTCTTGATGTTGAATAAAGCAAATCTGCAGGACTTAGCAATTTTAGCAATGTGGTCTGAGAAAGTCAGCTGAACATCAATCACGACTCCAAAGTTTCTGGCTGTTTTTGAAGGAGTTATGGTTGATATTTGTAACTGGATGGTTAAATTGTGATGAAACGATGGGTTTGATGGAACCACAAGCAGTTCTGTCTTGGCAAGGTTGAGTTGAAGGTGATAGTCCTTCATCCAGTAAAAAAAATTGTTAGACAAGCTGAGATGCGAGCAGCAATCATCAGATCATCAGGATGGAGTGAGAGGTACAGCTGAGTGTCATCAGCAGAGCAGTGATATGAAAAGCCACGTTTCTGAACGATAGAACCTAATGATTTCATGTAGACAGAGAAGAGAAGTGGTCCAAGAACTGAGCCCTGAGGCACCCCAGTAGTTAGACGTTGCGACTTGGATACCTCACTTCTACAAGATACCTTGAAGGACCTATCTGAAAGGTAAGAGTCAAACCACTGGAATGTGGTTCCTGAGATGCCCTTTCTCAATAGAGTTGACTGGGGGATCTGCTGGTTAACCGTATCAAAAGCAGCGGAGATATCTAGCAAGATAAGTATTGAAGATTTGAAATCCGTTCTTGCCAGTCTTAGGGCTTCAACAACTGAAAGCAAGGCAGTCTCGGTTGAATGTCCACTTCTGAAACCAGATTGGTAGTTCGAGGAGGTTGTTCTGTGTGAGAAAGGCAGGGACTTGATTGAACACAGCTCGTTCAAGTGTTTTTGCAATGAAGGTGTTCCTGTGTGGCTCAGTGGTAGAGCATTGCGCCAGCAGCGCAAAAGGTTGTGGGTTCGATTCCCAGGGAACACACATACTAATGAAAAGTGTATAACCTAAATGCAATTGTAAGTCGCTTTGGATAAAAGCGTCTGCTAAATGCATAAATGTAAATGTAAGGTTAAAAGGGAAAACCCGTCTGTAGATCTCTAAAAGAGATGGGTTAAGGGTGGGTTTCTTAAGTAGTGGGGTTATACGAGCCTGTCTAAATGCTGAGGGAAAACACAAGTTGTGTTAATGATGTGAGTGTGTACAGGTACAACTGCAGGAGAAATGGCTTGAAGGAGATGAGATGGAATAGGATCAAGAGGACACGTAGTAGGATGATTAAAAAGGATTAATTTGGAGACTTCTGCCTTAGAGAGTGAAGAGTTTGCTGGTAAGATGTGCTTGACTGATTGTGGTGTGGAAAATGGTGCACTGATGGTTTTAATTGGATTAATGAAAAATGTGGCAAAGTCATCAGATGTTAGAGTTGATGAAGGAGAAGGACAAAGGAGCGAGGATTTTTTGTATTATTATTTATATTATTATTTTATAGGAAAATTTGTATTAATTTTTAGTTCGATTTCTCTCCTGATTCAGATGAGACAACTCTCATATTTTTTGCCGGAAACAACAGTTTGAAGTTATAGAATCGTCTTAATGATGAATTTGTTTCTTGCAAACATACAGCTTTTCTCTTCACAATCACATTAATTGATGGACTGGAGTCGTGTGGATTATTGTGATGTTTTTATCAGCTGTTTGAACTCTCATTCTGATGGCACCCATTCACTGCAGAGCATTCATTGGTGAGCAACTGATGTAATGCTACATTTCTCCAAATCTGATGAAGAAACAAACTCATCTACATCTTGGATGGCCTGAGTGTGAGTATATTTTTCACATTTTCAGCAACATTTTAGTTTGGGGTTTTAAGGAAAGGTGTGCTATTTATTTTCTCAAACTATCGACTTATGACAACTTAAGACACATTTATGTTTTATGACGTCTTTATAACGTTTGTGGAGCTTGAATTTTTATTTTAGATTACACAACCAAGTCAACTGGTCTCTCAATTAAACAGACAATAATGTTCAACTTTGTATGTCAATAAAAAGCAGTTGGGGCTTAAAATAATCGCTGCACAAACATTTTAGAGTTTAAACACATATGCACTAAACATTACCAATTCACTTATAAAATGAAGCATGCAAATATACACAGATGCACAGAGCTAAATAATTAATGTCCTAAAATTGAGAACATAAGTGGTGCACACACACATAACAGGGATTAATTCTCTAGGAATCCTCTAACGTGCAGCAAATATGAAAAATGTAATCATGCCAGAGAACAAAAATGCATAAGGAAATGTATAAAATCAATATTTTATACTACTTACAGCACCTATTCTTTATTACAAACCTGTTCAGGAACAAACATTAATAATAAATGCTGACGGGGTTCTGCAGGTACAGAGTGAATGATAGAGCTTGCAGTTCAAAAGCAATACAATTTAATTCATCTTTAAAGCATCCCGCTCTTGTTTTTTATTTCTCCGGTGCCATTGAGGTGCTCTTTTAAAACTAAAATAGGGAAAGGAAAAACAGGCTTTGATATATTGAATGATCCGCGGTGCCAAGTGGCTGTCAACACAAACAGCGATGAAAAAATGGCAGTGAAAATGTTCCAAACAGGAGTTTTCAAGGTTATGGGCCGTAGCAATGATTTGGAGGCAGGGGCGCTGGATCTGAGGGGGCAGAAATGGCCTCCGAAAGCACAACACCCTAACTGCATTCAGTTATCTGATATTACTATATTTACATATGCTAGACCAGCTAAAGTGCATTCATATGATAATATTTAAAACAAGTAAAAGTAATGGTTGACACTGAGAATCTGACAGTCTGATCTGATCGATACTGTACATCATCTCAGGACAGGCAGCACCATGATTAATAAAGGTTAGAGTGCAAGTGTTATGAATTCAAAACCATTTCAATATGCTACAAGATTTGAAAACTGATGCAT
This sequence comes from Gymnocypris eckloni scoliostomus, assembly GCA_027564155.1. Lineage (NCBI taxonomy): Eukaryota > Metazoa > Chordata > Actinopteri > Cypriniformes > Cyprinidae > Gymnocypris > Gymnocypris eckloni. Next base: position 67,865,202 of record CM050412.1, on the reverse strand, counting down.
TTTTTGAAAATGTCACAGTTAGCGTCACATATCCAGCTTTATCTGCATGAGTTTTCAAACTCAGTAGGTTTACTCGGTAGCTCACGCGATTCGGCATTGCACTTAATTGATTAAGTGCTCCGGTATGAACCCTGTGAAACTACGGTTCAATAAAACAGCTCAAATCTGCATAAAGAAGTTAAAAGAGCACGGATGCATCCACAAATATGTTTTTATATTACTTTTGCATTTGTTAAAACTATCGGGTAGGTCTAAGGTCGGGTTTGGTGTCGGGATTTTTTCAACACAAGAGAGCATTAACTTTTAGCGATACTACTCAGATATTTTTATTATGAACCACCGCAATATATACCCGAAGAAACATAATGCGAACACAGCAATACACACCTATATCGATGTTACAAATACGTACCAGGGTCACGTATTGAACCCACGTTTTAGTGCCACTCCAAACTACCACGAAACTTGCAGCAATGACGTAATAACGGTGTTGCAGAAATTAAACATTTAGAGGCACATATTCGAATGAGCCTGAGTTGAGATTATCACATGAGATCATTGACAGCCCTATTTTGTGATATATCCGAACATTTAGCACAGACCCTTTACTGGGCCCTGTGGTCCCCGGACCCCAATTTGAAAACCGCATGAGCAAATGCATTCTTACAATTTGTCAAGGATTTAGATTTAGTACAAATAAAATAAGTTTCTTATTAGCATGCCCTTTTATTAACATATTGGCTGTTTATTAGTGCGTATAAAGCACATATTCTGCATGACCATATTCTACATCCCAAATCATACCCAATACCTAAACTGAACAAATACCTTACTAACTATTAATAAGCAGCAAATTAGGAGTTTACTGAGGCAAAAGTCATAGTTAATAGTAAGTTAATAGTGAGAATTGAACCTTAAAAAATAGTGTGACCAAATATTATTTCCTTCCCCTAATATCACCTGCAATGTGATTGCAAGAACCAAATCAGCACAGGAACGCAAACAGTGCATGCTCAATACATTTCATGTGGTCTTTAACTTACAGTAGTTCAAGTAGTCAAAAAAATAAGTTTGTACCAAGATGTAGAGAAACTTAAACAGTGTTGATACCGCAGCAGAGTAAGCTTGTCAGGCCTGTTGTTGGTGCTAAATACGGTTATGTTAAAAGACTCCAGTTGTAAGTAAGAATGACAGCCGCATTATCACAAAACATACTTCTTTACTTCTCAGGACTCACACCTGCATTTTAAGAGTGAGTTCAGTAAACCTGTGCTGTGTAAACACAACCACACACTGTAGAAAGTGATTATTACCTTAAAGAGCTGTTTCACCCACAACATTATTTTGTTGGCATAAATTGAAGATTGAACACTTCAGTTTAGAGACCAGTTCACTTAAATTGTTAACTTAATATAAATCTGTTGCTTGTTAGCATGCACATGCATATTAGTAACATATTGGCTGCTTAGTAGTAGGCTACCTATAAAGCACATATCAATGCCTTTTTCTGCATTACCATATTTCATGTCCCTTAAAACCATAAACTTAACTTAACTACCTTACTATATATCAATAAGCAGCAAATTATGTAAAAATAAAAAAGCATAGCAAAAATCAGAGTTAATAGTTATTTAATAGTGAGAATTGTCCCCAAACTAAAGTGTGACCCAATTGATGTATATAAATGTAAATAATGTTTCAGACTAGTTATTGCCAGTTGTTACCTTTGTTCAGTGCAGTCAGTGGACAGTGTAATTCAGCGTTACAGTCACTCTGCACTGATTCTTGCCTCTTGTTTGTGTTTTCATGAGAGGGTTCTGGTAACTCACAGAGATAAAGATACGAGCTGTGTATTAGATCCAGTTCCCATTGGTTTTGTGGTCTGTGTGTAACCCAAATGCAGCTTTCAGATGTAATGCTTTTTGAACCTGCTCCAGAGAAGATTTTGAATTTGGTTAGAGTTTGCAAGCAGATACTGGAGTTGTTAAAATCAGTTTTCCATACCTGTTGCTCCAAATTAAAACACATTTACTGGGGAAGTATTGTAGAGATGTTCGAATCTATTAATTATAAATGAAAATAAATTCTAAAGATGTACAAATTATATTCATTATTATTATTACCAATTATTATTGGTACTCACTCAGCTCTAAATAATGGTTCATGTTTCCTGAATAAAAGTAATGATTTCAGAATTTCATTATTATGAAATATAATAATCAGAAATGTGTCTTGAGCAGCAAATCATTATATTAGAATGATTTCTGGAGGATCATGTGACACTGATGACTGGAGAAATTATGATGAAAATTATACTTTGATCACATTAAATACAAATTATATATATATATATATATATATATATATTCATATAGAAAACAGATATTTTAATTGTAATGTTATTTCACAACATTAGTGTTTTTCCTGTATTTTTAAAGAGATAAATGCAGTGAACATTTAAAAATTCATACTATTTCCAGACTTTTGACAACTACTGTATAATATTTTCCATTAGAACTGTTTTTGTATCTATATATCGCAAATATGTAACATCAGATTTATTTCAGCATTTCTCTTGTTTTTTTTTCCTCTGTTGGCTTCTATGTGCATTACACATACTGCTTTAATCCCACTGCTGTTCTCATTGGCTGTGAGGCTGTAAGCGCTGATATATGTGTGTAACTAATGCTTTCAGCTCCTCCCTTCCCTTTAACCTGCTGTTCTCTAGTGGATGAATTTAACACAGGCATAGCTTTAATGGCTTCTGAATGGAGTGTTTTCATGGAGTGTTAGGCAAAGACCCTCCCCTGGATCCCAGCGCTCAGTGACGGGGAGCAGAGGCTGATTTAATCGGACAGTCTCTCCCCTGGTACCCGTCCCGCTGGAGGAGAAAGAGAGACAGAGAGAGAATGGAGCGGTGCTGAGGTTAACGGGCTGGACGAACGGGCCAGTGGAGACAGACATATGCTGGGCGTCACGTCAGTACCTGCTAAACTAGAGAGAGAGAGAGAGAGAGAGAGAGAGAGAGAGAGAGAGAGAGAGAGAGAGAGAGAGTAAAACAATTGACATAATCGTGAAGATTGTGATTTCTGTGCCTCTAGACTAGTGTCACTAAACAGAATTGAGGGCCATTCAAAAAGGCTGTTCCTTGTGAAAAAGAAGTACACTTCAGGATAACATTTCATCATGTATTATCGTTGAGTTCAGTATCTGAACTTTAGCAAATGCATTTTAGCACTTTATTTTACAGTCCTGTTCTTCGTGTACATACCTATGTACTTGTTGTAGTAATTACAATAACTAGGTAATAAGCCTGAACCTACCCCTAAACCTAACCCTATCCCATGTATGTATTGTATATATACATGTATACCTTATATTACAGAACTTTCTTGGATAGTACACTGCATGTACATTGTAAGTACATGTAAGTGCACATACTGTAAAATAAGTTGCAACTGACTTCATCTTTAAAGAATACAAGTCCAAGAATTATTATTATTATTATTTATATTTTTGATGAGCAGATCTTCGGACATAGAGAAAATCACCAATCTAACATCAACCAAAGTATTTTACTGTAATGTGGTTCATTTTAAAGTAAGCACACTAGTTCTTGCTTTATTTAATTCAGTCTTTCATAGATTCTCTGAAGGACAGTTTTTGTGAGAGAGACTATGTCGGAAACCCACAAGACTATGAGAAATAAACTCAGTCTACCTTGATTCAATTACCCATACTTACAATGCAATGGTTGTAAACACCACTGGAAAACAGGAAATCTTCATTTTCTTTTCTTTTCTGAAGGAATATAGGGATAGTTCATCCAAAAATGAAAATTCTGTCATTAGTTTGTCACCCTTAAATCCTAAGACTTGTGTTCATCCTTAGATCACATTGAGAAGTACTTTCACATTTTCAAAAAAGTGCTAAAATACATCATAAAAGTAATCCATATGAATGAACAGCTTAACATGCTTTAAACATTGGTTAACACACATACAACAAATATGGTAAACAGAAGCTCAGATTTGTCTGCTTGATGCGTGAAAATCAATAAGGTTGTTGGTTGAATGGACTTTCAATGGATGGACAAAAGTGACCCCAAAAAATTAGATTTTTAAAATAAAAAATCTTGATAATTGGGTTGATAAAAATATTTTTTAGGTCAAAACATTATCACAGCCCTGACTTCATTGTATATGTGGCTTACATGGTTTCATGATAACTATAGGCATAAACTTGCCTATTTTTCATAAGTTTTAAAGGTAAAGTGTGTCATTTTTGCACCACTAGAGGCACGAAATGGCATTGTAATTTGTTTTTTAGTAAAGTAGGTACCTGTAAATAGCAATCCACTAGCACTCTCATTCATCTTGGCAGCTCACAGGACCTCACAGAAGACTGTGCTGTGAAATCTGCAATCTTTGCACATGAAAAAAAACACTGATAAGCACAAACTACATCCAAAGCCAGGAGAAGAGGAATGCAAGATTGGCAGGGTTGTGGTCTTAGCAGTTTTGTGGTTTTGGTCTGATTTCAGATGTAGTGATGTTCATTTTCAAACTCAGATCCCATTCCGAGTGCTGGAGAGATTGTGATAGTATGAGACATTATAATCGGTGAAGTGTTTTCTGGTTTCTGGTTTAGGATACTCACCAAGGACTCATTATTGCACGGGCTCATAAATCATTGTCTATAGATAGCATGCAAATATTTCTTCTGCTGGCACTCACTCTCTTCTGAGGCCCAGTTTCAGTTCACGCGAGGTGAAGTATTCGGTTTCAAACTAGTTACACAGTTTGCCATCTATTTAAATTAATTGTTACTTGAACAATGCTGAATGTGTGCCCAGCCAATAAATTCCTGCACCTAGTCGTACTTATACCATTTTTTTGAGGGGGGATGCATTCTCATCTACTACTAAAACTTCTGTCATGATCATTTGACAAAGTGTGCATATGTTAACATTACAGCATGATGATAAAAAATAATTTGACACCAGCGCAGTCATCTGCTGTAGCCCTCATCATCAGTCGGTTTCTCACGACTAACCAGTTTCATCACTGTTCTTGTGGGAAGTGTTTAGCTTACCTCAACGGAAAACAAAAATGTCACATTCTGCATGAATGCAATATTTTTGATTAACAAACCAGTTCTATGATCGTAATCATAAAACGGATTTTCGTGGATAGCTTTAAATTAAGATTGAATTTTATTAGAGTCATAATGAAATAAAGAAAATTCACAAACCTGTCATACATACATCAGTTGAATTATATATGAATGATACACAATATACTAAAAGCTAATTATAACTAGTACAAATTATTTACAGCTTTACAGTAAATATTATTTACTGAGTTGTTTGGTTAAAACCCCAGATTTATTTTACTTGCCCATTGCCCAAGTAGCTCAATGCTGTATATCTTACATTTGTTATGTTTTTGTTGGATGGATGGATGGATGGATGGATGGATGGATGGATGGATGGATGGATGGATGGATGGATGGATGGATGGATGGATGGATGGATGGATGGATGGATGGATGGATGGATGGATGGATAGAAATAGTCGATAGATAGATAGACAGACAGACAGACAGACAGACAGACAGACAGACAGACAGATAGATAGATAGATAGATAGATAGATAGATAGATAGATAGATAGATAGATAGATAGATAGATAGATAGATAGATAGATAGATAGATCAATAGAAAGAGAAAGAAAGATAGAAAGAGTCAATAGATAGATAGGTAGATCCTCATGGCAAAGGGCATCTCAGGAACCACACTCCAGTGAGTCTTACCTCTCAGACAGTTGCTGTGGTTACAAATGCGGGAGTGAGTTGTTCTGTACACACATGGAACGATAATTTACAGGACTCACTCCCACATTTAAATGCGGTTGTCACTCCTGAAACTTGCAGTGTGTACGTGGCCGTATTTTTCGGGGGTTAATGCGGTTGTCAAATGCGGTTGTCACTCCCGTATTTTAGTGAATTGTGTGTGTACAGAACGTGATTAAGGAGTAAAAGGTGAACTGACAACCGAGGCTGCATTGTGTACTTATTATAGTATTTAGAATAACTGGTAATACTAACCTTGAACCTATCCCTAAAATTAACCTTTTCCCATGTAATTACCCAGGATTTGCTTTGGTAAGTACACTGTAAAATCATGTGCCTTAAGATAAAATGTGACCAATCAATTACTATTAAGACTGATTAAAACACATTTACACCCATGGTAGAGCATTAACAACTATGTGTCCCCAGACCTTTGTTTACTTTATAACAAATATTTTTGTTTAATGAAAAACAAAATGTAGTGTTAACTGAAAAACACAAGTCAATGATATTCCAAAAAATGGATAACTAGTTCGTGTAGTAGTAGTTAAATCAAGACAAGAAAGTAGCTGGTTTGAACCTTCAACTGCATTTTTCTGCTGAACATCCGAAGCAGAGAAGGAATCATTTGGGCCTGTTTTATGATCGCAGCAGGGCTAGCAAAGACTCACGGCACTGACATGATTTAGTGGTGAAACTGCTCTCCCAGAGGCCAGTCAATACATCTGAATTATTTAAATCTTCGCCTGAGTTAATTAGATATTTAATTGACTATCTGCAGACGGATGATGGCATCCATTGCATGCATAAATTCATGCAAATGGGACAGTGATATGATTAAATATCCTTTGCCTTACCTTCAGTTTTGTTAAGTTTATCAAGTCAACCCAAGTTATGATTAAAAAAAAGCCTTGCCACTCTTGCCTTTGGTTTAATTAGTTAAATTAGACACCAAATATTTAGTCAAATTATCGATTTGACATCACTGACACTATTGGACAAGAACAAAGCTTGAAATGAATTGAGCTGAATGAAGACACCGTTGTCTGCTGTAGAACTGCTTTACAGCTGAATTGAAAATTGGCAAATTTTGCAACATCAACACTGTTAATGACCTGAATGTAATCGAGCTAAATAATGACACTATTGTCTTCTGTAGAGCTGTTTATAGCTGAATTGAACTTGTTTCATAATGAATGTTATTGACACAGTTATTGAACTGAATTGGCTCAGATCCGAACACTGAAATGACTGGAGTTGAATAATGACACTGACTTTTTAGTGCTGCTTTACCGCAGAATTTAAATTTGTAGTTTATTACGATAAAGCTGCTTTCTGTATTGTATAAAGCACTAGATAAATAAATGTGAATTGACTTGTCATAGAAAAATTAAGAACAACCCAGGCTCATTGATGTTGTGGCGATGTTTCTGCAACACAGATATTACGTACTTTACTGTATGTTTCACGGCAGTTTCAAAGTGAAATGTCAAAGTGTCAGTGTCAAATGTTAGTGAGTGGTGCTAAAACAAATGTTAAATGTGACCATGGTCACATTTTCACATCATAATGGTACACGCATTTACTGTGACATGTTTATTACGTTCCCTCATGTACATATTGCGACGGATCAGTATTCAAATGTCTAGTGAGTGTCGCTAAAATGAATGCTCTGTCGTGTTGGAAATAAACAAACCCCCTACATCAAACCCAACCCTAAACCTACCTGTCAGTGCTAACAATGTGAGAGTGATATAAAATGCAACAGTTTTAACTTTATTCCATGCAGGTTTGAGCTATTTTCTCGAACTGTAGTTTCACAAGATTCATACCGAAGCGCTTCACCTCAAATATGCAACACAAACCTACTATGTTAAAAAACAATGCTATCTCATAGCAATTCATACATATTTTACGAGGTGGCTAATATATACGAATTTGTACGACTTTACTCATACGATTTTGTATGATTTCTCTAAACCCCAGTAATAGGTAGGTTTTGGGGCGGGGTTAGGTGTAGGTAATTTGTAAAAATTCATAAGAATTGGCAACTCATAAAATCCATACGATTTTGCAAAAATAATATGAATTTGTACGAGTGAGGTCGTACGGATTAGTCACCTCATAAAATATGTACGAATTGCTGTGAGATCCGGCTGTAGATTTGTGATGCTAATGTTTAAAAGAATCAGTTTTCAAATCTCGCAGCATGTTGATATTGTTTTGAAGTCACAACATAATAATGTGCAAGGGCCTATGTGAAAATTATGCTTTCTTAATCAACACTCTGGCCCTGTAAATTGTACTGTGTTAAAGAAGGAATAAACATTGTGAAAGTTTTTGTGCCTTTTTAGTGTTCATTTCAACTTGAAACTGCGGTGATTTGTAAATTTAGGTGTGTTTTGCAGAATTGTGGGTAGATGAGCCTGGGTAGCATAAAGCTGGCTGCATACTAGTCAATTTTAAAATATTAACCAATTTTAAAACCAGAGACATGAAGCCAGTTTTGACAGATTTTTTGCATTATAATCTTCTGAAGACACACACTAGATGATTTGACCAGACCGCGAGACCACACTTGTCGATTGTACGGATGATTTTACACTGACACGAGATTTTACGGAGACTCGTGAGATCAAACGTGACTAGAGATGAAAAACAAATGGAGAACAATCGTTCTATAAGTGATGCTTGCTCGCTCTCATTGGCTATCGTGGGTATCACGTCAGAGGCAGCCAGATCAAGAGTTATAAATATCAAACATGTTTGAGTTTGGGGGCTCTCCGTCTCAATTGAGAGCAGTTAAATAATCATAATGACACCACACAATAGAGGATTTCTTGGACAAAACATTCGCTTGCGACAATCCTCGAATCGGGCAATGTACCCCGATCATTCGGGAGAGCAAATTGGCCTTACAATCCTCCAGTATGTGGCAAGCTTGAAGGGGTCATCGGATGCCCATTTTCCACAAATGAATACGATTCTTTAGGGTCTTAATGAAAAGTCTATAACATACTTTGGTTAACATTTCTCAATGGTAGTGTAAAAATCACCTTTTTTACCCTGTCAAAGTCAGCTCTGTTTTCAGCAAGCTGTTTTAGTCCATGTCCCTTTAAATAGTAATGAGCTCTGCTCACCCCGGCCCTCTCTTCTGTGGGGTGACGAGTAGACTGTAAACGTAACTAGCATTTAATTACGAAAGGTAAGTTGCAAACATTCATAAAAAAAAAATGTATGCTCACTTTTGTAGATGAAACTGGATCACGAATGATTTGCGCGAATATAGACGCATTACGGCAAATCAAGGATCGGTACATTCCCTTCAAAAACGTCCCCTGCACTAGAGGCGACACAATGGCGGACAGCTCTCAGCTCACTGAGGACGGGTCTAAGGTGAGACGGTTTTGTCAATCAACTATCGTGGGAGGGGCCTCTGCAGAGCTACGTCATTCTGACAGGAACCTCAGAACAGCCTTATTTTAGAAAGGAGATTTTAAAATAGGGATTTAAAAAACAACACTGGGCTGATTTTTATCATTATAGGATGGATGTGTACACACTTCCAGCACACATTTGTGTTCCAACAACATAAAGTGATTTTTGTATCCGATGACCCCTTTAAGAAAGATCTTCCTGGGCAGATCAGAAGTCAGATGTTTCTTCATCTACCTGTGTGTTTGACAACTTGAGAGGGACAACTGAATCTACAAGAGATGCGTCTTGGTTTTGAACAAAAGATTGCATCTCTTGTGTGGAATGATGCAGTGACAACGCTTGGCATCATCTATAGGCTCCTGACAGAGTGAAAATGAGCATCACCCAATCACGCTCCTGTTATTGGTGTTATTGTTAGTGGCGCTATCTTTGCCTCCATCACCCTTCTCCGAGCGTCCGTCTTTTCCCACACCTTCTCCTCAGATTTCCACCCAGATATTACCACACCCCCACCCAGCCTGTCTGTCAGGTGTTCACCCCGCACCTCCCACCATCAGCATCTTCCATGAACTCTTGATTCATAAGGCCTCTCTTTCTATTTGTCCTCTGTTTTATTCTCTCCTCAGGTAAAAAGTGATGGATATTTTATGAATCGCAATGAAAAATTAATTCACGTTGCGAAATGAAAAAGCGTAAACATTCCACATCTCCTTATTCCTGCCACACAGTCTTTACTCTTGCGGTGTCTCTTCACCTGGTCAGGGCTTAGTTATCTGTCTGCTTTCCCTGTTTGGCCTAATTGCTTAATTTGACCCGCTTTCTCATCAATTAAAAGCATGTCAGCAGCTGACGGATGGCTGGAAGGATCAGTGAACCGATCAATGTTTCTGATCAATGATTGGATAGATCGATAAGTGAATGCAAGTGAATGAGATAGAAAAAGGAAATTAGTGTGATGTCTTGAAAAAATGAATTAGATTGAACAGGCATTCATGAGAGCGCTACTGTAAAACGACTCTCGCTCTACTCGACATCTGCAAAGAGCCTTACTGAATATGAAGAGCAATGCGTACAAATGTTGGTTACAATGCTTAAATGCTTATAGTTAGTTTAGTATAATTTACATTAACTATGGAAAGTATGAATTTGAATTATCACTGTGCTAACATTGTAAACAGGTCAAGGCAATGCTGAAGTCTGCATAACTAAACACTGAACAGCAAAGAAATCGATGCCATGATGCTTCAGTTATGTGCTCATATACTTTTAATGGCAGTTTGAATTACATCAGAAATCAAATTACAGTTTTATTGTTGTTTACTCTTTACTGTAATATGCCTAATGCAATATGAACATTAGCAGTAACCAAGCTAACATGGATGACTCAATGTAACCAAAATATAGAGATGGAAACAAACCATCAAATAAATTGAATATGTTTAATAAAAGCCAAATCATATTTAAAGCCACAAATATCAAACACACACACTTCACAATAAATAAATAAATAATAAGTTCACAACAACATCATAAATGCATGTGAAGTGGCATAATATCAGTTTAATCCAAGCATGCTGAAGAGATGCAGTCACTTTATGTGATGAACACATTTAATTTGGGCTTTTATTCAAACTTGTTCATTCACATGTATGACTCTTATGTGAATATGTCTTTATAAAACTGTGGCTGTAGAGTTTCAATGAACATTACAAAATACCTTCATTTGTTTTACAAAGATGAAAAAAGGCTTACGGTGTGAAACAATGTGAGGGTGAGTAAATTATGACAAAATAAAAATGTTTGGGTGAAGAATCCTTTATAACAAGGATAAAATGGCTACTGACTGTTTTGTAGGTTTATAAGACAATGTCACTTTAACAGCATTACCAATGTAGCTGTCAAGAATCCGGTTCATGGTCTACCATACACTAGCCATCAGAGGTCGCCCTTCCTTCGTATTGACTTTTACACCACACAGACTGTTACATGTCACTCCGGACTACAGTTCCCATCATCCATTGCACTGATTGCACATACACAGCTGAATGCACTGATCCCACAGCTGTTACCAATCACACGCTCACCTAAGAACTATTACACACACTATATAAAACCTACTCAGATCCTGTTCAGATCGCCGAGTATAGTCTAGCGCAGTGCTTCCCAAACCTGTCCTGAGCCCCTGCCCTACAGCTTTTGTATGTCTCCTTATCTAACACACCTGATTCCACTCATCAGCTCGTTAGTAGAGACTGTAAGAACTAAATTGGGTGTGTCTGATTAGGGAGACATAAAAAATGTGCAGGACAGGGGGTCCTCCAGGACAGGTTTGGGAAGCACTGGTCTAGCGTATATCGCTCTCCCAGTGATAGCTACAATACAGAGCCCTTCCGTGTTTTCCTAGTCTAAGTCTAATCTAAGTCTAGTTTATTGTAGTTGTGGGCAGAGCAAGGCTTTGTGAAACACTGAAGCAGTCGAAGCAAATGTGTCGAGGCTTCGAAACATTTTAACACCAATCTCTCATTTTCAAGTATTTCTCTGAAACAGCGTTGACAAAGAAACAGTTAAGCGATTTGACGAATTATAACGCATGTTGTGTTAGTGGATCCAGTAAGTGATTTGGGGGAGTGGTTAGTGTGCTCGACTGGAAGGCTGTCTCTTGGGTTCGAATCCTGGGTGAAGAAGTCATCTTTACAAAATGATAATAAACAATTATAATGTGTGTTTTTATTGTTCTGTTCTTGTAAAGTGTTGAAACATCGGTCGGACGTCTGAATTAACTCTTTGTGAATAAATAAGTGGTATTTTGGTAATGAAAATAGACAATAATATATATCAAGCCACAATGTCTTACTTGTGTTTGTTTATAAGTATAAAGATATAAAGATTTTTATAAAAAATTAAAAAAGGTTCTGCTGTTGATGGACTTGGCTAGATTTTAGTTTTGATCCTCTCACAAAAACTCACAAAGTATAAAGTTAACGCATCTTCACTTTGTGGGTTTTTGTGAGAGGATTTTTTCAAAGGCTGGAAAAAGTTAGGTTGAGACAAATGTGCAATTGTGTGATTTGTTCCTGACCCTGTCAATCAAACACAGAGTCTGCAGTTATGCCATGTCTCAAAACACTTGTGACACGCCCGATGCTTCGAATCACCTTAGTCACGTGACATGGGTGTTTCGAATCACGCTTCGGAGCAGTGTCGAAACATGTCGAAACGTCAGTTTCGCGTCAGCCATCCCTAGTTTATTGCCTGAGGCATTCGTTGCTTTATCTTCTGCCTGTGTATCTTGGATTAACCATTAGCCTGCTGGTCGGACTCGGTTTATACCTCGCCTGGACTATTGCTCGTGTTATTGGATCACCCTCATGTCAAGCCCTCTGGATATTGTTCACTGATCAAATACCTTGCTATCCTAGGATTAATCTTTGTCTTGCCTGTGTTATACCTGTTTGCCATTGTTTGACTCTTACCTTTTGTGACCATGTCTTGAAATAAAGCTTGCAAATGGATCTGCACCATTTTACGCCAATTATAAATTATTCATGTATATAATAGCTAACATACATGAACATGAAAAACAAAATTAACACTGATAAACTGGCTGTTACAATATTTGAACACTGCAAGTTTAGGTTTTTAAATTAAATAACATCAACATGTAACAACTAGAGATGACCTACTAGAGATCAAAAGTTTATAATTTATAATGATTGAATAATGTTATTATATATTGCAATATTGCAGTTTTTTATTGTGTTCCTTTCTGAAGTTTATTCAAATATATTATGTGTTCACACATAATATATTATAGACAACAAATCAAGTTTTTCACCAAATGTGACATATATGAATGCATTTTCTTGGAAATATATGGAGGTCAAAGTATGCTTTTAAATGCTTTAAAAATGTATGTATACATTTAAAATATATATTTTTTAAATATACCAAAACAAATATGTTTTGGCATATATGTATGTATTTATTTATTTATTTATTTAGCTGTATGGAAGAATCCTCTCACATGAGATCTCTGAGAGGCAGGCTATATTGGTGATGTGTGAGAAAATATCAGTAGCAGCGAGCTTCATTGTGAACGGCTCAACCAACATAAGCAGAACCAAACAAAAGTGTGTACACAAGTGTGTCTGAGAGAAAACACACATCAATGAAAAGATCTGAAGAACCAACAAAGTTCAAATGTTTACATCAATAAGACACACGCTCCATGTCAGGTGGGAATTACACGAGTAAAATTTAGCAGTACACATATATCATGAACAAAATAAATGCTGTTCCTCCAGGTTTCATTTAAAAATGTATGATAAACATAAAAAATATGAGCATAATCAGATATAAACCCTTTCTCTCGCTCTTATGTAGACGTTTACGCTTAGAAGCTCTTAAATTCTGTTCTACTTAATCACCTTGCCTTAATTAAACGTCACTAGAGAATTACATTCAGTCCAATTATATTTTCAAAGGAGATCTAGAGATGGACACATGCACTACTCCCCCCTTGAGACAAATATAATGAGAGAGCCGAGGAACACTAAAAGACAAGAGTAAACACACACACACTAGCTACCGCAATCAAACCTTCCAGCTCAATACTTGCTACTCATAAGAGTAATATGTAGTTCTAGAGAGGGTTTTACGCTTCTCAGTGATCTACAGAGTGCAACAAAGACAGACAGGCAGCAGCTAGTGATGCTGGGAAAACTCTCATCCAGCACCTGTACGATCAGCACTGGTGCTCCTCGGGGCTGTGTTCTCTCCCCGTTGCTCTTCTCCCTGTACACAAACGACTGCACATCTAAAGACCCCTCTGTCAAGCTCCTAAAGTTTGCAGATGACACCACACTGATCGGCCTCATTCAGGACGGTGACGAGTCTGCTTACAGACAGGAGATTAAGGAGCTGGCTGTCTGGTGCATTCTTAACAACCTGGAGCTTAACACGCTCAACCGTGGAGATGATCGTGGACTTCAGGAGAAACCCCCTTGCTCTCCCCCCACTCATCATCATGAACAGCACTGTGACTGCAGGGGAGTCATTCAGGTTCCTGGGCACCACAATTTCTCAGGACCTGAAGTGGTATCATCACATTGGGTCCATTGTGAAGAAGGCCCAGCAGAGGTTGTATTTTCTTCGCCAGCTGAGAAAGTTAAACCTGCCACAGGAGCTGCTGATACAGTTCTACTCTGCCATCATTGAATCCATCCTCTGCACGTCAATAACTGTCTGGTTCAGCTCAGCTACCAAATCTGACCTCAAAAAAACTACAGAGGGTAGTCTGGACTGCTGAGCGAATCATTAGTACAACCATCCCCACTCTCCAAGAACTGTACTCATCCAGAGTGAGCAAAAGGGCTGGCAAAATCACTCTGGACCCCTCACATCCAGCACACTCCCTCTTTGAACTGTTACCTTCTGGTCGACGCTACAGAGCTCTGAGCACCAGAATCCTTATCATGAACACTTTACAATAAATGTGCAACACACAACACTATTATACTTTTTTTATTCACCACACATACGTATTTTTCATTTCAAATTTGCACATATCAGACCTGTACACACATAATTGTCTATAGTATATATTGTGTTTTTGCTATTTTGTACATTGCCTATTCATATTTGTATATTATTATCTTATAATCTGTGTCCTGTCCTGTTGCTGTCATTTTGTTTCACTGTTGAGCTTCTGTCAACAAATTCCTTGTATCTGTAAACATACCTGGCCAGTAAAGCTCATTCTCTCATTCTCAAAGTATGTTTTCAGCTCACCAGTTCATGTGTTAAACTATTTTTGTCAAATATTGTGTGCATGGTTAACTGTTTCCTGCAGAAGTGATCATTACCAGATTAAAAAAGTCAGAAAACACACCTTTAATTGTTATTTTAATTTTAGTTTAAGTTTTAGTGTTTTTATACAATGTATTAATTTTAATGTTCAGTTGTCTTTAATTTAAAATATAAAATTTACATTAACAAAAAGGATTTTGATTGATTTAGTTTTGGTCAACAGCAAAAAAAAAAAAAGTTATTAAAATAAAATAACATTATTCAAATTATTTGTAACATGCAAAAAGTAATGTAACGTAACTGTAATTTTACATTTTATAATAAGTAATGCAATAGTATAATGCATTACTTTTAAAGTAATTTCTAAACCTGCAAAACCACGCCATGAATACTTCACATTAAATAGCCAAAATGTTTCAGAAGGAAGTATTAAACATCGGCAGCTTGGAAATGTCTGAAGTGCAGATATGGTGGAAGAACATTCTGGGTCCTCATTTGCAAAACACACTATATCCATTGAGGAAAAAAAAAGACAAGGAAAAAGGGGAAAAAGATTTTTAAGGAAGCAGAGCATGGTGGGAAAATGTTCTCATATATACAGGGACACAAAAGGCTTTCTTTTCAAGAAACAACCTCTTCATCCAAAACACTAACTTCAATAAAGAGTTTATATTTATTCAGCTTACCTGTAGTTCATTCTTACTACACTGAATGTTTCAGTGTTTGTACACTCTAAACCGCAAGTCAATCTCTCTCTCTCTCTCTCTCTCTCTCTCTCTCTCTCTCTCTCTCTCTTTCTCTCTCGTTTAATTAGGTTTCAAAAACATTTAACATTGATTATGTTGATTAAAGTTGAATGGTTGAATTTAGGTCAGTTGGGCCACTTTTTCATTCAACTTTGTGTATTTAGAGGCGTTATAATAAAATAATAATAAAATTGTTCGTGACAAGCAATGTCTATGTTGAACCGATTACCAGTGATAATCAGCAGATGCATGCTGGGTAGAAATACTGTCTGACTTGTCCGTGCTGGCAAGTGCCAATGTACTCAGGATGCAGTTTTGATCGAAATCCAACTTTTATTGACAATTTACACAAAAGTAACACATATATGACTGATACGTGCTTTACTGTCTTCATGTTTACCCCACACCGGTCCGTAAATGAATGAGATCATCTGGAGACTGAAACTGCTACTACTGTCCTGTCTAATCCAATGAAATGTCCTGCAGTGCACACAGAGAAATAAAGGAAAGAAAGAAAGGGCCCAGACCATTGAAAAACTCCAATAGCACAGTAGCCGGAGTCTAGTCCCACCCCTGCTAGCAAACCAATTTGGTACTTTAGTACGGACATGTTCAAGAGTCAATACCACTTTGTGATATTAAAGATCAATTGAATTGTAAGACTCATATAGCTGCAGCAAGCCTCAGGCCCCTCGGGAAAGACAGAAATCAGCCAGTGAGAAAGACAAAGGGTCAGACTCCACCTCAAGAGTGTATACCACAGAACACATACACCAGCCACAAGGAACCGGCTTAATACAAAGAGTTAATAATGTGTAGAAAAGGCAAAATGGTTTAGTGATTGTAAATACTTTCTGAGAATGTTTACTTTACTAGCTATAATTTGTGAACACATTTGTGAAACAAGTATGACAAAATTTAGGGGGGAGAAATATTTGTACAAATATTAAATGTATGTGGAACTGTTTCAACCGCGTGTGAAACTGTTGAACAATTGGATTTCTTTTGAAATTACTAAATTCCATCCACAAAATATCCCAGAGCAATGGTGACACATCTGTAAGGCCTTAATATACTTAAATATACTTGGGTAAAGTGAAATTGAATAACAAACTGGTATGACTTCATTTTGAAAAAATCAGGCCAAAACAAGTTTCGATTCAGGAGTTTGTAACAGCTTATGAAATCAAACTTTCCGTAAATGTTCACACGCTCAAACTTATAAATTTAGATTCATAAAGTAAAATAATTGTGGGGTATAAACTCACATTTGTGAGAAATAATGTCAGAATTGCGAGATATCCTATTTTCTCAGAATTGTGAGATTCAACTGGCAACTGCGAGTTCTAAAGTCTAAAAATATTATAAAAAAAATATTTTTGCCATTCTGACTTTATAACAAGCAAGTGCGAGTTTATATTTTGCCATTCTGGGAAAAGTGAGATGAATTGTAAGATGTAAACTTGCAATGGTGAGATAAAAGGTTTTTAGAGGTGGAAACAGCTTCCATACTTCGCGTTCTTTGACCAGGAAATCTTCTCCAGTTCATTTCCTCCACTGTTTCCCTCGAGGTCAGACATCCATGAGTAAAAACAAACACTGGAGAGCAGCTTTATAGTAGAAATTAAAATGCAAATCTATTCTCTGCTCTCAGCAGCGTCAGGATGTTCACTAACAGTAAAGCAATGTGAAAAAAAGCTTTGCCGTGAGTTTAGATTTGAGTTATGTTCAAGGTTTCTTTATTTGTCACATAATAAATTATACAGGGTATAATCAAAAGTGAAATCTAGGTCAAATCAGGTCCGCTCAGTGGACAGTGCAAAGAATACAAAATTATATAAAAGTAACACCACACAAGAACATATATATAGGTAAAAAAAGAAATAAAAAGTAAAATGTGCAGTAGAATAAAGAAAAGTGCAAAACAGTAAGATGTGCAAACAAGTAGGATGTGCAAAAACAGTATATGGGACTTAATAAATAGTACTATAAACAGGAGGGATGAGAGGGATGTGCAAACGGCTTTTTTGTATAATTTTTTTTTAATATTTATTAAACAGAGTTTGTGTTTAGGAGCCTGATGGCCTGAGGGAAGAAGCTCCTCCTTAATCTTTCAGTCTTTGCCATCATGCTCCTGAAGCGCTTGCCAGATGGCAGTAAACGGAAAAGATGGTTACCGGGTGATTCGAGTCCTTGATGATTTTTACAGCTCTGCTTTTGCAGCTTTGAGGTAGATGACCTGCAGAGAGGGAGAGCAGACCCTGAGATGCGCTCAGCTAAGCGACACTCTCTGCAGAGCTTTTACAGTCCTGGTTTGTGGCTGTTATCATACCACACTGAGATGCACTGAGTCAGAACACTTTCTACGGCCCTGAATAGAAAGTTTCAGGATAGCTGGAGAGACCCTGAATTTCCTCAGCTGTCGTCAGAGATGGTACAGTCTTTGCCTGGCTTTCTTAACCTGAGTTTGAATTGTGTAGTCCATGTCAGATCCTCGGAGATGTTTACACCGAGGTACTTGAAGCTACTCACCCTCTCCACAGGGGTCCCACTGATCATAAGAGGAGTGTAGCCGCTGCTGTCTCTTCCTGAAGTCCACGATCAGCTCTTTGGTTTTGCTCACGCTCAGAGAGAGACAGTTGTCCTGGCACCATGATGTAACTCCACCTCATGCAAGTATGCCTCTTCGTTGTTAATGAGGCCCAGGACCACAGTATATCAGCAAATTTAATGATAGAAGTGGAGTTGTGAGAGGACACACAGTCGTGTGTGTAGAGAGAGAGAGCAGGGGCTCAGGACACAGCCCTGTGGGGCTCCTATGTTCAGGGTGATTGAGTTGAGGTGAACTGGCGACTTTCACCACTTGTGGTCTGGGCGGTGAGAAATCTTGAATCCAGTCACAAAGTGAAGTGTTTTGGCCAAGGTCTGAGAGTTTAACAGCCAGCTTGGTGGGGACTATAGTATTGAAAGCGGAGCTATAGTCAATGAATAGCAGCCTACATAGTTGCCATTTTCTGTCAATGTGAGGAGGAGTGCAGTACCTGAGAGATGGCATCATCAGTAGACCTATTTGGCCGATAGGCAAACTGAAGAGGGTCCAAAGTAGCAGGGATGGAGGAGCAAATGTGTTTTTTAAAAGTCTCTCAAAACCTTCATGACTGTCGATGTGAGGCAACTGGACGATAGTCATTCAAGCAAGAGGGTTTACTGTTCTTAGGCACAGGGATAATGACAGATTTTTAAAGTGGGAACCACAGAGGTAGCAAGGGACTCATTAAAGATGGACGTAAACAAACCAGCAAGCTGATCAGCACAGGACCTCAGAACGCAGCCAGTAATCCCATCGGGTCCTGCTGCTTTTCTGACGTTCACTCTCCTTAGTTCCCTCCGAATGTCATCCTCTGACACGGTGAATACATGATCATCGCTGCTCTGTCTGCTGCTTCCAGACGCGCTGATTGGCAGAGTTGCGCCGCCATTACGTTCAAAGCGGCCGTAGAAGGTGTTTAGCTCTTCGGCCAGCAATGGATCTGCTCTCACCTCCACAGAGGAGTTGTTTCCAGAGGAACAGATGGTCTTTAGTCCCTGCCACATGCGTCGAGAGTCATTGAGCTTTGGAGTGGGAGGACCAGCGCGTCACTTCCCTCTCCACCGGGTGTTCTTGAATGATCCGTTGTTTATAATCCGGTGTGAGAAAAATGGCGACATGATCTGATTTCCCAAACGCCGGCAGTGAATGGGCTTGTAGGCATTTTTGAATTGGGTGTAGCAGTGATCAAGTGTATTCAGTCCTCTGGTTGGACAGGATATGTGCTGATGAAAGTTAGGGATGACCTTTTTGAGGTTAGCTTTGTTAAAGTCTCCAGCGATGATGCATGCAGCGTCAGGATGTATGTTGATATATCCTGATATATTGAGTTCATCGTGTAGTTTGGACAAAGCCACGCTAGTATCTGCTAGCGGTGGGATGTAAACGGCAGACACGAGGATCGATGTAAATTCCAGAAAGAAGGGCGGCAGATAATGGAGATGTTCCAGATGAGGCGAGCAGGAAGCGACAGAATGGAGATATTCCTGATCACACCATTTCTTGTTAATGAAGAAACACACTCCACCACCTTTTTTTGGCCTTGGCTGTTCTGTCCATCCGTAAAACAGAATTATCAGACGGCGTTACAGCGGTGTCCAGGACCATCCGTGAGCCATGTTTCGTCAAACAAAGGATGTTACAGTCTCTAATGTCCCGATGAAACTAATCCTGGCTCTAAGATCGTCCATCTTATTCTCCAAGGATTGGACATTGGCGAGCAGAATACTGAGAGGGGACTGTGAGCCCTTTTCCTCAGTCTGTTGCGGATTCCAGCACGTTTCGTGGTGTTTCTTTCGCCTCCTGGGATTATTAAGGCGGCCTTTGTCAGCTTTGGTGCTCAAGAATCTCCAATGGCCACGCTGGATCTGTGTATAAAGTGTCCTGGATCAGGTTAGTGTAACGCTGTCCAATGTCCAAAAGTGTTCTCATTGTTGTACATAATCATTGCAGACATTACACGTGTAAAAAGAGAGGTAAAAATTGAAAAAACCCACATAAAACACAATATTGAGCAGCTTAATTAATATAACTCAGCAGCGACCGAAGGATATGATATGAATGCTTTTCATATACGAGATGTGCATTAAGCACGGACACGCGAATGGTTGTTGTTTACTGTGTTTATTACCACAACATCTGCATATCCAAGTCGAACGTGCTTCTAGTGTATCCTGCTTGTATCAAATGAAAATATTATGCATCGGAAGCTGATCGCTGCGCAAGCGCAATGTCTGTCTGTCTGTCTGTCTGTCTGTCTGTCTGTCTCTCTCTCTCTCTCTCTGCTTCTCTAATTTTACATGCAAGTATAGTCGAAATCATAGCTCAGCTATTGTCTTTATCTTATGTGTAGCCTAGTTGATTTTATCAGACAACAGATTATCAGGATTTTTGTGCAGATTAACACCTTGGAAGGGAGAGATGGTTCTGTAGTCTTAATGGGTCGCGTTTCAGTCACTATTTCATATTCATTCCGTTGTCTGGCAACAAAAACAGTAAATATATCAATGAAAACTGTTTTATTGAGAATTTAGCTGCATCAAAATACAGTGTGTGGCACAGAGAGGCAAACAAAAGTAATAATAAACAATAAATATACATTTTGCATGTTCAGAAGAAGTGAGCTGACCTGTCGTGCGAAAATGTAAACCGGTTTGAGTCAGTAAATTGCTCGGTGCAAAGAAAGAGAAGTAATGGGAACTTGAAAAGTATTAATTTAAGGTACATTTAGAATAGATAAAAATGTATTATTAAGTTGTGATTATTCATGAGTTAACTCATGAAAATCATGCGATTTAGTTGCGATTGAACATTTTAAGTTAAAATGACAAAAAATGCAATGTAGGCTTACACTGGTAACTCATCAGTGGACTTTCCTCTTTAATGTAGGCTATATTTTTTCACACTTTTCTCATTCTCGCTATTTCTGACGTTTCAAAAGTGCAACCTACTGGCAGAGAATGAATGTGCATTTTCAATAATCCAGTCTGCAGTTTTTGTTCAGACCAGTGCTCAAATTAAGATTAACTAATATTAATAAATGCTGCAGAAATATTGTTTATTTTTAGGTCATGTAAACTAATGATCCTTATTGTCAGGTGTTAGCAAGTTTTACAATACTCTAATGAGTGCGAAGTTACTTATAGAATGTCTAAAATGGATTGTTGTGTTTGTTAACATAAGTTACTGGGAACTAACATGAATAAACAATGAACAACTGTATTTGTATTAACTAACATTAACAATTCATTGTAAAAAAGTAATATTTATTGTTATATAAAAGTAATAAATGTATTATTCATTATTTGTTCATATTAGTAAATGCATTACGTAATGTTAACAAATGACACATTATTGTAAAGTATTACTGAAAACTGTGTAACTAAAAACTTTAAAGTTAGTTGAATTTAATCAGTAAGGGTTTGAGTCATTCTAATCATAAACACCCGGCTCCGGAGATCGTCATTACAGACATATAGACACACTCACACACACAATAGTCTGGAGAGCATACCCACGTCTCCCAGAAGTCCCACAGCTGGCCACAGATACATCAGCTCTGTTCCTCAGTGACTCTCACACCCCCGTTCTCTCTATCACTGCATCACTGCCTGAGCAGCAGCTGGGGACAGTTGAGCAGCTCAAGACAGGATGACATGAAGCCTCTCATATCTCGAGACATCTGAAGTCTGAAGCCAGCATGAGGGACATCTGAGCATCAGATAAGAACAACCCTGGGGAAAGTTTAGAAATAAAGAGTGGCTCACTTTCAAATCAAGCGTGTTAACTGTTCGGAAGTGAAGAACAAAGGCTAAATTGATATTTGAATTGAAATGGCATGAAGACGAATTTACTGAACTGTCATTCAAAGAAATTCACAATTGTGACACTGGAGCACAAAATCAGTTTTAAGTTGCTTTGTAATAATTATATTTGTAATAATAGCCAAAAATACATTGTATGTGTGTGTGTGTGTGTGTGTGTGTGTGTGTATGTGTGTGTGTGTGTGTGTAAAGATCATGTTTCATGAAGATATTTTGTAAATTTCCTATCATAAATATATCAAAACTTTATCTTTGATTAGTAATATGCATTGCTAAGAATTCATTTGAACAACTTTAAAGATGATTTTGTCAATATTTAGATGATTTTTGCACCCTCAGATTCCAGATAGTTGTATCTCAACCAAATATTGGTTGATGGAACAGATGATGTGTATATCTCAATTTCGAAAATTTGATACCTTTTTTTGTGGTCCAAGGTCACAATTCACAAAACAGAGGAATATTAGACCACCACGTCAATGAAAACATATTGTAAACCTGCTTTTTTCTCTGTTATGGAGAGTTAAAAATAAACATGCAAAGTGTAGACTAAATTATTTTTTGACCATGTTAATAATTACTTGTTTAATCTGAGAGAAAATCCAGAGGGAGAGTTTAAAAAAGTGTAATAATTAATTAAATTAAAATAATATAGATGTTATTAGTGAGCATATAAGCAGTGTTGATATCAATTGTTGTAATAAAAGGAGAACAAATTGCATCTTTGGATATCCAGTTTTAAACAGTCCTCAAAATCCTCTTGTTAATTTTGTTTTAAAAATTTGAAATGGTTTAAAATTGAAAAGATTACATTGTATTGCAATAGTCCACTTTAGACAGTATTAGAAAACTACTAAGTTTAGTGTTGATAGAATAAGTTGCACATTTAGTCAGAAGACTGTCTGTTGAGGGACAATTAGCATAAACTGTTATCAGATTGTAATAAATAAACTGATAGCAGACAGTCTACAAATACCCTAATGACTTGTAGTTGACATGTAGTTAGTACAATGTCTAAAGTGTTACAAAAATGTAGGAGACTTTTCAAATGTAAAAAGCCAAAGTTCCCCTTAGAAAGGAAATTATTTTCCATGACAGCGAGCACAAAAGCGTGTGATTCTCTCCCACAGAGCATCAGAGTCCAGTAATAATTAGCCCTGAAATAAATGATGAGTGATCAAACAGCTGACGCATTCAGTAAGATGACACAGTGAAGGGGTGTGGTGTGAATCTGACAGAGATCTGTGTGTGTGTGTGTGTGTGTGCGTGTGCGTGTGCGTGTGTGTGTGTGTGTGTGTGTGTGTGTGTGTGTGTCTGTGTGTGTGTGTGTGTGTGTGTGTGTGTGTGTGTGTGTGTGTGCGTGTGTGCGTGTGAGTGCGTGCGCGTGTGTGTGTGTGAGGATACGCTGCTCTGCTGAACAGTCAGGTTGTTTGAAATGGAAAACAATTAGACTGGTCTAGGATCTCGTAGGGATTATTCATAGGCTTTGATGACACACCAGTTTTAAACACACACACAACCATGTTCCATTACTCATATACTTACACACGCTGACCATCTCTGACTACAGATTTTATGCAACATAAACAGTCAAACTACACTGACTGTGAGCGAATACCAAAAATAAGGGGATTTGAATAAATAAGAATTATCAGTCACACTTTAGTTTGGGGACTAGTTCTCACTATTAACTAACTATTAGCTACGACTTTTGCTTCAATAAACTCCTAATGTTTTGCTCATTAATAGTTAGTAAGGTGGTTCATTTTAGGTGGTAAGTTTAGGTATTGGATAGAACTGAGAGATCTAAAATATGGTTGGGAAATATGATAGTAATATGCATGCTAATAATAAACTAGTTAATAGAGAGAGTTGGTCCCTAAACTAGTGTGTTACCCAATTTATTAGAAACATCAGTTAACCAAAAATGCTGACAGCCTGTACAGTCATTTTGCACTTATTTCCAACATGACAATGATCCTAATACACATGCCAAAGTATCTGTTGGATTTCTGAAGGAATAGTCACATAGCCTCTGATTTCTGATCTGAACCCAATCGAACATGTTTAATGAGCAAAGATTCGCAATTGATTATTATCAAACTTGTCCCACTGTATTAGGTTCCTTAAAACTAGGTACTTCTTGAATCATAAATAAGATAGATCTGGCAAAATGTCTATCAACTTGTTCATTCCATTCCTAGATGTTGCTGCTATTGAGGTGGGATATGGTTATTGTTAGGAACAGGTTTGGTGGTCTGGTTAGGTTTAGGTTTAGGTTAAGGTGTAAGGGTAGGGTCAATGGTGTAATTATAGATGTAACTATATCAATTAAATACGATCTAC
This sequence comes from Gymnocypris eckloni scoliostomus, assembly GCA_027564155.1. NCBI lineage: Eukaryota > Metazoa > Chordata > Actinopteri > Cypriniformes > Cyprinidae > Gymnocypris > Gymnocypris eckloni. Next base: position 67,840,599 of record CM050412.1, on the reverse strand, counting down.
ACAAAGTTGTATATATATATATATATATATATACATATATTACAATGTAAAAAACATGCATGTACACAATAAATGCATTGTATCAAAAATTATTATTTTGAATGTAAGTACATAGTAAGTACACGGGCCATAAAATGTGTGGTGTTGTGTGTGTGTGTGTGTGTGTGTGCATGCGTGTTCATGTGTGTGTGCAAAACATGCGCGTGTGTGTGTGTGTGTGTGTGTGTGTGTGTGTGTGTGTGTGTGTGTGTGTGTGTGTGTGTGTGTGTGTGTGTGTGTGTGTGTGTGTAGGGCAAATTGTGTAATTTCTCACTAGAACAATGTTCAAATACAATCTACCCCATCAAAGGTTTATCTATTAATTACGCTAATAGAACAAAAAAAAGAGTATGCAAGTATCCAATCAGTGTGAACCCACACCTTTTGTTTTTCTAGCTATGTTCAGAATAGCATGTATAATGTCCACAATATGCAGATTTTATAAAATGATCAACTTTACAGTGCACAGAATATCATATCACAATGCAATGGACCCTATTTCTCTTCATTTCCAGCATGATGGATGAACCGGAAGTCATAATATCTTTATATCTGATCGGGCTGCCAATAGTTTTGAAATGTTTACCATTGCTAAAGGCATTATTATGTGTTAAAGGACAGTGTACAGTGTATACTGCACAACATGCTGTTAATAAGTCTTCTCATTCCCAGGATTCAGTGCTATTTGAGGCAGATCATCCTCATGGTAAATTCCCCGTGGACCCCCTGGAGCCATCGTATGCATTAACAAACTTATTTTTTGTGTGACTGCGATCGATCCCTTTCCTTAATTGATATTCACAATACTAATCTTCACTTATAAATCTGTGCAGCTATCGATCACATAAAATGATATACAGCCCCCACCCCAAACAAATGTGCCAAATAAGCATTATTGTGATGTTAAGAAAACATAATTTAATGCTCATATTGTGATAGTAATTATATTACCGCAGTCAAGCAGGAGGCTCTCTGAGACATAATCAACGTTATAAACACAAGTTATAGTATTAGAGTGATTCCTCTGGGAGTCCAGAGTGAGAGGCGGAGGACAGCGTGGCTGCTTGCCCAGAATTGAGCACTGTTTCCACAGCAGGGTGCACGACGTTAACCCCTAACCACCACATTTGTGCTGGTGCTCGGCCAACAAAGGGCTGTCAGGAGTGAAGTCATTAACCTTATGATGCTCCTGCCGATGGCTCTTAGACTGGTGGAGAGGAGAGGTCGAGGGTCAGAGGTATTGAGATGGAGAATATGGAACAGACTTGCATTAGGTGTAAATGTGATACATTACCACAAAAAAGGAAAGGAAATAATGAGCATGAAAGAGCTCTGGGGGAAACTTAGAAGAGCAGGAATTAAACTAACTAAAAGCAGTGGTGCTACCAACTTAACTACTGTGACAGTGGCTCTGTTCTTTTCAGATTTGCATCCAAGGCTTATTGGAAATGCATGCTTGTGGCGACGTTTCTGCAATACTCCTTTACTGCACATTTTGGGATAGTTGCAAAGTGAAATGTCCTGTGAAGTGGCACTAAAACATGCATTCAATATATGAACGTAGCCTTGTTTTTATTACAATGGTACAGATATGTATTTCTGTGTTTTTATTACGTTGCTTCAGGTACATATTGTGGCAGTTCAGAATTAAAATGTGCGTTGAGTGTCAAAAAATTGGAAATTAAAAACCCACTACACCAAACCTGACCCTAAACCTACCTGATAGTACTAATGAATGCAAAAGTGATATAAAACATATCCGCTGATGCAACCCTGCTATTTCAACCTGCTCATATGCGGGTTTGAGCTGTTTTGTCGAACCAATGTTTAACAGGATTCATTCGTACTTCATCTCACAAGTGCAACGCCGTATCAGGTGAGCTACCGAACAAACATACTGCGTTAGAAAACCCACACATTTGACACTGGATATGTGATGCTAACGTTCAAAAGTAAGAGCTTTCAAATCTTGCAGCATGTTACAATTGTTTTGAAGTCATAAAAAAATGACTTGTGGGAAAATTTTGGGAAAATGTGTCTTTCTTAATCAGAACTATGTAAATCATACTTTATGTAAAAATGAGTAAACGTTGTTAGAGTTTTACTGCCTCTAGTGTTCATTTCACTGGAAACTTCCATAATAAAGAGTAGCTAACATAGGATAAAAACACTTTTGCTCAAACAACCCAGTAGCGTTTTTACCCACCACACAAAGCATGCAATTGTGTGGGGCCCACACCATAACAACCATGCCATTTTAGCGTGCTTCTAGAGGTCTTTGAGCTTTCGTATAAGTGTCATGCTCCAGCGTGCAATGCTGAACCAGGTGAGATACCAAGCAAGTTTACCACATCAGAAAAGCCATTCATATGGAGCTGGTTATGTGCTGCAAACATGAACATCTATTAATTTACAAATAATGCATTATGGTAAAAGTGTTGAGGTTATAACACAGTATTGTGAATGAAACCACACAAACATACATTTCTAGTAATTGATATCCTGCCCCTGCAATCCAAGTCTGTGTGAAAAGGAATAAAATATATTGATGTTTTACTGCCACCAGTTTTCATATGGAAACTGCAGTGTGTTGTGTGTATAAGTTTCACAAAAATGCAGGTAGAGCTATGTTTTTCCAATGAGAATTTGACTTTTTAAAGATAGCATGACTGCAGTTTGTCTACTGCCAGTGATGAGCTGCTTATAGAATGGCAATTGTTTTTTCCAACACTGGAAATGCTGGTCAAGGTTGGTCAATGCTGCTTGGTGGACCAGCATAGCTGAGCAGTTCACCAGTTGATATATATTATATATATATACTGATTGACCAAATCTATATTGTTGAATAAGCTAGTCAAGAAGCCTTGATAAAATACCAGAGCATAATCATTCCATGGACCAGCAAGAAATCTGGTATTGCCTAGGGGTTATTTTCTGTATTCTGTAGCGTTTTCCAAGAGTTTGTCTGGGCCTGTGCATAGCCAAAAAAGTACAAGAACAGTTCTGAGATGAGAACAGCAGATGTATAAAGAATTGTATTGTATTGCTAGGTATGCATTGTACATCCTGTGAGCACAAAAGCCCTAAGCCCTAAACTCAAGAGCCATTTCAGTGAGACATTCACTCACTTAATGCTTTTAAAAGCCTGGACTACCAGTGAAACCGTGCCCCCTGGAGCTGTAAGACCTCTATAAGACAGCAGAGTTGGCCAATTATAGCCCAGTTAGGCTCCTCTCAGTCATTGGGATTGGTTGTAAACACACCAGGAATTTTTGACCAAGCTCAAATGAGCTTAAAGTGACAGCTTTGGGTGATTTCTTCTTACCAGCAATTCAACATTAAAAAGGGACACAGACTTTTGACACAATGTTTTAAATGTACGCTGAGGGTCATCTTGGATATGTGTGGGAACATACAAAGAAATGCTGTATTTCTCTGTGTGTGTATGCGTGTGCGTGCGTGTGCGTGCGTGTGTGCGTGTGTGTGTGTGTGCCTGTGTGTGTGTGTGTGTGTGAGTAGAGAGAGATTCTTCAGATGTGATGTGGCTCATGTGACTAATAGTGGAGGCAAACAGAAATAAAGCAGCTCAGAGCAACAGGCTCTTTAATAAAAACAGATAGAAGCAATTATGGAGACAGCATAAAAACAAATTATCTCCTCAACTGAAATGCAATGAAACACACAACCAATCAGACAAACATGATGAACCTCTCAATGTTTATGGATACCGATGCACATTGAAAGTGCAATTAATTTGAATTTCAAGTGCCACATTACAAGGGTCTAGTTGTTTAAGTTTGTTTGTGTGTTCCATCTCCATTCATCAGCTACGCACAGAGGGGGATATTAGCTAAACATGTGCTAATATCTGAAAATGACATTTGTCTGCACATCCTGTGCTATTTTAGGACCCAATTCACTACAGAAATTATGCAAATAAGGTCATAGTGAAACAAACTATCTATACATTGCTAAATACAATTTCCACAATACAATTCCCCATGTATGTTGTGCTATAGTATAAGTTTTAGAGGATGTAGAGGATCATTGCAATTTAGAGGATCATTGCAATTAAAGCATGCAGTGGACCAGAGAAATTATATAATTTATATACATACAAATAAAAAAAATGTATAACCTTAATGCACTAAAAGTCGCTTTGGATAAATGTGTCTGCTAAATGTAAATAGACCAAACAACTGTCTCTGTAACAATCTCAAAATGATTTGTGTCTGTGTTGAAATAAAACCGGAAGTGGATTTAAAACAGAAATTCATCAAATTGTACAAGAAGCCCATTTTAAATGTAATTCAGTTCCCTTCATTTATATCTGCCATCTTTATTTATTTATTTATTTATACAATTTCTTTAAATATATTTTTATTAAAATGCTAAAACTAAATCTTATGTAAACTAAATGTCTATTTTATTTGTATGTATTTATTTATATAATATATAGTCCACTGTTGAAATTAAAGTATCAGAATCAGTTTATCAAAATGCAAATGTTCACAATTTCAATCAATTTTGCAGCTAGTTCATGGATGGTTAGTAATTAAGAAGCATATTTTTGCACTGAAACAAAACAAACAAAAAATACTTATGAACACTTATCCTAGGTTTTCTTATAGTTATCTAGCTCCACATTGTCCTTTCTAGCTTCCTGGCAAGTTAACTTTAACCTTTAACTATATCTTTTAATTGAACACTTTAGGTGACTAGCCAGTGGTGCAATGTTGATCATACTGCGTGCCTATTTTTCTAAGGTATTCACAATATTCCAGAGAAACACTTTTATTGAGAGCTCGCTGGGCAGAAGTCCAGACACCCTCAAAGCATTTGAAGAGAGAAAAACTGACCTTAGAGCATATTGTTCTAAAGAAACAGCATGAAAGTGGTAAAATAATTGCTTATTTGTTTTCCTTTATTTTAAATACTAATAAAACATGATTTCTTGTGACTGCCTTGATAGTGTGATATATTTAATCTTGAGTGATGTTCAAAATACATTTTTACAGCATATCTAAGATAAAAGGACAAACTCCTTTTATGTTATTACAATGTTGTTTATTGAGTACATGCTGAAGGTCAGAGCCCTTAATCTGCCTATACACACCTCATACACAGGTGGTAAAGACGTTCTTCAAGTAAACTTAATGCAAGCTAAACAGGCATTGCACCTACAGCGGAGGGCTGAGAAGATGAGGACAGTCAAATGGAGCTATTACAATAAGCAGCTGCTTGTCTGCAGGATACCAAGGTGCCCCTCTGGGTCGGGGCATGAACAGATGAGGGTGAGGGCTAAAGTTGCACCCCCTGCCCATGCACCTCCACCACCCAAGCCCTCGCCCTCCTTATTTTCTCTCATTTTACTACCTTAATAAAGATATTGAGCACTGTGAGTTGAGGGTTGAAAGTTTGAGTCATCTTTTATCTGAAGGGCAAATCACTACAATGTAAGACACAAAGCGAAATATATACCACGAGGCATTAATTTTTTTATCAAGAGAGAAATGCATGATAAGCATTTTCTCTATATTCTGAAATAAATATTTTTTTAAATATGAATTGAAATGGATTGGTAAGGTAGCTGGTAGGATATTGAGGATCCATGTGTTGAACAAAGCAGCAGTAATAAAATATTTTAGCTGTTTCATTGTGGATTTGTTTCTTCAGCTTTGATATTATTGTACTTTTTAGGCCACAAAGTGGTAAAACAACTTATATTGAAGCTAGTCTGCCAAACTGATAGCTTGTGGAATGTAGGACTCGATGTAATAGTGTGGCTAAGCACCGCCTCCACAATAGATGATCAACATCTTCTTCTACATTGCTGTCTGTTTAGCCCTGCCCACAGATTCCACATCACTGCCTGTTTAGCCTCTCCCACAGATTCCACATCACTGCCTGTTTAGCCCCTCCCACCGATTCAACATCACTGCCTGTTTAGCTCCTCCCACATATTCCAAATCACTGCCAGTTTAGCCCCTCCCACCTATTCCACATCACTGCCTGTTTTGCCCCTCCCACCGATTCCACATCACTGCCTGTTTAGCCCCACCCACTGATTCCACATCACTGCCTGTTTAGCCCCGCCCACCGATTCAACATCACTGCCTGTTTAGCTACCTCCCACCAATTTTACATCACTGCCTGTTTAGCCCCTCCCACCGATTCTACATCACCGCCTGTTTAGCCCCCCCCTCCCCCCCCACTGATGCAAATCTATGTAGAAACCAAATGATAAAGATGCTCCAAAGACAACGAGATGCTTTTCAGTGCAAAGTTTTGGACATACAGTTTTGGTTTGTGTTGCCTTCCTTCTGATCCCAACATGTTAGAAAGAGTAGATGAACTTTATTTTTAATGAAGATCCAGAACACGTCAGTAAGAATCGGTCCATTGTTCTCTTAATTTTACTTGCAGATTCGTTTAGAAACAAGGAACAATTTAATGCAGGATTTTTATAATTGAAACTAAAAGACGAATATATTGGATCCGAAGTAATGTGGCAAAACACAAGTGTAGTAACTGTTTTCATTACGTGATCACTATTGCTTTGTCTGTTATTACAGATAGTTTGATATGAATATTTATGCGTTTTTAACCTGAATAACAGCAGCGTCCATCTGTAAGGATGTACACTGTCAAACACTCACAACTATTAGCCAATCACAGCAGTGGGTGTTTACTTCCGAGTCTACAATCCTCCAGGCCTATTCAAACAGAGCGTTCTAGTAAATAAAATATTGATAACATTATAAGTGAACCTCAGAAAACAGTAAAAAAAAAAAACAAAGGTAGTTCACGACCCCTATAAACATTATTTTGTCAAGTGGTACAGTTAACTTCAGCTGATCATTAAAATGGGGTTGGGATGCCAATTTACTTCCTGTTAACTTGATTGGGAGAGTCTGTAAGATTCTTAGTTTGGGAAATTTCTGATCAAGAATGAAGTGTTCAAAAAGCAGCTGGTGTCATAACTGTGGGAATCAAGACAGATGTCAGAATCTGTGTCAATCTGAAACTGTAGTCCTTGAGTGTGTGCTTTTCTGAGGAACTCTTTTCCAAAACAGCCAACTGAGAGGAAGTAAGGCAAAATAAAAAACATTATGAAGAATTTACACATTGAGACCCAAATAGACATGGATAGATGCTCACTTTGTTACTGTAAGTCCTGCCCACTCTCGTGAGAAATAGCACACAGTAGGGTCAGCTAAAAATAGCTGTTGAGCAGTCATGCTAAAGAAGGTAAAGAGAGACATAGGCGTAATGCAGCCCATGCATGTGTAAGATGTGGTGTGGAGAGTGTGTCTGATGTCACAAGCACTCATCAGAGCTTATGGGCAGAAGCAGACAGTAGGGGGTTCGAAATACAGAGAGGTCTGGATCCATGCCATCATCCGCCTATGCCGCCCACCCTCACCCCTGCCTCATAAACTCGCACAAAAACAGGACTATCACATGACTGGGTAAATACCTTCTATCCCTTCATCATCGTTTATTCTCCCTTTCTCCCCCTGACCTGATTCAGACTCTGTTTTTGGGCTGCTAAGGCACGACTATGACTTCCTCCCACGATAGGAGGAAAACAAATCCAGATAGTGTGTGCATGTGTGTGTTTAGCCCACAGATCCACCGCTCTCCTGGCCAGGGACTTTCCAGTGCAAAACCCCACTGAGCTGGAGTCAGCGGTTCAGACTGCGTGTCATGTGCAGATCACACAGAGGGCACCCTGGGGTGATAGAACCAATCAGAGATCATAATGGGCCAGTCCATGGTACAGCAGCATTAATTGTACTTAATATATGTCAGATTGGAGCCTGTAAATTAGGCAATAATGGTGTTTTACTGAAGGTAAAGAATGATGTACATGAGAATCTCCCACAAACTGAAATTCTGAGTGTGGCCCATTGCTTTCCATAGGTTTTAATAAAAAAATGTAAAACAGATAGCATCCATTCTTTAATTTCATGAGACATGTCGAGAGCCCTTTAGACATGTTTCAGCATTACCCTGAGCACCAACACAGTTACATTGGACAAACGAAGGGGAGGAACTGGCAACACCTGCTCCACATAACTGGTAATCAAAGAAACACAGGAAAGAACCGTGGAGTCCCAGTAAGATAAGTGCCGACATCATGCTGCCTTGCTCCCCTTCATCTGCCCCACTTACCACACACTGTAATTCCTCAGGGCACAACATATGGCCCACACACAAGCTTCAGGAATAAGTGGACCAGAACACCTTCCCCTCTTCACAAGAAAGCATCCTTCCTGTAACAACATACTGTAGATGTGATGCCAACAATTGAGACATGCTAAAGGGTGCATTACTGGCTAGTGTGGACCTCTGCTAGTGTGTGTGACTTAATAGTTCAACACCTGGATGTATATTTCAAATGTTGCTCTGGGTCCAATTTATGAAACTACCCAATCTGGAGTGAGTTTCCCAAAAGCAACTAGGTCACAAGTTCCATCGGTACCAATAGAGTTCAATGGAACTAACAACTATAGTTAGCTAACAATGATTTTGGGAAAATCACCCTGGTAAAATAGTGGCTTTTATCTTGGCAGCATACAAAAGAGTAGCATTGGTTTACAAACTTCTGCCTAACCTTACCATGATACCATCAAAAGAAGGTAAATGTGAGAGATCATTAGCAAAGTAGGCAATGGCCAGCATTTGGGATTGATCACCATAATTGCATTGTGGCTTTTCCCAATTGGTCGGTCAACTTTTCTGCCATTGTAAGGCCATTTTAAGGGTCTCACTGTATTTTGAGGTCCAGTTCTTTCTATTAACAAATCATTACCTATGACTTCTGCCTAAACCCCAAATTTGCTGTTTATTAACATTTAACCAGGTAGTTGTTAAGTCTAGGTATTGGTAGGATTAGGGATGTAGAATATGGTTGTGCAAAATATGTGCTTTATAAGTACTAATAAACAGCCAATATTTTATAGACATTCAATAAGCAATTAGTTAATAGTGAGAATTGGTCCCTATACTAAAATGTTACCATTTTAAACCACAGATGCTGCCGTGTAGAGGCCATGTAGTTAATATTCTATAAAGCAGTTCTAGATAATCTCCAGTACTCCAACATCAAATGGAGGGCACCTAGAAGCAGGAGTATCAGGTCGTAACCTTCAGTCGTGTGTATACGTCAATGTTCATGGACACCAATAACAGGCTCCCGCTTCATATTTTCTGATAGAAACAGTCTCCTTCATTGTATGGCCCCGAGAGGGGTGAAAAAAGCTCTGGCAGTAATTTCCTCAGGATAACGTGGAAAGTATTCTAACCTTGGCTCACTTGCATCCTGTTGCGGTCACCTTGGAAATCCAGTGTTGAGCAAATTCGGAACCAGTTTCATAGGTCAGGACATGGGGGAGTTTGAAACTGTTCGTAAAACATCTGTACATATCTCAATACAATGGTTAAAAAAGTGGTGGCCATGAAGACCAGATCTAGTAGCCAGGTCCATCATTGCACAACACAAAACCTAAAGACTCATGTTCATCATGTTCAAAAGTGACTCACATACATGTTTTATCTTATGATCTTGTCACTTTTCTGGCTGTTTATTAGTACTTATAAAGCACATATTCTACATCCCTAATCAAACCCAATACCTAAACTACACAACTACCTTACTATCTATTAATATGCAGCAAATTGGGAGTTTTTTGAGGCAAAGTTCATAGTTACCTTTAAATAGTAGCATATTAGCATGCCTATTTTTAACATTTTGGCTGTTTATTAGGACCAAATTCCCACTTTTGAGTACTTGACTGCAGTTTGGCTTGTTCCTATTTTGTTTTGCTATTAATAATAGATCTAATTTGTCATTTGTTGATATTTTGATCCATTTTAAGTGGTACATTTATTACAGGGAAAATCCAGCTGGATTGAATTCACTTGTTCAAGGGTAACAATAGTGACAGTTTATGGATCACTCTTTGCAGGATCTGAACATTTAACCTCTATTCTTTTTACAGAGTTTGAGAGGTTCGTGGCCACAAGTTCCAACCACAGAAGTCTGTAGTCATTTTCCACTGTTTACTTTGGTGTTGACAGTACAATTTTTACAAAGTCTGTTGAAGCATTATTTGAATGAGCTACCATTTTGTTTCATGCTGGTCTATTATAGGCAAATATATAAATGAACAGTCTCCTCATTGGTTTCTACTACTTTTGTGAAACCTGTTGGATGAGAGAATTGGACTATACATTTGTGGTTAGTGAGATAGGTAGGGAGAATGATTAATCTGTCATCCCAAATAGCTTCCTGATGGACTCCAGAATCCCACATCACTGAGCCACCTGCTAACATCTCTCCCCAAAGCCAGCAGTCTCTGTTGAGTCTCCGCCTGTCTCTGTCTGTCAGCCTTGGTTCCCAGATGGACCAGTGTGGTCCAGTGTGACCACATCAGTGAACTCATCATTAGGGAAATAAAGAGAGTCAGCAAACTCAAACCTTTTTTATGAAGTATTCCCAACATCTGAGTGGGTAAAGTATTGAGAGCTACATACACAGCAGGACTCACTTCTATTTGCCCCCTCTCCAGGCGATGTGGGCTATGTGAAGGCAGACCCCTGTAACACCTGTAAAATGTGCAAACTCATTTCAGCCGAAAACCCCCAAAAGATCCCAGCCGCTTCACATCAGGATGTCTTTAATTCAGATTTTGACATGGAATATACTATAACACTGAGTCTGGCCAGGTGTGTTAGCTTTGCTGACTCTAGCCACCCACCTGCTTTCTAGCCATTTGCAGTGTCAGCCTGCATGATCTCATAGTAACCTAATACCACTATGACCAGTCATAGCCCTTCCTGCCAAGAAGAACTTGCACATAGAGCTTTTGAAGTGGCATGGTCATGGATGAAGTCATCTCTTTGAGTCAGCAAGGCAAAGAGCATAACAATTCTGAGAAAGATTATTATAACACATCCTACCAATGCACTCTGTGGATGTTAAAGGGGTCCTATTATGCTTTTCACTTTTTCAACTTTGGTTAGTGTGTAATGTTGCAGTTTGAGAAAAAATAAATTATAAATCTCGAAGGTTACAAGTCCAATCTAAAGATATTCTCTTTAACAGAAAGCATGTTTCAAGAACTACAACAAATGGCTTGTCCGGATATTGTGAAGTCACAATGTCACTCATTTAAATAATTCCTGTACATGGAATATGCATAGAAGGGGATGATGCCTTGTAGAGCTGCACTAGAGATGATGAAGAAGAAGCTGCTTTAGCTGCTTTTCATGGTGAAAAGATACTTTTTTTCCACCCCAGTTCCAAAACCAATTGTTTGGCCTTCATAATGTGGACAAACTTTTTTTAAACATGATAACCGTAATGTTTACCTGTGTGCTCCACATTTTACAGAGGACAACAGTATGGAAAAGTTGACACGATTGTTAATATTTAGAGCCGAGCAGAAGAAACTCATGGTTATGATAAGGGGTGTGTCATTTCCGGAACACACTCTAAGCCAAACTCAAACTCAGATCCTGGAGAGCCACAGCCCTGCAGAGTTTAGATTCAACCCTAATTAAACACACCTGATTCAACTTATAAAGACCTTCAGGCTTATGTGAAAACTAAAGGTGTTGGAGCAGGGTTGGAACAAAACTCTGATGGGCTACGGCCTTCCAGGAACTGAGTTTGACACCTGCTCTAAGCGGTTCGCTAAGCACAACTCACTGGGCCAGCCAACCAATCAACAAACATTTCGTACTTCGGAAGGAGGGCTTCATCGAAGCTAAATGGCGTGTTTGAGACAGACTGGGAGGAGATGTGCTGCAATCATTTAAAATATATTGAAAAGATTGAATTTTTGGAACAATCGAACATGAAAACCTATTCTAGTACTCACTAAAAGTCTAATTAAGAATTTGTTAAGGGAATAAATAGGACCCCTTTAATTAAATGTCTAAAGGTTGAGTTTTGCTTAATAAAAATGATGGATCCATTATGGGTCTATACACAAACATAAACTAGTTTAAGACAGATGTTTGTACTTCATGGCTCTTCAATACAAACCCACACATAGTCTTTCACACATACTACACTCCAGAACTTTTTTCTCAGTTCTTCTCTTACAGATACACTTTCTCAACTCTTCTTAGAGAGACTACTAAAGGTCTCAATAGTTATACAGAAAGCATGGCCTATATATTTTGGACGTCATCCATTTTGTGAACAGCAAAAATATTTAGCACTTCTCACTTTCCAGAGCTCCAGCCATAACATCTTCCTCCACTGAAGAACACTTATTCAGGCTGTTTCTTGAATGGATTCAGGTTTCCTTCTGGCTACGGATTTTCCCCTGAGGAGACTCGGCCTCCTTGTCTGGACATATTTGAGAAAACCAAGGCCTTGTTTTCAATAGTTGCATGACATTTATTTTGACAATTAGACTATAAACCTCTGTTTGGCCCAGATGGCTCCATCTGATCTTTCCCTAGCAACGGAGTGTATTCCAAAACAAGTTGCTCACAAACATGATTGAGCAAAGTGTGATTTATTGTGATATTTACAAATGTTTGTAATCATCTTGTACTAGTCAATAAGTTCAAGCCGGTTGTGTTGAGAATACAAATTCTTAAGATTGGCTCAAAGGAATGGTCCTAAATGTTTCATTCTTTGGTTTATCCTGATTTTAATTTGGTCATGTTCAGAATCCCTGTAGTATACTTTAGTTGTCATGTGTTTTATGGATCCAAAGTTACTATGTACAGTGGAGCCAAGTGAATGACTTCTGACCAGAACGTTTTGAAGACTACATTTGTAATGTAACTCTCTCTCTCTCCATTTTTTTCTTTCCCCAGACTTCTCTTCATAAATTAAGTCATGTCCACTCACATTTTAAGATCTGTCAACTTTCAGAGGCTTTAGTAGACTGCAGTAGCTCATAGTCACAACCTGGAACCTTCAACATGCAATCTTCAGTGTTTCAGATCCAAGACCCACTCTAACATCAGGCAATGCTCTGTGTGCCCAAAAAATTATATTTATTGAAACTGAACTGCAAAATGTGTCATTCATGTGTTGCTATGGCATCATAGGAGCTCAAATGACCACCCACGTTTAAATAAGTGTCTATTCAACTGTACACTGTAAAAAATGATCATGATTTTAACGGTACAATACTGTAAAAAGTTAACGGTAATTTATCCAACTGTATATGGTGAAAACTATAATGGATACTTCATAATGTCCAATTTTACGGTAAAATACAGTTTTTGGTACATATAATTTACAGTCAAAAACGTAAATTAACACCCAGTATTGCATGCATTACATTTTCACTGTTTTTCTTAGTTTTTCTTATCATCTAATGTTGTTAAATTAATGTTGATTGCATTATTAAATTATCATGTGTGTTACCATGATGGTGTTTAGTGTTTTATGTGAATGACACCGTCTATAAATGTATTTAAAAGCTGTTTGTGATGGGCTTAAGTTCATCATGTGACTTTCTCATTCACCTGCTTTTGTTGGTTATCAGTGAATTACAAAGGTACCACACCTACCAGTGTTTCAATAGGTTGGTATATTAACATTATATCAGTTATTGAAATAGATTTATAAAATGTTAATCTAAGTTAAATCCATAAAATCTAAAATTTTGCTAAAGTATTCTTATGGTAAAATTCTGGCAACCACAGCTGCCAGTTTGTTTACCGTAAAGTTTACTTTTTTATTTTTACAGTGTATATGCTGTGATCTATTTCTATACACAAAGGTTAGCCGATCAAAACGGTGTCCATTTACATATACAAGTCTTAAAGGTGCAATCACCTTTATTCTATTGATCACATAAGGATGTAAAATGATTTTAACAAACATGTATTAACATGAACTATTTTAAGTGGTAATGCAGACATGAAGCTATGCAGAGGAGGTAGCTTTGCAGGCCTGAGGCCAGGAACTCTTTCTGGATCAACAATTATTCCAGGGCAAGTGGATCCAAGGATCCAACATTGGACCTGAAATTATCTAAAAGTGCTGCAACTTTTCTTTTATTGATTGATATTGATTTTCCAGCTTACCCTGCAACATACCACTCACATACACACAACCCCACTCATTCCATTAATGCTGAAGATCACAGGCTCTGTATTTGTTTTGTTGTGATTCTGCTTTGTGCTGCATTTCCATGTGATGGATCCATGCAGATGTTTAAAACAGATTTTCACGGGGAAGTGGATCTCGTAAGCCCCTGCAGCCGTGTCCTTGTGCTAACCCTTCACACACACACACACACACACACACACACACACACACACACACACACACACACACACACACACACACACGGTGTCTGCGCTAGTCATCACTGCAATGCCTTGTGTTGTTTTAATGCCTATTGTTTCAGCACCGCTGCTGGCTATAGAGTTCACACACTATAAATGAGTCATAATCCATTGTGTTATAGTCCGTCCTCAGGGCTTTTCATTCACAAATACGACCGCCTGTAGAGGGAGCCGCTCAGCGCTGAATCTAATTGAGATGTTGAATGACAGATTGATGAATAAATTCTGCCTCATCTGTTTAGCCTTTATTATTAGGATCAAACAAATGTGTGTGTTCTAGTCCTAACTGAGTGTGTGTGGAGGTAATTTGGGTGGATCATATACCAGATTAAACAACTAAACTAGATTTACTGTAGCACTATGTGTTAAATATGTATGCAAACAAGGTCAAAATTACCACAAAAGTAAAATATTAATAATAATAAAAACACTTTACACTCTTATTTGGCATCCATTCGTCATCCTACACCTTATTGTCTTCTCTCTCTCTGACTGTTTTTCTCCAGCATTTCTAGAGTCAGATGTTTCTGTCTTTCTTTCACTGCCACTGAACCGGTGACAATATCCGCCTCTGATAACCTCAAACTACATTCAGTCCGTCCAGCAGCTCACTGCTCACAAATAACCCCAGGCCAGACGTTTATTAGAAACCCAGCCCGAGCTGATGTCCCTCCTCGGTGCAGGAAGAGCAGGAACTTTTCTGATATTAAAGTGGGGGTCCCGTATCTGGCCATCATATTTAAATCACAAAATCACAGCTCAGCTGCCCTCCTCTCTCTCTCTCTCTCTCTCTCTCTCTCTCTCTCTCTCTCTCTCTCTCTCTCTCTCTCTCTCTCTCTCATATTTTTTTGTTGTTGTTGTTTTCTCCAGACACTTAATGATATTTTATTATATATCTCCAGAATTTGCGATTATTGTTATCTTAAAATCTATTGATTTACTTATTAATATACTCACTCTTAAAAATAAGCATTATTTAGCATCAGTGATTCCAAGAAAAAACTTTCCATTCCACAGAGGTTCTTTATAGTTGGGGGGGTAGATTATTAAAATGTTATTCACATTGTAATTTATTTTATTTTATTTTAAGTACTTCTCACATGAAGGTTCTCAAGGCTGTTTGTTGTTATTATATTATTATTATTAAAATGAATATGATTTCAGACTCAAAATTTGCCTCCAAATTTGAATTATATTAAATGTGGACACAGATACAAACTGTAATAAATTAATGACTGTTAAAAATAAATTAATGAAAGATTAAAATCTGAAGAAAAATAGCTGCCTCTTGAGCTCATGTTTCTTGGAAAGAAAAAGAAGAATTTCCAGAATACAGTCAAACGTATAATAATTATTAAATTATTTTTTACGTCATATTTATAATAAATATAAGACATTGTATATAAACATTTTTTAACTATGATCAAATTTGCGAACATAAAAATAAAAAGCTTGTGACCTAAAAAAATGCAAAAATAAATCTGAAATAAATGAATTTACATAAACCGTTTTCTCAAGAAATGTGAGCACACATGAATGTATGTGAGTGTCTGTTTGTTATTAGTCCAAATGAATCTTTAGAAATCTTCTTTACCATACCCAAAACATGTTTTCAGACTGTTAAAGATAAACTGAATGTGTCAGCATTGCTCCAGTGCTGACTTGTTCCAGTCCTTCTACTAAACAAACACTCCCTGAACCACAGCCAGGACACGGGAGCGAGAAGTGCCTCCTATGCCCAGCGCCGGAGCCCATGAGGGGGACTGAGGAGCCCCTCCTCCCAGAGCGGGAACTTCATGGTCTGCGGCTGTTTGTTTGGCCTTGCTGCACTATTTCCAGTGGCTGTAGTATCAAGAAAAGGCACAACATGACATTCTGATGAACCTGAGAACAGGAGAGTCATGCTTACTGTATGTCTCTGCCATGCGTGACTCAGACCGAAGGATGAAAACACTTATTCTGGGATGACCGCTTTATCTCATATGGAACAAACACTTCGAAATAAAGCTATAATAAGCTTTGCAGAACAAGAAAACACTGATTTAACTTTACCTACAGATGCTTCAAAAGTTTACTACATTTGTTATAAAACCTAAAATACATGTGAATAGACACAAATTCAATGCAAAAATTTGATTATGCCCATTTGTCATGGCAAAATGTACCTGAATTGACCTTATTTTAACTTATTATATATATATTTAAAAAAAAAAATCAGTTAAAGGTTATAATGTTATAATGCTAGCAAATAAATATGGAAATGCTTGGACAGTATAAAAATTAATTGTACGTGATTCTAACTAAATATTGACTGGTTGGACATTGGGTTGGTTGGGGTCAGGTATTTTGTGCTAAAACATGCCCATACAATGAAGACCAGTTATGTATTGATTATATATCCATGTGAACAATGTAAAAGCACAATACAGGACATGACTGCGGTGAGCAATGAGTCCGTTCACTATGTATAACACAGTTTGCTCTGTCCTGGGTCATGATGTACTGGCACTGCATCTAACACAGTACCAGCACACACACACACACACACACACACACACACACACACACACACACACACACACTGTCTGAGAACTAAACATTCCAGACATCTGTCATTCAAGCAAATACATTGTCCCTGTACAACAAAGTTAAAGTCAAGCCACAACTTTATCTGAGTGTCTTTGTAGTACGAAGAGCATTTCTGCTGTCTATCTCTGCACTGCATGTATTTCATATCTTCTCCTCTTACACATAAACTCTCTTTTTTCTGAAGCGTTAAAATGTAGTGTAAAATACCTTTCAGACTCTCACATTGAAACCAGAGATGGAATATACATGAAGAGACATGGTAATGTTGTTATTATGGTTTCTCACTATTTGGTTTGAAATAAAAACAAAACAAATAGGTCAACAAAGCATTGCGGTCATGTTAAAATTCAACTTATGGTAACAGCTATATCCTAATAGAATAAAACTGGCATTATTTCACTTGTTGATGTTCTGGTATCTCTAATATTTCACAAATGTTTTGTCCTTTTTGAGCTTGATATCCCATATAAAACTAAATGTGCTTAACTGTGAATGTTCACTTGTAGTGCACTTAAAATCCTTAAAATATTTACTTTCAGATAATATACTATTAATGAAATAAAAGACCACTTAAGCATACTTAATGTTTCTTAACACATTTAACTACACTTTTAAAAGTGCACTTTGTAATTAAAAGTTAATTTAAATCATTAGGTTTAGTAATCTTTTGTGTCGAGCTTTAAATTACACCTATTTTCATATGATGACTAACATACTGGGCCAGAGTAGGCTATTCAAATGAATCACTCAACTCGTTTTACTAACGTGTGCACTTGTCAAATTACTGGTATTTGCGCCATTATTTAACACCCCCAACAAACGCATGTCTTCAAATATTTTGCGTTTGAAATGGCTGCTATTATTGTTTCTATAGGAGAGGCACCGCATAGAAAGAGAGCGAGAGGTATTTGTCCACACGTATTCATTTATTTTGAATGCCAGAAGAACACATTATCCGAACATATCGTTTGCCAAGCCAGGTTATTTTTAATTTGCTTCAGGAAATAACAGAGAACTTGGATTACCAGGTCTATTAAAACTTCTAGCAAACCTTAATGTTTGACCGTCGGTACTTTTCAACGTACTTTGACTACTTTATTTATTTATTCTTTATTTGCGACTACGCTAATTTGCGCTGAGCTTGGTAAATCACGTTGGTTGATATGTAAATGTTGCGTCTGTATTTTTTAATTTGTGCGGTTATTAGTAAATCACCGCAGAAATGTCCACGGCCATCGGCGCTGTTTGGGAATTGCGCTCTCGCGCTAATTTGCGATGTTTAGTAAAACTGGCCCTAAATATTAAGTTCATTAGAATTTGATTAGAACTAGTTTATTAGAGCTGTAGTGTTATTCTATATTACATTTAAAGCTAATCTATATTTGAAATGTACTTAATTGTAGTTCCCTATCAGTCAGTCACGTTCGACGTAACGTCAGAGTGACTGACTAATGGGATCTCGCCGGAGAGCCCAATCACCTTGAGTGTTAACAAAACAAGCCAATGACAGTTGGCGTGCGTGTTCGCCACGCACTCCGCCCAGCGGTGTGGGTATAAAAGGAGAGCGCGTGCAAGCGCACATCAACTTTTCGCTGGAGCCGAGCCTTGCAAATCTCTGAGTGTCTGCAAAGCAAGACTACAGCGTTGGTGTTACGGCGGCCGTCAGCGAGGTTGCTGTCCAGTGCTGCATTCGCGAGAAGCAGCGATCACGCCTTACCTCCTCGGCGCTTCAGCGCTGCTGAAAGAGAGTTTTCAACTAAAAGAGCAAATCTAAAGAGCTCCACGAGCGATGGGTGTCTTTAAAGATGGCTTCCGCCGTGCGTTTCTGGATGTGGTCGGTTCCTGACTTCATCTGATGGTCACGATCGCTGCCCCTCGTGCTTGGGCTTTAGGCACGCTGAGGCAGCGCTTCGGATGAGTCATGTTCTCACACTCAGACCCCACTTCGAGGCGCTCTGCCTTTGAGTCGGGCCCTGGGCTCCACTGCGCTGCCCACCGCTGGTACGTCTATGTCTCCCTGGTCCCGCTTGCGGCCCCTGGGGGCCTGGCTAGAGCTCCCCAGGCCGCCTCTCGCTGGCTCCTGAGGACCATCAGACTCGGCTACCCGATTCAGTTCGCCCGGCGTCCTCCCAAGTTCAGGGGCAATCGGTTCACCTCAGTGTTGAGCCAGGATGCCCCTGTCTTGTGCAGAAGTCGCGGTCCTACTGGCGAAGGACGCGATACAGCCGGCCCCTCCAGCCGAGATGGAGTCAGGGCTCTACAAAGGCCCCTACTTCATCGTGCCCAAGAAACACGGTGGGTTACATCCAATCTGGGACCTGCGTGTTCTGAACCGGGCCCTTGTCAAGCTCCCGTTCAAGATGTTGACGCAGAGCGCCTTTCAATCGTCCGTCCCTTCGATTGGGTTGCAGCGATCGACCTGAAAGACGCCTACTTCCATGTCTCGATCCTCCTCGATTCCGCTTTGCGTCTGAAGGCGAGCATACCAGTAGGCCCTCCCTTCAGGCACCTCAGCTGGTTGGGGCTTCAGGTCAACCGAAAAGAGCAAACTCTCCCCTATGCAGAGGATCTCTTTTCTCGGCAGGGAGTTGGACTCGGTCAACCTCACAGCACGCCTCTCAGAGGAGCGTGCTCAGTCAATGCTGAGATGCCTGGAGTCTCTCCAGCGCAAGAGGGCGGTTCCACTGAAACATTTTCAGAGGCTCCTGGGGCATATGGCATCCTCAGCCGCTATCACGCCGGATTGCTTCATATGAGACCGCTTCAGCGTTGGCTTCACGACCGAGTCCCGAGATGGGCATGGCACCACGGCACATACCGGGTCTCACTCATCCCCGTCCTGCCGCCGCACCTTCAGCCCATGGTCGGATCTTGCCTTTCTTCGGGCAGAAGTTCCCCTAGAGCAAGTATCCAGGCACGTTGTTGTTTCAACAGACGCCTCTGCCACGGGCTGGGGGCCATGTAACGGGCACGCAGCCGCGGGCTCTGGACAGGGCCCCAGCTGCAGTGGCATATCAATTGCCTCGAGTTGCTGGCAGTATAGCTTGCTCTGCGCCGCTTCAGAACGCTGCTACACGAGAAGCATATACTGGTCCGTTCGGACAACACTGCGACCGTTGCGTACATCAACCACCAGGGCGGTCTACGCTCCCGTCGCATGTCGCAACTCGCCCGCCATCTCCTCCTTTGGAGTCAGAAGCATCTGAGGTCGCGCCGCGTTCATGTCCCAGGCGAGCTCAATCGTGCAGCCGACGAGCTCTCACGCCAGCACGCCCTTCCGGGAGAATGGCGACTCCACCCCGAGGTACCCCAGCTGAATTGGAGACGCTTCGGGGACGCTCAGGTAGACCTGTTTGCCTCCCGGACACGTCTCACTGCCAGTTGTTTTCTCCTGTCCGAGGGACCCTCGGTACAGATGCGCTGGCATGCAGCTGGCCTCGGGGCTTACGCAAATATGCATTTCCCCCAGTGAGCCTTCTCGCACAGACCCTGTGCAAGGTCAGGGAGGACGAGGAGCAAGTCCTCTTGGTGGCGCCTTACTGGCCCAACCGGACGTGGTTTCCAGAACTGATGCTCCTCGCGACAGCCCCTCCTTGGCAAATTCCTCTGAGGAGGGATCTACTTTCTCAGAGAGGGGGCACCCTCTGGCACCCGCGCCCAGACTTGTGGAATCTCCACGTATGGTCCTTGGATGGGATGCGGAGGTTCTAAGTGGGCTACCTCCAGCGGTAGTAAACACTATCGCTTCTGCCAGGGCTCTGTCTACGAGACAAGCTTACAGGCTGAAGTGGAACCTGTTCGTCGATTGGTGTTCTCCCCGCCGGGAGGACCCCCGTAGATGCCCGATCGCAGTCGTGCTTTCTTTCCTGCAGGATGGGTTGGAGCGAAGGCTGTCTCCTCCACCCTCAAAGTGTATGTCGCCGCTATCGCACACCACGATGCAGTAGACGGTAAGTCTCTGGGGAAACACGACCTGGTCATCAGGTTCCTCAGAGGGCAAGGAGGCTAAATCCTCCGCTCACCTGGTACCCTCTTGGGATCTCCCTCGGTCCTGTCGGCCTTGAGGGGCCCCTTGAGCCTCTGCAGAGCTTAAGTTTCTGTCTCTAAAGACAGTGCTCCTCTCGGCATTGGCCACAACGTTGTCCTGAGACCCGGCCTGGCTAATGTTCCCACCATGCCCTTCAGGACCAGGTGGTGAACTTGCAAGCGCTGCCCCGGGAGGAGGCAGACCCAGCCATTGCTCTGCTCTGTCCCGTTCGTGCCTTGCGCATCTATGTGGACCGCACGCAGAGCTTCAGGACCTCAGACCAGCTCTTTGTCTGCTTCGGAGGACAGCAGAAGGAAGAGCTGTCTCCAAACAAAGACTCGCCCACTGGATAGTGGAGGCTATAGTCTTGGCCTATCAGGCCCGGGCGCTTACCGTGCCCCTTGGTGTGAGAGCACACTCTACGAGGCGTTGCTTCCTCTTGGGCTTTGCGAGGCGCCTCAATAGCAGACATTTGTAAAGCTGCCGGCTGGGCGACACCTAATACGTTTGCGGTTTTACAATCTCTGTATAGAGCCAGTGTCCTCCGTGTACTTGTCTCGGATGGCCAGTAACACTGGAACCCGCCGGTGTCAATCACGCTTGCTGCGCCATTCCCTCTACGGACCGGATACGTGCGCCTGTTGCTTCTCAGTTCAGTTCCCCACGGCGAACCCTGTTGAAGTTCCTCCCGCACCTCGGCAGTCAGGTGTGGCGGAGCACCAGACGCCAGGTCCAGCACTGACGTTGCCCAAGGTCAATCCTTGTGCTGGGCTAGGTGCCCATGTGTAGTGATTCCCCCTTGATGATCCCACATGTGTATTCTTCCACGGTACGCCCCCTTGGTGAGCCCGTGTCTTCCCTGGCAGAACCCTCTGCCTTCTCTGCTGTGTAGCTATCTCACCCCAGGCGGGCTGGGTCTACCTCAGAGACTCCCGTATGTGGTACTGCCCTTGGCCAGTCCATACGTGTAATCTCCACATGATACCTCCTTATGCGGGATGTGGCTCCGTAGCGTTTCCCCCTACTTGGGGTACACTTTCCCAGTGTTATTCTACCCACTGAGCGGAACAGCAGTGCGGTTATCTCTGCCTAAACCCTGTCCTATCTTCCATCCCAGCTGGTGTGGGGGGACTTGCCGGCTTCTGCAGAGCACTGGAGGGGGTCAGCAATAGTGGCGTTTTCCAAGGGATCCCATTAGTCAGTCACTCTGACGTTACGTCGAACGTGACTGACTGATAGGGAACGTCTCGGTTACTTGCGTAACCCCGTTCCTGAAGGAGGGAACGAGGCGTAACGTCCCGTCGCCATAGTTGCTGTACCACCGCTGTACGGCCGGGCACACAGTCTCGGCTCCTCAGCGAAAAACTGATGTGCGTTTGCACGCTCTCCTTTATACCCGCACCGCGGGCGGAGTGCGCGTGGCGAACACGCACGCCAACTGTCATTGGCTTGTTTTGTTAACACTCGAAGGTGATTGGGCTCCGGCGAGATCCCATTAGTCAGTCACTCTGACGTTACGTCTCCGTTCCCTCCTTCAGGGAACGGGGGTTACGCAAGTAACCGAGACGTTCACCATTAGATATGTGTAATTTATATAGTTAAATTCATGACATACAAGCGTCAATAGAAATTAAATATTTTTAGTTTACAATAACTTAAGTGTACTTACTGAGAAAAAGAAACAAAAATGCAATCGAAAATTAAGCTAATTGCATTTAACCTTGAATTTAAACTATAATACATGTTCATGCTGTAAGTGTTCAATAGCTGCATAAAGCTTTGTGTTTCACAGAACAAAATATAGGAGCAAAGCATGCAGATGTAATGAAAGCATTATAATTTTAGGGGAGACATTTGAGTTTAGAAGATTCTATTTTGATGAAAATGTGGCCTTAATACTTTAGTTTTTGGACCAATTCTATGGGATGGAATTAGCCTCAAGTTGACTTACAAATGCATGCAAAATTATCCATGAACCTGATAAATGTAGCAAATTTATCTCACTATACATAACCAAATGCTTGTCAACTTGTGTCTGTGAAATCCTGAATTACATGACCATGCAGCGATTTGCATAAACAGAAACATGCTTGTGAACGCACATTTTTTTCTTTTGCATTAGTGCATCAGAATTTGCGCATGCAACAATAAAAGATGCGCATATGTGGATCAAGTGGCATCCGTGCATTCATCGGCATCTTTTCCGAGTCAATCCTATAAGATTAGAAAAATTCACAAATAACCTTACTACCACAAACAAACACCTTTCAACTTGTGTGAACTTCAGAATAGCATGAATGCGCAGCATTTTGTTCAAAGAGAGACATGTTTGTGAATACAAATATTTTGCATTAAAGTATCATAATTTGTGCATGTAGCGATTAAGATGTGCATTTGTGAATCAAGCGACACGCGTGCATTCATTCACATCTTTTCTGAGTTGATTATATTTTATTAATTTGAATTTTGAGACTTTCTTTCTGCCCTTTTAGCCTTGCGCAATCCACATAGTAAGATATTACTTTTTTCTATTCAATGTGTAGATGTACACACAATAATGAATATCACTGGAGCTTATTTATTGGTAGTTGTTTGTGTATGGGTTGGGAAATGCTGATAACTGCACAAAGTCTCAAAATCCAAATGAATCTAATAGAATTGACTCGGATGAATGCCCGGATGCCACTTGATCCACAAATGCACATCTTTCTTTGTGGCATGCGCAAATTCTGACACACTAATACAAAAGAAAATATCTGCATTCACAAACATGAGATGCATGTACAAATCGATTCATGTTCATGTAATTCTGAATTTCACAGAGACAAGTTGAGAGGCATTTGGTTGAGGATAGTGAGATAAATTTGCAACATTTATCAAGTTCATGGATAATTTTGCATGCATTTGTAAATAAATTTGAGATTAATTTAATTCCATACAATTCTCACTATTAAGTAACTATGACTTTGTCTCAATAAACTCCCAATTTGCTGCCTATTAATAGTAAGTGAGGTAGTTGTTAAGTTTAGGTATGGGGTGGATTAAGGGGTCTAAGATATGGTAATGCAGAATAATGCATTAATATGTGCTTTAGAAGTACTAATAAACAGCCAAAAGTCTAATAATATGCATGCTAGTAAGCAACTTATAAAGTCTTCATCCTGGTCTTCTGATAATCTGTCAAGCTGTGCGTCTGTTCTTTACATACTCTGAAAGCCTGATGCCTAAGAGGAATTTCTGAGATTTACTTTTATTTCTCTCTGTGTGTGGCTCTTCGCTGATGGAGGGGTCTTATAATGCATGTCTGTATGGACTGACAGCTTGCAGATGCTCCATGAGTCAAGCTGTCAGACACGCACTATAAAGTGTATGTGTGTGTATGAGGAAGGTCGGCCAACATGCTAACAGCGCCCAAAGGCAAAAAGTATTTGATGGTGAATTAAGTTGTGTTTTTTTTGCCCATGGCAACAAGAGCCCCTCGTCACCTCTGGAGTGGTCCTCGCCCCATCTGCCCTCCCATCATCCGGTGCGGCACATTTCACTTTCATCCGTAACATGCTATTGTCAGAGAAGAAGCCAAAGGGCTCTTCCTCTGTCTTTGTTTACCTCACAACAGCTAGTTGAGGTCTACACCCTTCACTTAAACGCCTCTCTCTGCACTGACACTCTATTTCACCTTCTACACGCTTCAAGTCTGTGGTTTGCGAGCGCTGCTGCACATTTGATGGTTCACCTTGATGTGGGAATGTGAAGGAGAATGACATCTGAATGATATAAATAATGCAACAGAATGAGTATGACACAGTGAAATTTTTCGAATCGCTGTCTAATAGATCTCAGTTTCATAAATGTCATTTGAAGGTGTCGTGCTGAAGGGACCCACACGGGCTCATTGGAAATACCTGCCTCTACCTACATTTCTGCAAAACACAAAAAACACACCTATATATACTAATCACTGAAGTTTACATTTGAAATGAACACTAGAGGCAGTAAAACTCAATAGAGTGTTTATTCCTTCTCACACTAAGCATGATTTACATGGTTTTGATTAAAAAAGACAAATCTTTGCACTATTCCTTGCAAAATATTTTTTTATGACCTCAAAACAATTTTAACATGTTAGGAGATTGAAAACGGATACTTTCGAATGCTAGCGTCACATATCCTGCTTCATATGTATGGGTTTTCATGGTAGCTCATGCAATACAGTGTTACACTTATGCTGGTGAAGTGCTCTGAATCCCATGAAACTACAGTTTAACAAAGAAGCTCAAAACCTAAAGCTAAAATGGCACTGTTGCATCAGTGAATGCCTTTTATTTCACTTTTGTATTCATTAACACTATCAGGTAGGTTTAGCGTTGGGTTTGGTGTAGGGGGGTTTATTTTCCAACATTATAAAGCATTCATTTTTAACGACACTCACCAGACATTTGAATTCTGAACAGCTACAATGTGTACATGAAGCAATGTAATAAAATGCCACAATACATGTCTGTATCAGTGTAATAAAAACATGGCCACGTTCAAGTATTGAATGTGTGTTTTAGCACCACTCACTGGACATCAATTTGAAACACGTAGCCACGAAACATGCTGTCAGGTAGGTAATATCGGTGTTGCCAAAATGACGTCACATGCACGTATTTCCAGTGAGCCTGGGTTGGAAAGAGCCCGCATTTCTCCCACACGTTGCACACCGTTTGTGGCACCATACAGTAATTTTATATTAGTATTTTTATCTTCCCCTTACGAAAATTAATCATGGTTTTACTTTAGTAAATGCATAGTCATCATGCTTTTGTGGCGTATCGATTATAATTCGTATAACCACAGTTTTACGACAAATACCATGGTTAAACTATAGTAATCATGTTTTGTTTTGTTTTATTTGAAGTAAAACCATGATTAATTTGCATAAGGATCTTTTCCAGTAAAATATGCGTAATAAGCATAATTTAGCAAACTTGTGTGAGACAATATTTTGGGCCACGAGTTTACATTGAAGCATTTGGGCCAATCCGACACAATTTTTCACTAGATTTATAAAATCAATGATTAATTAGATTAACAAATAATCACAGACCCCTCATCCAATAAACACACTGGGTACCAGGATGTCTGTGAAGGACCACAGACCCCTGATTACCATTGCAACCAGCACAGCCAGATCAGATAAACTTTACGACCTTATAGTATGTAGAGAGAATCTTCCCCCCAACTCACTTCTCTCTAAAACAGACACATACTGCTTTAGGAAACGACTTCTTTCATTAATACAAATACAGATTTTTCTTTGACCTTCCTATCACATATACTCAGGCCATTGTGTATATTATTACTGTTCTTGTATATTGTGTTTTGCATTGTATACTGTTTTATACATGCTTATGATAGAACCACTCGTTCACATAACTTTAGATATACCATGTTTGATCTCTATTAATTTGTCTTCGGATTATCTAATTGAGAGTGTATATTAAATGTTTATACCAATGCAACATATTTGTGTTCTAAGAACCCCAGTCGAATCATAAAATGGAAAATAACATGGTCTTTGGGCCTGTTTACACCTGGTCACTTCATGCGTTTTCTCTGATCGGATATCTATCTGATTTGTTAAAACGTTCCCATTTACACTTGGCCACATAAATGTGTCTTTGCAAAACGGATATAAATCCGTTCTTCAATTCCCATGCTATATGTACATTTAATGGAGTTCACGTCAATGAAACCAATAAATGCTGCATTTTATTCATTATAAGCTTATTTCAATATCAGAGACCACAACAGGAGAGAGTGCGGCATCAGCGCTGGAAAGATAGGTTAGTCTCACTACTTTAATGAAGATGATTGTGTGTTGAGCATCTGCAACTTACTTTCAGCTTCATTCGCGGCAGTTTGCGCGTCGTCGGCTTGCTGAAGAGATACTGAGTTACTCATCTGCGGTGATGCTTGTTGCATTAGCACTGTCCTATATGACTATAACATGCCATATAGTCTATAAAAAGTATATTATTTAAATATTTTGGGAGGAGTAAAATTAGCACATGTGGTTTGAACAACCAGATGCATTTACACTTGTCCCGTTTTGTCTAAATCCTCCTGAAGGGGTTTGAGCGATCGGATTTATATCCGTCTTGAATACGTTTTAGAGGGCAAACCCTACGACAAAGAGTCGTAAACTTTCCCTCCAAAAGTGAAAGTCACCATTGGCTTTTTGACCCCCGATGGGTGTGACTTCCAAAGGGTTTAAATGATCTCACTTCAGTGACCCGCCTAGTTTTTGCTTTTTAATATTTTCCTCGTCTCATCCAATGTACCCTCTAAGCTGTGCGTGCGGCCGCGCAGAGAAATAATGTGCTGCGCACACGCAAAGATGAGTTGGGGAAATCCATTTGATTGTATTCTAGTAAAAACAAAAGAATTGCAATGTTCGAGTAAAGCGCTACAGATCTGCTGCCGCTATAGATTTAGAACCGGTGAATGAGATTCACATGTTTCATAGAAAGAGAATGATGTGCGCCGCCGAATTAGTCTCTGTAGAAACCGAATATTTCAATGGTTGTGGACGAGAGCCAATGCAAACGCAATGACATGTGAAATAAAGCGTCCTCATGTATTAAAGAAGAATGGCTTGATTAAGTGCATTTACAATCACTCACAAGTGTTTTGTGCAAACTGTACTTAATAGGGATGTTTAGATAGCTATAGAAGAATTCACGATTATGTATTTATATTAGTGCTGTCAAAGTTAACGTGTTAATAACGCAAATTCCTTTTAACTGCACTAATTTTATTAACACGCGATTAACGCAGCGCGTATTTTCTGTTTGACCCCGTGGCCCAGTCCGTAGTTGGAGAAATGGCGATGCACAGTATTGCCAACTTAGCAACATTGCAGACCACTTTAGCGACTTTTTTTCCATAAAAAAGAGCCCAAACCGTATTTAGTCTCCGAGAATTGCCGGTACTGCCACGCAAGCACGAGGTCTTGCTTTCCCAGCACGAGCACACACCTCTCTCTCTCTCTCTCTCTCTCTCTCTCCGTCTGACCTCTCAGTTTCTGTTCAGCACGCACACACATCTATCTCTCTCTCTCTCTCTCTGCATCTGCTCAGTTTCTGTTCAGCACGTGCACACACATCTCTCTCTCTCTCTCTCTGCATCTGCTCAGTTTCTGTTCAGTGCATGCACACACATCTCTTTCTCTCTCTGCATCTGCTCAGTTTCTGTTCAGCACGCACACACACATCTCTCTCTCTCTCTCTCTCTGCATCTGCTCAGTTTCTGTTCAGCACGCACGCACATCTCTCTCTCTCTCTGTATCTGATCAGTTTCTGTTCAGCGCGCGCACACACATCTCTCTCTCTCTCTGCATCTGCTCAGTTTCTGTTCAGCACGCATGCACACATCTCTCTCTCTCTCTGTATCTGCTCAGTTTCTGTTCAGTGCATGCACACACATCTCTCTCTCTCTGCATCTGCTCAGTTTCTATTCAGCACGCGCACACACCTCTCTCTCTCTCTCTCTCTCTCTCTCTCTCTCTCCGCGTCTGCTCAGTTTCTGTTCAGCGCGCGGCAGAGAAGAGCAGAGCTTAATTCAGTTAAACACAGATATTATGTTGTTTGCTTCTCTTATTTTACATGCAAGTATAGCCAAAATCACAGCACAGCTATTGTCATTATCTTATGAGTGTTTTATTTAATCAGACAACGGCTCAATTATAAGGATTTGTGCAGATTAACATCTTGTAAAGGAGAGCTAGATATAGTCTTAATGGGTTGCGTTTCAATCACTATTTCATATTTATCTTGTTGTCTGACAACAGAAACAGTAAAATATATCAATGAAAACTGTTTTATTGAGAATTTAGCTGCATCAAAATACAGTATGTGGCACTGAGAGGCAAACAAATGTAATAATAAATAATATATATTCATTTTGCATGTTCAGAAGAAGAGCTGCCCTGTCGTGCAAAAATGTAAACAGGTTTGTGTCAGTAAATTGCTCAGTGCAAAGAAAGAGAAGTAATGAGAACCTGTTATTTATTTTTCCATGTGTCTAATAGACATGAACAAGTGTTTTGAAAAACATTTATGACCTTTGAAAAATGTCTAGCCTTCATTCTCCATGTTGACTATGGTTTCAATAATAATAAACATACATTTTCATAAAACATCCATATTTGTCCATGCTCTTGTTGATTAGAGTAATGAAAAATTGAAAAGTAGTAATTTAAGGTACATTTAGAACAAATAAAAATGTGTGATTAATTGCGAGTTGACTCATGATAATCATCCGATTAATCGTGATTAAATATTTTAATCGATTGACAGCCCTAATCTATATATATATATATATATATATATATATAGCTGTGTATTTTTAATTATCTATAATTTACCTGAGTATTTAAGTTGCTGTCTGTTTAGTTAGTGTGGTCTGGTCTACTCGTTACTTCCCAGTGTTCCTGTGTGTCTGCCTTGCCTTGTCTTGCTCTGCCTTGTTTATACTAAAGACTGTTATTTTGAGTTTAATCCTCATCTGTGTGTTCCTCATTACTCCCTGCTGTGTGCACCGTGACATTGAAAATTCAGCTTTGCTTCACAAGAATAAATGATATTTTAAAGTATATTAAAATAAAAAAAATTATTTAAATTGCAATAATATTTCACAATATTATTTTGTGAAATAATATTCAGTATTTTTATCAAATAGATACAGCCTTGATGAGCCTAAGAAACTTCTTAAAAAAATTTACTGATCCCAAACTTTTGAACGGCAGTGTATTGTACTGTAGTATACTGTAGTGTACTGTGTACTGTAGTGTACTATGTTTTGAACACCAGTGTATTGTACTGTAAAAAAATAATAATTCTCAGATAACCTAAAATATACATAATTTTAGTTACATCAAGAGTCAAATCAAATATAAATAGCACATTAAAGTAAAAATTTCACACTTTTATGTGTGCGCGCTGTACAAGTCTGGCATAAAGAATGTTTTTGTTCAGGTGGACGAAATGTCCGCCCAATAGAGAAAATTTTTGCTCAGCAAGAAAATACAATTAGAAGGAACATTGCTCTCTTCCCTTTTCCATCTTCTGGTTTCTAAGTCCCAGGGCTGGCGCTACCGCGCCTGGCAGGCCTCGACATAAGCCAGTCTGCGGTTCTGTTAGATGCTGAGAAGATTAAAACATGATGTGAGCTAGAACTCCTCTGGAAACCTTAAGTTTTTGAGCCAGGCTTCGGCCTTGACTTTCCATTCATCAAAGATCCTAGGATCTCAGCTGATTTCTCTCTTAGTTCTCTCATCACCTTCATCTGGGAGAAAACTCTCCCAATCACCACCCTTCAAACCTGGAAGAACTTCAACACCACCAAACATTCAATCCGACACTGCATCCGGACACTTGGTCAATGACCAAGGCAATGCAAGTATCGTACATTTAACTAAATGAAACAGAGGTTTAGTAAAAGCGGTAGACCCCGTTGTAAAACGGCACTGATGGTTTTTAACTCAGGTGTTTCTGACAATTTTTCATAACTGCATTCTATGGTCTCTAATGGCTTCATTTATCCACTTTAGCTCCCCTTTTGTATGTATGCGTGACAGGCTCGGATTAACACAGTGTAGTGCCCTAGGGTGAGCTAGTGAAGTGCTCCCTCAAAAATTCAGGAGCATCTTTTGATCAATAAATAAAATTAGCCTTCCCATTACAAGGTAATATTGGACTCCTTAAAGTGATTTACAGGGGCTTTTCTTTGCAATGTCTTTTTTCTAATTTTATTAAAAGTATGTCATTATGTCAAATTCAAAAATTTATATTAGAAGCTTTTGCAAAATTTCTAATACATTTTTTTGAATAAAAACATGTAGAATAATAAAAATAAGTTATCAATCAAAAGAAATCAATCTTAACCAAATTAGTTTCCACTACAAAGTAGAACACAAAAGTGGCATGTAGGTAAATTTACAGACATTTACAGAGGCTCAGCGGTGGCATAGGTGTTTTAATAACAATATTGTGAGATTAAAGTTTTAAATATAACATTTTGAATATAGAACTATTGTTTGATTGAAATGATTTAAATAACTGAAATTACATTTTAAACATAAAAATAAAACTGCCAACAGGTGGCGGCAAGTCACTGATTTTATCACTGAATCATTTAATTGACTCATTTGAATGGCTGATTCATTCAGGAACGAAGCAAGTGATTGTCTTTATGACTGGGTAATTTAATCACTGACTCGCTAGATTAATTTGAAAATGCATGTTTGTTCATAAACGAAACACTGTTGTGTTTGAATGGAGATGCGCAGTGGCTCAGCTGTGACTGTTTGAAACTATTTTCCTTGACAAAATAGAGCAAAATCAGGCAATATTGTCAAATTCATACAATGTACATCACTTTATATTAACTTATTGTTTATTGAACTGTTGTATTCATTTAATATCATTTGGGGTCCTGCTCCTCCCGAGCACCAACCAGAGCCCACTACTCCTGAGCGCCCACCAGTGCCCGCTCCTCCTGAGCGCTCACAAGAGCCCGTTCCTCCCGAGCGCCCACAAGAGCTCGCTCCTCCCGATTGCCCACCAGAGCCCTCTCCTCCCTAGCGCCCACAAGAGCCCACTCCTCCCGAGAGCTCGCTCCTTCCGAGTCCCCGGACCCGCCATGGTCACCCGAGCCCCCTGCCTCGCCCTGGAGGACTCCCGTGTCTCCATCCTGGAGTAGCCCAGCTCTTCTTGCCCGGTGTATATGTTAGCGTGCAGGACGCACCTCTTGGGAGGGGGGGATAATGTCAGGGTTCTGGACTCTTTGTTCTGTTTTTCCCCTGTCTCTCCTGAATTTCCTTATTTGGTTATTTTCCTGTTCTTGTTAAGTTG
The DNA here is from genome assembly GCA_027564155.1 of Gymnocypris eckloni scoliostomus. Classification (NCBI taxonomy): domain Eukaryota; kingdom Metazoa; phylum Chordata; class Actinopteri; order Cypriniformes; family Cyprinidae; genus Gymnocypris; species Gymnocypris eckloni. The sequence goes on along the minus strand of CM050412.1, from coordinate 67,808,712 downwards.
ATCGATTTATTCCTAGCACCTGTTTTAATACTCCTTGATTACCTTCTATGTGTTTATAAGTCCTGAGCTCTCCTTTGTCCATTCACTCGTCTTTTATGTTGTGTATCCTGTGTTCCTTTATCAAAATACCATTATTACCTTACCTGTAGTCTCCTGCATCCCTTCCACTACACGACCGTGACAATTGGCTAGTCCAATCCCAATCCCAATCCCATCTGTGGATAATTCGACCTTGATGCCTGAGTGTATGTAAGTTTGTTAGACCGTTTTGTGTTAGTGTTTAGTAAATACAACACTTGTGCACAAATTACATGAGCTTCTGATTCTGCCTTGCAAATTAATGTCCCTTTATGATTTTGATTCTTACTACATGTTTTTAATGCAGTAATACTTATGAAAAAAAATTCTGTGGCAAGAAAATATAATTTTTTAGAGTTGATATGTACTTACACAGAATGTTTGCTGGAAGAATGGATCAGATGATTGCAATTTAATTCTGCTACAGTTACTACTTGCAGCTTATATAAATAATTTTAATTAATCATAATTCATTGTAATTACTTATATACATTTTCTTTTGAGCTGATTTGCTACAACATGGTGGAGATGAAGTGTCCTGAATAACTCAAGACAGCGTAGAGAGAAAATAAAGACAGACAGGGCAAAAGACACACACACTCCTCCTTCTCTGTTGTCCTCCTACACATCGTGATCCTACACCTTTCATGTGCAAAGCAGATGTAGTCAATTGACATGCTAATGAGACACACACACACTCATGCAGGGACATCCGCTCATGCACACATTCCCATGTATCAGTTCAAGCCCTCGCTGTCAGCTACGCTCTTTCCCTCCCCCCACGTCTCTCCATCCCTCCCCTCCACCCGCTTTTGCTCTCTTTAAGTGGAAACGATTGGAATTGAGTTCAGTGTGCTCCCTAGAGAGGAAACCTGCCTGCCAACCGCCCATCCCGCCACACACTTACCACCGAGAGAATGTGTGTGTGTCCCTAAACCTTTACAAGGACTTCACACACTGCCATATTCCTGTAGATTGGTGACTAATCTACAGGACTAAATTAATTAATTAGTGGTTAATTGGCCTGGTAAGGCTCCAGGGAATAAGAATAGCAGATACTGTGTGTGTAGGTGTGTTTTTATATTCAATATTCTGCACATTTTCTAGGTCATTAATCAATTTTAAGTGCATTGTATGACAATGTTTCTTCAATATATTTTGCTGATAAAATCATTTGTAATGAAAAAAGGTAGAAATATGCAAAATAGAAGCATTTTTGGTCACACTTTATTTTAAGGTCTATTTCTCGCCATTAACAAATCATTAACTATTAATTCCTAATTTGCTGCTTATTAATAGTTGTAAGGTAGTTGTTAAGTTTAGGTATTGGGTAGGATTAGGGATTTAGAATATAGTCATGCAGAATAAATGCTTCACAAGTACTAATAAACAGCCAACATGTTAATAATAGGCACGCTAATAAGCAACTAGTTAATAGTGAGAATTGGTGCTTATACTAAAGTGTTAACCCAACTTTTTGTGGTTTTAAACTTTTGGACCCCAGCATGTATCAGTGGCTCTCAACCAGTCGGTTTCAAGCCAAAAATGTGTTGCAGGTATATTCTGATAGTAAGAGAAAAATAAATAGCAAGTAACAGATTGAAAACATTTCCCATTGATGGAGAAAAATGCTTTAAACAGCTTAAGCTGGTTTCCTGGTCTTACCTGGTTTAAGTTGGTCTCCCAATCTGGCCAAGTTGGTCTTCAACTGGTCAAGCTGGTGTTCAACTGGCCAAGCTGGTGTTTAGCTTTTTTAGTTTATCAGCTAGCTGGTCTCCAAGAACTAATCAGTTGAAAAGTGCCCAAAAAACCTCTCTAAAACCAGCCAACTGACACGCTAAGATCAGAAATCCAGCTTGAGCTGGCGTAAGATCAAAATATAGACATTAAAATAGATAGTATTAAGAATGAACTTTTAAAAGCAAGTTTTCCATAACATTCGTTATTGACATCAAAGGCTGTACTACATGTCCAAACTAGCTCTTGTGCATTTTGGAGCAAATCTTGGTTGAGGTTAGGCAAAGTTTGTGGATGCCAACCTGAACATTTTCTCATCCTTGAAAACCGTGAACAAGGAAAGAGAAAATACAAACCCAAACTACATTACAAAATGACATCATGTTGGACTCAATGACCTCAAGAAGAAGCATTTGTGAGCACATGCATATATGATTTAGATATATCTTGGTGTGTTTAGGTTGTTCTGGACTCTCTACAAGCATACAAGCGGTGGTGTCTGCAAGAGGCCCGGCAATAAGTCCATCACATCCCGGGCTATCGACTCCCTCTGGGGGATCAATACTGGAATGATGGGCCTCCTCTGTCTCGCCCATCCATCCACTGGGCCATTGAGCGCATGTTAATGTTATGAATTATTGAGAGAACGGTTACTATTGATTTGCTGTGGGGATTATTGAAGGGGTGAATTGCAGTGAGAGGGAGGGCGGAGGTCTGGAAGGAGGCAGAGGGAGTCTGAGCCAACGAACGGGTCAAACTCCTCAAGTAAGGTTTAAGTGTTCACTAAGACGTCTGACCTCCAAAACGGTCAGGTCAGAGGTTGCAGGAAGGACACGGCTGACGTTATGATGAGTGCGTCTTCTGCATTTGGTTGCTTAGTCATTCCCACAGTTAAACAGACCTAAACTGGTTATTTGGTCTCCCAACCTTGCCATACTGGTCAGCTTTGCTGGTTTTACAGGGGGCAGAAAGACTAGACAACCAATTAGCAAAGTGAGTAAAACAGCATCTTGGCAAGTTTGGGAAACCACCAGTAAAGACACTTTAAGCTTTTAATAAGCTCATAAGTCAGTATGAAAGCAACAATATTTGAACTGCAGATCCTCCATAGGTGTCCTTCATTCATCGGATATTTCCCAGGATGGGTACTGGAGCTTGTGTGGAACAGAGGTGTCCAATCTTGCCCCTGGAGGGCCATCGTCTTGCAAAGTTTAGCTTCAACCTGCCCCAATACACCTGCCTATATGTTTCTTGTAATCCTGAAGAACTTGATTAGCTGGATTAAATGTGTTTAATTGAGTTTGAACCCAAATTATTCTGGATAGTCTACCCTATGAGCAGGATTGGACACACCTGGAGGAGAAAGTCAGTGAGTGTTTGTTTCTTGTTACTTACCAGTTTTAATACATTTACACATATCCAGATATAAGACAAAATGGTGAAGTCAAGTACTCGATTCATGTACCTAAAATGATCTATGATCCTATAACATTTCCATCAGTATCGGATGTTCTTTATCATAAAATAATCTCCTGGAAGTACAGTAAGTAGAATAAAAACATCCTCTCCAGACACTTAAATGCAGGCAATTCTAGCTATGAAAACCTGATGTCATGCACTGTTGCATTCCAAACTGTAAGAGCACAATTCATTATGATTCATAATACATTCTCAGTATAGTCACAAAGAGTTTTCACGTAAACTCTTCTTCTGTCACTTTTCTCTCACAACTTCTGGCAAGGCAGAGCAACAGTTTAAAAGTGTGTTTATAGATTGTTACCTAATAATAACACATCTAGTTTAATTGGCAAGACATTTGACGGCATCTTACTCCCCTTGAGCACTGGAGTTTCTTACCCCCACATTAATGTGATAATGCATGGTAGATATATATTTACACAGGAGTCACATCCTTGCAATGTGTTATTCAGTTATTAATTTACATGTTCTTACTTGTGTGGAGAATATGCCTGACCTAAGATAAATTTGGCCTGTGTGTGCATCTTTCCTTATTTGAGTTTTTTTTTTGTGAAAGTTTTGAAGGAACAAAATAAAGTCCATGAGATTATGAAACAACACAGGCTGAACCTGAACCACCATCTCCATAATGACCATGGCTCAATATAACTTGATTTGATGCACTAACCACTAAGCCACAGCTCAAACAAGAAAACAAGTCCAAATCTGAGCACCCCTGCTAGAAAACACAAGCATGACTTGCTTACAGCTGTCTGGTGTTAGTGTCTCACATTTAAGTCTGGTAAAGCATTACTAGGTAAATTTATTTAAGCATATAAGCTCCTCGACCCTCATCCAGAAATCTCTCCAGATATCCTGACCTAGCTTAAAACGGTTCCCTCTCTTTTTGTTCAGAGGATACTCGTGAGAACGATTGCGGTAGAATCCAGTTCCCCGTGCTGAATCCCCACAGGCCTTTCTTAGCAAATGTTGCAGCACTAAAAAACTAAATCGCTGGACCGTACTGCTCCTCACTAGCATTATCTTCTATTGATCCCACTCCTTAAGTGTGTCCATAAATCCTATCCGGCACTGCTGACTGAGGCCAGCTTACCAGGACCCTCTGCGTGGAAACTCTGGTGGCAGGGTAACCGAAAACAGAACTTCCACTCTTTAAGAATTTAAGATCAAGTCATTTGGATGGTGAAGGGTCTTTGTTTTACTGCAGTGCAAAAGGGTGAGAATTCAACCCTCATTCCTGCAAACAGCGTGTGCCACTGAAGACACGTCCTGTTCAGGAATTCAGGAAATCACCGGTTCGAGTAAGACGAGACATAACTGGAATTATCCGAGGAGGCAGTCGTAGAATGAGAAAGTAAAATGACATTGATCGCTAGTAATGGCTTTTGAAATGAATCCAGGGTTTCTTGTTGAATGCAGCGAGCTTGGATGTACATAACAAACAATCTAAAAGCTTGTCTAATAGCTCACCATAAGCCAGGAAGACCAATATATCTATTCTCAAATAGTCTCATAATCCCCATTTACACAAACAATCGACGCTGCTTCCATTAGGTGATGAGCTACAGCTGTGTTTGCTGTTGAACGGAAAATCAGCGATTAAGTTGTTGGATGATAATGCAATTATAAAGCTGTTTCAGAGCACTTCTGCTTTGTTTTGATTCTTAAAATGAGAGTGGTCTTCGTTATATAATTTGAGCAGCATCCATTGTCAGACTACAGAGTCTGCATAATTCTGAAATGTAAATATGCGCTAAATTTGTTTTAATGTCGTAATTCGAAAGATTCAATAAATTACCCTATGTCTGAGTGAAGTCTCATTCAGAAAGATTTATATCTGGTTGTTTTCGATTTCTGAACAGGCTCAGTGCAGTGACGTGTTTCTGGAAAAGAGATCTGGACCCAAACTGTAAGGAGTCCAAACTGTTCATGAGTCACTGTGTGTAAGTGGTGCAGAATGTGAAAGTATTTGTGTCCAATAAAGTGAATATTTAATGATTTAATCATTTTTAATTATATAGGTGGTTCTTACAGTAATACCCAATTTTGATTAAATACAGTGTGTGTGTGTGTGTGTGTGTGTGTGTGTGTGTGTGTGTGTGTGTGTGTGTGTGTGTGTGTGTGTGTGTGTGTGTGTGTGTCTATGAAATCCAGGCTAAAGTCTCAAAATCTATTTATGAGATAACAAGCATCAAAGTTGGATTTCAACCATTAATTTCACTATAATGTCAATCTTTGACATGGCCTAACTCGGTAAATGTTAAAGATATGAAGATTACATTTTCACAGAATGTTCTTTACCTTATGAAGATTGATTTATAGTAGAAAACAGTAAATCACAGAAACATTTGTGACCCTCTCTGTGAAAACCCAGCTAAAGTCGATTTTATATGTCAAAGATTGTTTTTTGCACTTTCCATTGAGCGGACCTGTCCTGACTATATATTCATATACATATACAGTATATATATTTAAAGACTTTCAAAGTTATTCTTACTCTAATGCATTAAGCATTAATGTATAAAGAGCTGTCTTCATAAATAACTAACCAACCCAAATTTAGAATGCTTTAGAATATAAACTGTAATGATTTTGTAATTTGCTATAGGTATATTTATAATAAATAAACATAAAACATTAAAATTATTGTATTATAAATCCTAATAATGGTTAAAAATATATACGAAAACAATAAAATACAATGAAACAACATAATAAACAGGTAAGGCATGATTAATAAATTGCATTATAATTTAATTTGCAATTAAATTGCATTTAATTTACTTTGCTAATATGTAATATGTAAAATAGTATATGTACAGAACTTAATTTTCAATAATTTCATTATTAAATAATGTTATCAGCATTACAATTTGATTGTAAGATCTGAAAGAAATAATATTTCATCAGGATTATGGTTTGCTTTCCTGATAGCAGCAGCTGAAATTAGAATATTCCAGATATTTCTTAGACAATTTGTAAATTACAGATATACAGAAATACAAATATCTTGCAGATTCTGAAAAATAATTAGAAAACAAAATATGAGGAAAAATAATTGAATTCGTTGGCAAACTATGTCAAATTATAATCTAAATGTGTTCATGGATGGCTGTGAAATACTGTAGCGGCTGAGTACAGGTGGTGGCGGCGCTCTTAAATCTGCTGTATAATAACATATATCAGGTGACAGCTATAAAGGGCTGCCCTTTAGGGTGCAGCGGGCGGGGAGCTTGACTCCTGTCTGAGTGATAGTGAGCCCTACATCATTCAGCCCTCACCTTATCACTCGCTCACTCACTCTCGCACCCTTATAAATGTCATCCATAAATTTGGTCTCAATCCTGCTCAGTGCATAACTCATGCACACACATGCAGACATACACAAATACACTGTCTGTTTGACATGTGCCACACGTCTCATCGCTGTACAGATGTTCAAATTTGATGCAACCCGTCTTGTTTCTCCTTCCTTGTAACCTGTAGAGATGCCAGCAATGCTTTTTTACTGTGTCCTTATTTCAAGTATCTGCCATCACCGCTCCATTTCTCCCTGGTGAGACGTAAACTCCCTTCAGCCCCCCTTACAGCAACCTCTGAGCTAAGCCCCTGTGAGAGCCAGCACAGGTCGCCGTTGTGAAATATAGCCGGGCGTAATGACCCTCTAAATTAACTCCTTGTAACCCTGCATTTCTAAATGGCCGTCATTAGCATATAATAGGGTGCAGGGAGACGAGAGAGGGCCAAGTCTGCCCCGCGGCAGGCCCGCGCCGACCCAGTGCTCTGTCTCAGCACACGGGCGCTGCTGTAATGGTACTGTAAAGTTCAGCCTTATAAACATGTCAGCTGGCATGTAATTAACTGACTGGCCATTAGATAATGGATCTACTACCTGTGACCTGCCTATCATTCAAGAACAGCTCCCTCTTCAGTCCCACTATCCCAGTGTACTGTGCCTCTTTAAAGTGGTACCATTTAAAAATAAAACTGTTTCTTATGCAATGTGATAATTAAGATTTAAATATTCTGAGAAATAACGTATAAATCAGGATTGGATTGGAGCATAAAAGAGGTATTATTCATTTGGGGGTCACACTTGTGTTGTTCACGGTCAAAACAGAACGAACACCCGAAATGTTTTTTTATTTTGGTTTGAAATGTTAGTTTTTGCATAAATTTTACGACAGTCAGACCTGAGCACAGAGAAAGGCATTTTTTTACACATTACATCAAAGTTCAACAAAAATGAATGCGGCTGCATTTTTGGCCAAATTATTGATTGTATTTGATGCATTTGCAGAAACATGCTTTATGTTACGGTCACACTAATTTATATATATATATATGGGGGTTGGGGGTGGTCGGAGTGTGTCTATTTTGCACTCTTGATGTTTTAGAGTGTTACCCCTTTATTGGTGTGCACTCTTTTTCTGCATCGTGAATGATTTGTAGATTGTAAACACAAAAAAATCTCTGTATTTACAATTAATTTACAATGGTGTTCATTTTTGACCACGAACGTATTTTTTTACGGGCATTTAGCTTTTTCAAATCAATAATTTATATATATATATATTGTGATCACTGCCATAGCGACTGCTAATAGTGAAAAGTCACCACGTTTCGTACCATTCCGATAAAGTAGCAATTGTAATAAATTTGAAACTTTTTTGTCCGGTCTAAAAGAGAAGAGAAGAGAAGAGAAGAGAAGAGAAGAGAAGAGAAGAGAAGAGAAGAGAAGAGAAGAGAAGAGAAGGGTTTGGGAAGTAACAGTGCTGCTCTTAACAGCTGTCACTGCAACACACAAAGAGCTTGTTGATTAAAAAAAGACTCTAATTGCAATTGCAACCACAAAAATCCCCTTCTAATTGAGAGACACGTCAAAGGCACATTGGTTTGATAAGAAACCCTCCTCCACCTCCTCCAGGTCCCCACCTCAATCACATTTACACCTCCACTTCATTATCTCCCTCTGTAGTTATCTTTTTTCTTCTCAAGCTCAAATTAATGAAAAGCGGGCCAAAGAGGGAGCGCTTTCAGTCATTTTAACAGCCAGTTAATAAATGCGATTGCAAATGGAACTTGTCACCGCACGCTAGAGAGCAGTGCGCGGTCAATATCCCGGCTGGCAGGTGCTGAGGGTCACATATAAGTCAGTCCAGTGATGGATATGTATCCAATAATTGATGTAGGCCGTCTGTTATTGTGGGTTTCACTCCTGCCTCTATTGCGTATTAAAAGCTGTTTGCTTTAAGTACCAGGCTGCTCTGTAACTGCCCATGCTGGCTGTTAGCTGAGCATCAGAAACCACAGGCAATGGAGAAGACGGCCAACTCTGGCTGTCAACACAAATATTACAAACACTCTTGCCACACAGGTTAACTTCTGGTTTTAATGGATGATAAACCTGTTGAGTTAATAAATACACTCATGTGACCTCTCAAATAATGAAGGTGCATGAATATTTATACAGAAACAATACTGTAATATATATTTAGAAATACACAGCATGGCCTTATATATTTATTTGCTAAGTAATTGTTTAATAAGACAAATAAAGACAAAGGTATACTTTCTTTGTCTGTGTTTTTCTCTGGCTCACATCCACTCTGTATGGTGTTATTTTCATCATCAGAACAATCTGCTGATGCCATTGCTTGCATGCAGCCTGTATTTTGTGTCTTGTGCGTAGATATCTGAGCATGCATGAGTAATTAAAGTGCTCTAAAACAAAGGACCACTTGGTAGTGTGCAAGCACGAATGCGTTCATTGTCTCTAAAGTGTACTTTGAAAGGCTTGCGTACTTAACTGTGTGCAACCAGACAATAATGTACAGTCAGCTGGTCATTATTGCAAGATAAATCCACGTTCAATATAGTAGAGTGTCACTAGTAATTATTAGGAAGAGAGGTGTAAAATAGGACCGGTTGCAAGCCAGACTCAAACCTACACCTCCCACATAAGCACCAAGGCTCAAAATATCAGAAATGTATAGGCCATGGCTCCAAAAGGCCAATTTATTTATAGAGCAGCGCAAGACTCTACTGTGTTGGCTTACTGAAGAATCAAAAAAGTGAGAGGATAAAGATAGAAAGACACGTCAGGAAGGGATACATGTCAGGAATTACCACAGGGCCTAACCCTTCACGACTGGAAGGGTGTTGTTATTGTAAAACTCAGAAAGAGCTGCTATAGCACATTTCTGACATGTAGCGCTGCCTTTCAGGACCTGATCAAAGTGCCCCACCACTACTGCGTCTGATAACCAAATCAATTTTCCCAGTCTTTTGTTTTTTGCTGAATAATGCACATTTAGTTGTAACCTTCGGGCATAGAAGGAAGACAAGGCAGACGCGAGGGGCAAGAAACAGAAGGGGTGAGTTAGAGAGGAAAGTGCTATTCCTTTATATTCAAAGAAACAAAATATATTCCATAAAAGAGGAAAGAAAAGGAGGGAAATATTCAATAAACTTAGCAGAGGGTTTAAAAGCGCGAAGGCTCTGGAGGACCGTGAACAGCGGTTGGAGGCGGTTCGAGGGAATGATTAGAATATGAAATGTCTTAGAAGGAGGGAGTGGGTGGGAACAGAGCCAGAGAAATGGAGAGGTGAGATTAAAAGATTACCTGTCTTCTTCTCTCGCCCTTCAGGACCCTAGCGTCTGTCTGCCACCGCTGCCAGACCAGACAAGTCAATGAAAGAGAGACAGCTTCAAAACAAGATAATCATTACAATCAATCCTCACCGTATTACCTTTGGTGCTGATCACATTTTCAATCACGTGGCTTTGTAATTGTGTATGTTTCTTGGCTCGAAAAGGCTTCATATGCAACTTCTCAACTGCACATACATTATACTAAAACTGAAGAGCAAACTAAAAGTTTGATTTGCATTAATTCAAGCATTTATGTATTTATGAATTCAACAAGATCTAAAGAATATATATTAAATCAGAAAAGCTGGCAACATGCTAAAATTTCAGATTTATCATTCACCAGATGACTTAAAGCCGATTTGTGTGTAATCAATCCATTATTTTTATTGTATTGAAAAAGTGAGTCGTGCCACTCTTGATCTGTGTGCTGCTCTCTGTTCTGTTGGATGGGATACCCTTGACCTGTCGCATACGCAGACATTGATATTCAGTAACAAGCCCCACAAAACAAAACGATCCATATCACAAGGTGACAGGAGACAGCTATCTCTCCGTGTGTGTTTCTCTCTCTCACTCTTCAGTATAAATGGGCTTTTAAGGTAAGTGCACATATGGCTACGGCCTGCCTTTAACCTTAACAGTGACATGGGAAAGATTTTTGAAAAACGTCCAAAAAGTTATCTATAGATTAGTCCCTCGACACTAGCTTTGGCAGGGACCGAAAGAGAGAGAGAGATGAAGGGACACTCAAGGAAAGAATGAAAAAAGGACGGCTAAAAGGTGGAAGACAGCCGACAGGAACTGTGATCCGTTTACTTTTGGCATTAATGAGTGAACTTGCTCTTTCTTGTCTTCTCTCTCGGTGTATAGTTCCTTCAGCACTGCACCCCAACAACATTTCTCATCATTTCAAGTAATTCAGTCAAGCTACCCTTTGAAAAACAAGTGTGTTTTGACAGGGAACAAGAAGCAGTCCTAACTTACTTGGTACCCTAGGAAAGAGCGGTAACACTTTAGAATAGGGAACACTTATTCACTATTAACTACGACTTTTCTCTCAATAAACTCCTAATTTGTTGATCATTAATAATTAGTGTGGTAGTTGTTAAGTTTAGGTATTGGGTAGGATTGGGGATGTAGAATAAGGCATTAATATGTGCTTAATTACTACTAATATATGGCTAATATTCTAGTAATATGCATGCTAATAAGCAACTAGTTAAGACACCCTAAAATAAAGTGTTACCGAAAGAGCATTTAAAAAATAAATTTATAATAAATGTGACTCAATATAATTTTTAAGGCTTTACAAGAACAAAAAACAAAGACAATACTTTCACAATACGCATGCTAATAAGCAACTAATGTAGTTAATAGTGAATAATATCCCCTAATTTAAGTTGTTACCAGTATTGCTTTGTTCATTTGCTCCAAACAAGAAGATGCCATACAGACATCTGCAGAAATTCTTTGGACATACAGTTTTTAACTTGTCACTTCATGCATTTTTACTGATAGCAAGCCGATTTGTTAAAACTGTTCCAATTACACTGGATACATATGTGTGTCTCTGTAAAATGGATACATAAATCTGATCTTAAAGTAATTTGCAATATGCAAATTCAACATCACTGAATGCAACAGCACTACACTGCATTATTTATCATCAAATAATTTTAAGAGCAAAGACCGCAATAGCAGAGAGGGTGGCATCAGCACTGATGAGCACTTCTAATGAAGATGACTATGTGTTGAGCTCCAGGATGCAACGGCGAGCTTTCCATTTCATTTACAGCGGTTTGAGCATCTGCTTGCTCAAGAGAGATTCTCATCTCTGATGGGCCATTTCTGTGGAGATGTGTGTTGCAGTGGTGCTGTGGTGCTGTGGTGCTGTGTTATCTGGCCACTGGGAGCTGGTATAACATGCTCTCACAACGTTATTTTTACAATTTTTGGAAGGAGTAAAGTTCACATATGTGGTTTTAACAAACAGATGCATTTACACTTGTTCAGTCGAATCTGGAATTCATTTAATTTTGCATGACCAGACTGCAATCCATCTATTTTTATAATCCCTTTATTTAACTGTTGCATAAACCAGTTCATATGAAGCATCCAATTCACTAATATTAAATGGCCATTTCAATATGAGCATGGATAGTAAAAGCTAGAATGTTCCGCAGCTGAGCTCAGGTTGACCCAGACATGCTGTGATCAGACTGTCTGCAGGGAGGGTTTAGCGTGTCAACTTTGATATGCAGAATTAATGAGTGGTGTGGCTGGTCCTGCTCTAAAAGATGAGAATTAACCGTCGCTAATGTAAAGGCAATGGCCAGTAACCTTCTGGAGAGATTAACTTGAATGAATACTCGAGTGAAATAAAATGACAGAGCAGCGGTGTTCATTTAGATATGTCATACCGCTGATCCCATCGAGACCAGGGAATAAATCACACACCGAAAGAGAGAGAGTGACCAAAAGCCATGTGGCATCTCTGCACAAGACTTAGATGAGGACCTCTTGTCCATCTCTCCATCTACAATTTATCATCTCAACTTCAATACAAATTGATTCAGAAAGTTTCATTCAATGTCAGCTTGAACTTATGACCTGGACACTTCTCCTAAAGCAGGGGCATCCAATCCTACTCTTGTAGGGCCACCTTTCTAGTAAAAGTTAGTCAACATTTTAAAGTTATCAAACACACCTGAACCAACTAATAAAGGTCTTCAAGATCACTAGAAACACTCAGGCAGGTTTTCCGGAGCTAAACTCTCCTGGACACCCCTGCTTTAAAGCCTGGAGTCTCTCCAGAAGAACACATTGTGGTTGTCTCCCATATCTGACCCATCCATTTCTGGTCTCAGAGTTTCTACTAATGAGCTGTTGAGTTGACTCAGGTGTGTTTTAATTAGGAAGAGTTAGAATGCCTTCGAGAACCTTAGCCACTACACCATGTGGAGATTTTTTTTCTCAGTCATTCTTCTTCTTAAATCCTGGAAGAAGAACTTAAAAATAAAAGTGCTTAAAAGGTTCTTCACAGCGATGCCATAGAAGAACCAGTTTTGGTTCCACAAAGAGCCATTCAGTCAAAGGTTCTTTGAAGAACATCTCTTTCTTACCTTTTTATAATCTGAAGAACCTTTTGTGAAACAGAGATTCTTCAGATGTTAAAGTTCTTTATGGAACCATTTAGTTAAAAAGGTTCTTCTATGTCATCGTGAAGCACCTTTATTTTTAAGAGTGTGGGTAGAGTACTATTCAAGTTGAACGCTTTGTTTTAATAGTATATTTGAAGAGGTTTTGCAATCATTACTGTAATGTATTTCTTGTTACCATGTATTTTACAGTCACACCTTAATTTAAGGTCCAATTTCACTATTAACTAAACATTAAAAGCAACTTGTTCCATCATCAAAATCATGATTTATTGCTTATTAATAGCTAGTAAGGTAGTTGCTAAATCTAGAAATGAGGTGGATCGAGGGATCTAAAATATGGTCATGTAGAATATGTGCTTTATAAATACTAATAAACAGTTAATATGTTAAAATAAAGTGTTACCATTTTTACAAAATGGAATTAACAATTGCAACACTAAATCTGATCATACAGTTTTATCATTTCAGATTTAAGACCATGTAACCAAACAATCAGAAGAGATATACAGCATAGTGACTCTTCATCCATCTTCAATCTTTACGTTCATGGTAAAATAATGAGGTCTTGTAATAAAAAGCATACTATAAGCACACTTTGAACCTGCTCTCTCCTCTAGTATTGGAAATGCACTTCTATTGATCACACAATAGCTATATAGGGACTGAATACTTGACCCCTGTCCCTTTATAGACTGACCTCAATTGAACCATGTCCCTTAAATGTGTGTGTGGTTTCTTTGTGTGCGGCAGTCATCTGTTTTTCACATGACCACACATACACTAACACACATTGTACTGTAGGGATTTTTACTATAAAAGCTTCCTATTCGGATAAACTAAAGCAATTGCAGAAATGTCAATAGCCTTATGATGTTTTGGAACTTGAACTTGAATAAAAGGATTTTCTTTTATTTCCCATTGGGTCTACGACTGGATCATTTATTAGTGCTGGAAAAATTATTGAATATATCATGGAAATGTATTATATTTCTCAACAACACTGTACCTCTCATTAATATTCATGAGAAGGTGTGGCCTAACACAGTATTCTAATAAGCAATTCACACTTCTGTGCATTCACACCTGTCACCAATGAACCAATTTGGTGTCTTTCATAAGAAATCTGGTACAAAGCTTACTGACATGTCAGGTTTGAATATGCATATGCACAAATGCAATTTGAAAGCTGTGTCAGGGAAAGATTTGCAGCAAAAAGACTATAGCATAGTGTAGAATCCATGTCTTGTTAAGAAAAAGTACATATAACATACTTTGAAAAAAATATTTGGTTACACTTTATTTTAAGGTGTTCGTGTTACAGTGTAATTACACATTTAAGTACTGAGTAATATTAATTAACTACATGTACTTACTATATGGATAGGGTTGGTCTTAGGATTACTTGCATGTAATTATGCATCATTTGTTGTTATTATAATAGTAAGTAACATGTGTAACAAGGACACCTTCAAATAAAGTGTTGCCGCATATTTTAAAAATATTACTTATTACAGAAATAATCGTCTCTATTTTTTATTAAAATGTATTAAATACAGCTAGCTTAACTTTAGAGTGTTTTTTCTTACCTGCTTAAGTGGGACTTAAGTACATATTCCTAAATATGCAAGTTCATAATTTATATTATATTTCAAATATGGTTAAATTGTACTACTTAATGCATTGGCAATTATGGTAACTATACTGTAATGTAATTTCTTTCTAAGCTTGTATGTCATGTGTTTACATATGTGTAATTGTGAATTACAATGATTACGCACATTTAAAATATATTAAATGTAATATTGCATAACACTCCAATTACAATCAAGATATTTGATCGTTGTACACGTTCCAGTGGACGCTCGGCTGTTGGGTTGCTTCTCATCCTTCGGTTGGGGTCATCTAAAATGTAAAACCAGCCTTATCAGACCTGGCTCCAAAAGGAAAATCCATGGGATATCAGTCCAGAGACTAGTTCAGTGTCACAGTTCGCTACAGCACACTGTCTAGGGTGGTCTTGAAGAATATATTCTTCAATAATTCTTCCGTCCATAGCATTTTCATCCTTCTAATTGCCTCTCAATGCTTAACAGATATTGATTAATGCATGTATTAAAGGGGAAGCTGCTGCAGTGTGCACATGGCTTGTTCTTGTATATGCATATCTTCTCATTGCAAGCATCACCTGTAGTCTCAAGGGAGCACCTCGATTCAAGCCTCTGCAGTGACGTCATGCCTGTAAAAGAGGGCTATGGATTTTTGACCTTTTTTCTGTTCCTTTGACCACCCCTAGTTTCACAATAAAATAAATAGAAAATAGAAAAATATGTAATAAAGCAAACGTTTTAGACTATATCTGTTCCTATATGTAGCATTCATATAGAGGGGGCATGCACTTTTGACAGAGTAATTACACCGATTCTCCAGCAAATCAATGACAAATTAATGCATTATAAAGCTTTATCTGCTTTCATTTCAAAATGAGAGGCGATAAAAGACGCCAAAGAAAGCGGTCTTTGTTGCTATCTGGACTGAGCGGGGATTGTAATTATGTTAACACCGGTAAAACCTCCGTCCTGCCTTCCTGTAAGTCACTCACTCATTCATTCATAATTAATTAATAGCTCATAAAACCCAGGAGGAGGAACAATGATTGTCCCACGTTTTCCCCTTTCTTTCTCTCTTTCTCCCCTCTCGGATCCTTTCTTCCCTCTCTTTGGAAGAAAAACAGAATTATTGGTGACTAACGTTATGAGAGAGGCCTCATTTCCATAGCCGCTGTGAATTTCTGCCACCTTTTTAGTGCGCTTCGCCTGCAGGCTTCAATAATAATGACTGTTTTTAGTGGAGGGGGCTGGGCGAAGCGTGCGGCTTTATATACCTAGAGGGAAAGATTTGGGGCATAATATATATGTACGTGAGAGAGAGCGAGTACAACGGGAACGCAAGAAAGCAGGTACTATCTGAGAGATCGGGTTCATCAAAACAACCATATACCCACATTCAATATAATGATTAACAATCGTGCATCAAAGCTGCTCCAGTGTGTCTGCATCTGGGATCTTCTCTGATCCACCCCGCTCCTCACATGACTCCTGTTCCGATGGCAGGACGTCCCAATCAAGCCAGATAAATGCCACAGCACTGCAGGGGAGGTTATGCTTGCGTTCAAAGCAACTAGATGGAGCACGGCGCAACGGAACAGAAGACGCATTTATATGTGCATTAAACAACGTTCCAGTTCGATACAAGTCCATCGATGGCATTTGTGGCATGATGTCCATTAGCACAGACAATCTTTTGACTTCGAAATTGAGGCTACAGTAAATAAATGATATGCACATAGGCCTACTCATAGATAGATCGTAAAATTATCCTTAGAATTCACAAAGAATCACTTGTCTGTGTAGTCATGTCCAATCTTTCGGATTCAATGACATGAACAGTCAATAAACCCGATGAACAATATGCATAATGATTTCTAATAGAAGAGTAACTGTACTGCATCGTTTAAATGAATCAACTCCACCCTCGACAGGATGCTCAGTTTGTGTGGATCTGTTCATTTATTAAATAAATAAATAAAAAGTGCAACCCATGCACATCTATGGTCAAACATATCTGAAGCTGTAGTTGTTTGTTCCTATAAATAATATGTACAGTCTTTTTGCTTAAAAATGACTAAAACAATTCAAACCTTATGAAACCAAGATATTTTTCTTGTGTACACTTGATATTCAAATTGTGGACACACAAATCAATGCTTAATGCATTGCTATAAACAGTTGTTTTTTTAAGAGATGAGTCAAAATTGTTTTCTGTGGGAATAGACATTATGCCACAAATGCTTTATGTATCTCTCTCAGTCTCTCAAAACTGACACCGAGGGATGAAAATACAACTGAACTGCTGCATTTACAGTAAATGATACGGTGTAGAATAAACAATCATATTATGGCCTACTGGAACATCAGAGATCAGAGGAAGCGCATACAAATCACATTACGGTTGTTTTCGCAAGCTGACACATACAGGATTTGTCCAAAAATAAGCTTATGTTTCTGTAGGGTTTAGATGCTGAGTGTGCTGGAACACACACAGCATTCAGCACCTGGACACACACACACACACACACACACTGACCCTGCTGGACTGCAGGACACTCCAGCAGACACAGCATGGGACATCCCTGTTCATTTACCTTTGACAACACATTACCATCAGACAGGAGGAGGAGGTATGAAGAGGATTTCCTTCTTGTTTTCGTTGGTTGAGATGCGAGATCAAATGTAATCAGTTCTGCATGACTGTTGCTGTTTTTGACAAAAATTTGTATGAAAGTTTGCTTCACCACAGGATTATAAAATAAAAGATTATAATTAGTAAGTTATAATAACATAGTAATACGTAGTAATAATAAATAAAGATTGTATTTTCCTACAGCAAAAATAATATACCGATGAAATAATACTTTTAACTTATTTTACAGTGCAATTTTTCTACAACATATGGCTATACTGTCATTGTTATTGTTATTATTATTATTATTATTATTATTATTATATTCTAATTGGTTTGGCTTCCTGAAACAGCAGTGTGAGTGTAATTTATACTGAGACAGTATATCAAATAAAAAGAGGGTTGAGTCTCCTTTAAAGTTCAGTCAATTCACTGACTTTTTTCTGTCTCAAGTGTCTTAGTTAAGAACAGGGATTGTAGCTCTTAATGTTGAACTCTCAAAGTGCAAAGGGTAAAATTTAACTTTAAAATGTACAAAATTTCCATTTATTTTCCCCCCAATTCTTCATTTCATTTTGATTACACTTTATTTCGATAGTCCTCTTTAGACATTCTACTGTAAACTAGAAGTAAATTTGTAACTACATGTCTACTTACTCTCAGTAGGGTAGGTTTAGG
>CM050412.1:67618186-67785686 GCA_027564155.1 Gymnocypris eckloni scoliostomus | reverse complement strand
CACCATTTAGTCAGGGTACTCACCTCCTCTCTGTAGGCCGTCTCATCATTGTCTGTGATCAGGCCTATCACCGTTGTGTCATCAGCAAATTTGACGATGACATTGGAGCTGTGTGTAGCTGTACAGTCATGTGTGTACAGAGAGTACAGGAGTGGGCTGAGGACGCAGCCCTGCGGTGCACCAGTGTTGAGGGTCAGGGGAGATGAGGTGTTGTTGCCCATTCTGACCACCTGACTTCTGCCTGTCAGGAAGTCCAGGATCCAGCTGCACAGAGATCTGTTCAGTCCCAGAGTCTGAAGCTTCGCAACCAGCGTGGCAGGCACTATGGTGTTAAATGCCGAACTATAATCCACGAACAGCATCCTCACATAGGTGTTCTTATTTTCCAGGTGGGAGAGAGCAGTGTGCAGGGTGAAGGCAATAGCATCGTCTGTGGAACGGTTACTGCGATATGCAAATTGTAGTGGGTCCAGTGAAGCAGGCAGCACAGAGCAGATGTAGTCTCTGACGAGCTTCTCAAAACACTTGCTGAAGATGGGTGTCAGAGCAACGGGCCTCCAGTCGTTCAAGCATGTGATTTTATTTTTCTTAGGTATAGGCACAATGGTTGATTTTTTGAAGCATGAGGAAACCACAGACAGAGAGAGGGACAGATTGAAAATGTCTGTAAAAACCCCGGCTAGTTGAAAAGCGCATGCTTTGAGCACCATCCGGGCCCACGGCTTTACGGATGTTTACCCGTTTGAAGGATCGGGTTAGATCCGTGACAGAAAGCGAGAGTGGACTCACCTCTTCTGCAGCAGCCGTGGGAGCACTCTCTGTGTGGGCTGTGTTATCAGCCTCGAAATGAGCATAAAAAGTGTTGAGCTCGTCCGGTAGAGAGGCGGCAAAGTTCACAGTAGCTGGTTTATTCCCTTTAAAGCCTGTGATGTTGTTAATGCCCTGCCACATGCTTCTTGGGTTGTTGTTGTTGAAATGTTCTTCAACTTTGTTTTATA
Organism: Gymnocypris eckloni scoliostomus; assembly: GCA_027564155.1. Lineage (NCBI taxonomy): Eukaryota > Metazoa > Chordata > Actinopteri > Cypriniformes > Cyprinidae > Gymnocypris > Gymnocypris eckloni. The sequence goes on along the minus strand of CM050412.1, from coordinate 67,784,688 downwards.
TTGTCGTTTTGCGGCTTTGATGGATCTCCTGAGATCGTAACTGGCTTGTTTCCGATCGTCAGTGTTTCCGGATTTAAAGGCAGATGTCCACGACAAGGCTAATCGAACATCGCTGTTAATCCACGGTTTTTGGTTGGGGTAGATGCGGATGGTTTTAGTCGGAACTACATCCTCTATACACTTCCTGATGAAACACGTTACAGTATCTGAATATGCCTCTATGTCGTCATCAGACGCTGCCCGGAACATGTCCCAAGTCCACGTGATCAAAACAGTCCTGTAGTATAGCATCCGATTGGTCGTTTCAGTTTCTGCCTATAAGCAGGCAGAAGCAGAATGGAAGAGTGATCGGATTTGCCTAAAGGTGGGCGGGGGAGGGATTTTTATGCGTCCCGGAAGGAAGTGTAACAATGGTCCAGTACACAATCTCCACGCGTGTTGATGGTGATGTGTTGAAAGTATTTTGGAGCTATTGTTCTGAAGTTGGCTTTATTAAAGTCCCCCGTGATAATAAAAGCTGCATCTGGGTGCGTGGTTTCCTGCTCACTTATATTCCTGTACAGTTCCTTGAGTGCCTGGTCTGTGTTGGCTTGAGGAGGAATGTAAACAGCCATGATTATGATCGCTGTAAATTCCCTCGGTAGCCAGAATGGTCGACACAGAAGCATATGAAATTCCAGATCAGGGGAGCAGAAGGATTTAATAGAGTGTAAGTTCCTTTCATTACACCATGAGTTGTTGATATAGAAACAAACACCCCCGCCTCTGCTTTTCCCTGTGAGCTCCTTTCCTCTATCCGAGTGGTGCACGGAGAAGCCCGTGAGCTCGATGGCTGAGTCTGGAACCATTGCAGACATCCAGGTTTCTGTGAGACAAATAACGCAGAAATCCCTTGTTTCTCGTTGGTATGAGATGCGCGCACGCAGTTCACAGAGTTTGTTATCCAGTGACTGAACGTTAGCCAGCAAAATTGTTGGGAGAGGAGGTCGGAAAGCACGGCGTCTCAGTCTGAGGAGAACGCCAGCTCTCTTTCCTCTTTTTCGGCGTCGGCGGTTTTTCCTCGGTTGCGCAGGTTCCTCGGTCTGTGAACAATCCACCGGCATTCAAAAATTCAAAGTCCGGTTTGCGTTGCGCGACGGAGGAACCAATGTTTAAAAGCGTGTCTCTATCGTAGACAGTTATACTAACAACATCTAACACGTAAAACAACAAAAAAACTAATAAAACATACAAAAAACTGCAAAGTATTCCCGGAGTTTGCAACACGGCTGCCATCTTGAAACATAATGTCCCATGAAGATATTTACTAAATTTCCTACCATAAATATATCAAAACTTAATTTCTGATTAGTAATATGCATTGCTAAGAACTTCATTTGGACAACTTTAAAGATTATTTTCTCAATATTTAGATTTTTTTTTTTGTCAGATTCCAGATTTTCAAATAGTTGTATCTCAGTCAAATATTTCCTATCATAACAAGCTTATTTATTCAGCTTTCAGATGATTTAGACATCTCAATTAAAAAAAATTGACACTTATGACTAGTTATGTGGTCCTGGGTCACATATACACTTTATTTTTGTTCAATTTCAATAGATATGTGACTACTAATGTGACTGCTAATGTGGCTGATTTACAGCCGTGCTGATATTCAGAATAACAGCACTTTTATTCATGGTATACTATTGAAACAAGAAAGTAACCTCAGTAAGTCAACTATAGGAACCAAACTTTTACACATTCAACATCACAAAAACAAGAGAAAGCTAATTCTGCAAATTAGAGGAGTTATATAAAGCCATCCGAAGCCAATCACTACTGATCCGGCGCTGCAGAAGAAGCTGAATTGCTATCAAGGGAACAGTCGTGGCACAGCACAGCGTCTCGAAATGGGCTGCCCTCTCTGGCTTTGTGTAAATATAACAGAACAGCCCGGCCCAAACACAAGCTGGCGTATCGAACAGAAGAGGAATGTCTCTGGTTCCACTCCATTTGTCAGACAGACAATAACCCCGCTGGTGTTTAACAACGTGCACAGCAGGGACGATCGCAGGGGTTTTAATCGTGTGAGAGGGTTAATTGCTCGCTGAGAGCACCTTGCACGTCTGTCCACGGTCAGAGGAGATCCTTACACACAACGCCATGTTAACTTCATGTACGTCATGTCTCTGATGATTTTTGTTGCACTTGCACTTAGAGCTATGCAACTTGATAAAAATATTTAAGGGTTCATGTAGTCAAAAACAGGATTTGTTTTGCTCATTTGTAGTAAATGGGTTTGATATAGAGTGCTGCAGGGATGATGTACTTTTGTAGGACAAAACCTAGAAACGTCCTGAAGCCAGTGCCATTGTCCTGAAGTGAATTGGTTAAATGTCTGAAATATCAAGGTTTGTTTGCACTCTTTATTCTATGACATAAAATGCATGTTTATGAATGTTTATAAAATGTTTATTTTTGATTGGCATGATGAATAAGAAGCATGTGTTTCCACAGAGATTGTTTTCTGCAGTATCTAAAAGCCAATGGGAAAAATGTGTTTTCAAACAGCCGTTTAACATATTTAATCAATCCTGTCCAGATTTGTATATGGTATTTATGAAATAACACCAAAGAGCTGATAAATATCAATTTCCGCTGTTATGGATTCTTCTTCTGCTATTCATTGTCACAAGGCAAAAATAGTCTGTTCGTGAGCGCAACAGTTTTATGTATCAGCAGCAGCAGCACAAATATTATTGCTGGCTGGTTTTCTGCACAGCGTCGCACTGATGGAATATGAATATTTGCATTGGTCTGAATACATATTAACTAGAGGTGGGCATAGATTAATTTGTTTAATCTAGATTAATCTAGATTAATTTTGGAATTAATCTAGATTAATCTAGATTAAAATGGCTCATTTGAATTCTGCCGAAGGCATTCAGAATATGTGTGCTACCCAAATAACGACTAAAAGTAAGTCTTTGAGAACGGGTTTCTCAAGCCAGGTGGCGCATTAGACCAGGGGCTCATCTCCTGTTTCCAAAATGCATCACAAACTTTAATCTCTTCCCGTCCCAATCCCACGAAAAAACTGGAGGAAAATCCCGCTCCACTCCCGGAAGAATGACTCCCATTCCCTCCCACTCCCGTGTTGTTGTTTTTTTTTTTTTGCCGATAACTGTCAATTACAGTAAAATATAGTACAGATCTGGCGTGCCCACCTTATTAGTTGAATAAAAACCCAAAATGTCGTTTTTGTTATTATATTGAACTGAAAGCCATCTTATTATGCACAGTGTTGCACAGATTAAATTTCATGTAAATCATCCATGCTAACACACACGTCTTCTATTTTTTTTAGACATTTCATTCTCTATAGTTCATATGAGACCTAAAGCGCATCCTGTTTGCTTAAAAGCGCAACGTTCGTTGTTATTCTGAGTGCACACAAATAAACGAGTCTTTACAGATTCGAAAGATGTATTAGGCTACTTGTATCTGTATGACCAAAAATGACGGAGATTTTAAGAGCAAGTGCCATTGTCCTGAAGTGAGCCTTGGTTAGCAATGCTGAAACACTTCAATAGCGCACATTCTAGGTTAACATCATATTGCCATGTATAAGTTGTACTACATACATCTTTCAGATGAAAAGCCATATTTGAGGTTGATGAATGATAGGTGCAGTTTGGATGTCCTGCCCGATGTGTTTTACCACACAGACCAGCAGTTAACAATATTTAATCAATCCTGTCGAGCCTCTAGTTGGAAGACACCAAAGAGCTGATACAGTGCAATTTCCGCTAGGTATACATCCGCTAAAATATCAGGGTGAAAGTCATAGCTGTTCGTAGGCAACAGATGTATCCCAGCTCCCAACCCAACTTTGAGAATAGATTAACGGCGATATTTTTTATCGCCGATAAGAGTCTCACGTTAACGCAGCGCCGATATACGGCCCACCACTAATATTAACACATTTTATGGTTTCATCTTGACCATTTTGTTGTTCTATAACATATATGTATACAATTCCCTCTGATTTCCAAATACAGTTTTTCTGTTCAGGCCAATATGTTAAAACGGCAGACAGGCTGCATGAAAAAGCAGAGTCACTCTCTGACAGTAGGTGGTGCTTATAGAAAAGCAGAAATAACCTGGTTATACACAAAGCGCAGTTTAACATGTGTCATACTTGCTTGTCATAGAGAAAAGATAGTCACAATGTGAATATTTGTGTTGGACTGAAGAGACACATTAACATTAGCAGTAATTTCTTCAATTCAAAATGTTTATCGAAACAAATTTTTGCACAAAACATTCTTCTTGGTCTGAACAAGTCTGAACTTGGTCTGTTTTAATAAACAGCATGTTAATATAAATTGTATGTATGTAATATTGGTGGCTTTTGATCAGTGGTGGTCAAAGTACACAGATCAAGTACTTGAGTAAAAGTACAAATACGTATAATAAAATATTACTCCAGTAAAAGTAAAAGTACTGCTTTTTCAATTTTACTCGAGTGAAAGTACAAAAGTACTCAATTTTGTATGTACTTAAGTAAAAAAGTACTGATAGACAGATTTATTGTGCAATTTTATATAGACTACTTTATTTAATTTTATATTAGCACATATTTTTATAATCCTACTGCCCAAAATACCTGGGTTTTCCCAAAATAACCACTATATAGAGTCAAGATATATATTTTGTTGATATGGACTACGTTGATGAGAGTGATGTAGTAATGTTCACTGTGAAGCTTACACTGCCATGTACCTGAGAGAAAAAGTGTTTTAGAACTTGTTGTTTTGCAGAACGTCTGTTATATATGACATGAGAATTAGGCCTGAAATTAGGAAGAACATTTTAAGGAAAATCTAATTATATTTTCATAATGATTTTTTCTTCTCAAACTTTGTCTGTGGTGTAAAACACCCCTGGCCAAATGCCCCGGAGGGCATCACTTCCACTCTGATAATTACTGTAGTTACTATGTTCTGAACATCACATCCTTTCTTTTTCCCTCAGATGGAATCTATCTAGGTGGCTGAATAAAGATATTTGGACTTTATATCTAAAAATGTCCTCAACTTAGCACCAGCAAGCTTGTTAGCTAGACAGTTAGCATCAGCTAACAATATTTACTTATTTTCAGTATGGTTATGAATAAACATTCATATCTGTCTACTCGGCTAGTTTATCTAAACAATATAAAAATGTATACTGTTGATAAACAATATAAAAACAGACGTCACATAGGTCTAAATGCATAGCATTTTAATAAAACTGCTAACGTTACAGCAGCGGGGAATATGAACGTGCATGAGTTATTTTATTTAATCTGTGTTATTTTAATGTTTTGTTTTTTGACCTAAAACATAACGTTAGAGACACTGATGTTGATCTGTCTGCATTCAAGCATTTCAGTGGGCTTAAATAGATCACCCTTTACAGCAGATTTAGTTCACAAACAACTGACAGTTTTGACCTAAATATTATTTTCAGTTACAATAATTAATCCTAAAATTCGACATTAGTAACTTACTTTTCACAGCATCAGTAGCGCGTGCTCACAAGATCTCCCGGTTCTTGTGAGTTCAGTTCACTGAAGAAGACTTGCTCTAAACGGATCATTTGAATCAGTGAGTTTTCGACTCGAGAACAGCTGCAATCGGATCATTGCAATTCGTGAATGAATCGTTTGTTGCGATTTGCGAACCGATTTAACAGGTTCATTGAAAAGAATCAGTTTGTTCATGAATCAGACACCGCTTCTGCGTCTTGGAGCACGTGATGTATTATAAGGAGTAACGATATGTTTTCTGAAATGTAGTGAAGTAAAAAGTACGATCTTATGCTTTGGAATGTAGTGAAGTAAAAGTAAAAGTTACTGAAAATAAAACTACTCCAGTAAAGTACAGATACAAAAATGTACTTAAGTACAGTAACGAATAAGTTTTACTTCGTTACTGACCACCACTGCTTTTGATAGAGTGGAGATTTTAGGGGGGTATATAGTGTATGTGTGTGTGTGTGTGTGTGTGTGTGTGTGTGTGTGTGTGTGTGTGTGTGTGTGTGTGTGTGTGTGTGTGTGTGTGTGTGTGTGTGTGTGTGTGTGTGTGTGTTTATGATGAGGACACAAATTTGTATAATGACATGGGTATAACATAGGTATTACAAGGAGAAGGTGATTTATGAGGACATTTTCAGTGTCCCCATAATTTAAAATGCTTATAAATCATACAGAGTGCGTTTTTTGGGGGGAAAGTAGAAATGCACCGTCTCCTGTGAGGGCTAAGTTTAGGTGTAGGGTAGGTGTAGGGCAATAGCACTTACAGCTTGTACAGTATAAAAACCATTACGCCTATGGAGAGTCCCTGTAAACCACAAAAACCAACATGTGTGTGTGTGTGTGTGTGTGTGTGTGTGTGTGTGTGTGTGTGTGTGTGTGTGTGTGTGTGTGTGTGTGTGTGTGTGTGTGTGTGTGTGTGTGTGTGTGTGTGTGAGCTAAAGGAAAACTCATCCATCCATTCATACAGAGATATGATCGCGCACTAGTTAATGCTCATCAGATTGCATAAATCAATGGGAAATTAATAGAAATGATGATTCGGTGTAAGGAAACATTATGTGAACATGTATAAAAATATAAAACCCTGGCAAAGCTGTATTATCAGTGAATGTGAGCAGAGCATAAAGCGGAGCAGATCAGTGAAGGAGATTTTACCCACGTTGCCCAGATCAGCTGTACCACAGCATGTCACAGCAAAGCAGCTCTACTGCAAACAGGAACAAGTATACTAACGTTACATAGACATCTCTTATATGTGCGTTATTTGAGCGGACTCTGCTTTTCCGGTGAGCATGAGCGGGAACTGAGCAGAATGATAGAGCGGACCGTCACTCGGCGCAGTAATGACGGCTGAGGGAGAGGGGACACCTGAACACTGCTGGGTGGTGCGGTAGCATATATTTTCGGCAGACGAAAATTCAGTGCATCCCTAATAAATGGACAAACCGATTCTTGGAGGCACATGATTTGCCTCGATTTTTTTGTATGCCAGTTACTCGAGGAATCATTTCAGCCCTAAAATAGTTACTCACATTCTTTTTCCAAATGTTATTCTCATTCTCTCTCCAAAAGTAGCGTCATGTTTACCCAATGAAATACAAGGCTAGATTAAGAACGAAAGATAAGAACTTAAGTCTTACCGTTTTCTTGAGGAGTTACCAGGTAGTTCTCTTCAAAAAGTTAACAGGCAGAGGGGAACATCACAGGGTTATCCATTGTGCCAGTGGAATGGCAATCTGCTTGCCGCACGAGGCAGCGTCACGTGTTACTTGCAGACGCGCCTGTATATTAATCGGCCTAATTTGCAGCACAATCGGCCGATGCCGATTAATAAAAAAAATGCCAAAAGTTGGCCGACCGATCAATCGGTCAACCTCTAGTCCTCATTACCATGGTTATATGTTTTTTTTTTTATAAATAATAAGTAAAAATAAACTATACAATTTTCAGTAAAAAAAAAAACTAAATGAAGAAACTACAAAACACCTTCTATAAAATAAAAATATTGCCTAATATGTAATAACAGTAACATTTTTAATAAATACATTTCTGCCAACACTAACTATGCCAACATGGCTATTTATACAGTGTTAATAACGTAAAGTTAAATTACTTTGGTGCTGAATTTTTTCCAATATACCTCATTGTCATGGCTGTTTTCAGACAGCATCACTACAGAACCTTTAATGTATCACACGACTGTATAACAATTCTGTGTCACATCCGAATAGATCAAGCGACTGTTTATCTCTATTAAATCATGGCAGAAGCGCGGCATACATTCTTCAGCGCTGTGCGAGTGACTGATCCCGCTCGGTTTTGACACGCGGTTGGCGGATGCATCGGGTAGCACTAGTTTGCGCTTTTGGAGTATTTGCTTTGCTCGGTTTCACATGCTCTATAATTATAAACTGCACCAAATATCATTAAGGTCTCCCTCATTTTGGCGATCGGCCCATTACTCGAATGTAATGTCCCGGTGTTCCCAATGGCCAGTAGGTGATCGCGGGCCCCCCAGACCTCTGGGCCCTATGCACTCTCTCGCCCTTTTCCCCACTAGCGATGCCACTGTGTGTGTGTGTGGGTGTGTGTGTGTGTGTGTGTGTGTGTGTGTGTGTGTGTGTGTGTGTGTAGACTTTGGCCGGTACAGTATGAGGCTGGGCACTCATCTGTGTCTAGTGAGTGAGGAAGTCAAACCTGTCCTTCACCCGGGTATGTATCTTCCTCTCAGGAGTCTCAGTGACTGCTGCGTCCAGGCAGAGCGCTCCACGAGGCGGGGACGTGCACAGCATCCGAGCGCAGGGATTCCCCATCCAGACCCTAACAATGGTGCGGGAAGGAAGGAGCACCAGCTCCTGTACTTTATGAGAGGCCTGGGACAGAGACAAAGACAGATCAAATACTGAACCAAGAGGTCAGCCAGTTTTTCTGTGTGTGTGTGTGTGTGTGTGTGTGTGTGTGTGTGTGTGTGTGTGTGTGTGTGTGTGTGTGTGTGTGTGTGTGCATATAGTGATATTATATTAGTGATAACCGAACTGTTTCACCGTTTGTAATTGTATCACTCCGCTTGCAGTGTTTTGCATAACAGATGTCCAAATACACTATAAAATTATAAAATACAGTTTTTTTACCATTGTTGTTTCTCATGTATTTACACACTCATGCCATTAGACTGTTGTATAAATGACAGCATAAGTCTTTTTATTGATTGTTCATCAAATAATAATTTCATAAATTATTTTAAGAAATAATAATACATTAAAGTACATATATGATGAATACTATATTGCATTATTATATATTATACAATATATGTATATTGCATAATAATATGTATTAGCATAAATCTATTACAGAGTATATGAAATTAAATTATTAAATTAAATTAAATTAAATTAAATTAAATTAAATTAAATTAAATTAAATTAAATTAAATTAAATTAAATTAAATTAAATTAAATTAAATTTTAGCTTATTCCAAGATGCATTGTCTGAAGACTTGGAACATAATTTGTTGAATAACATAATTATATTAGGTGGCCTTAAATACTATGCACTTTGATAAGAAAATAAGTACAATATGTTTATTGTGTTCATATTGTATTGTAAAACACGTCTGCTGCTGTTGAGGTGGACACGGGTGCGGTTCGGGACAGGTTTGGTGGTATGGGTCGGTTTAAGGATGGGTCAACAGTGTAATTGTAAATGTAATTACATTAAATGAATTACAGATGTAACTACATATAGCTATTTCCTAAAATATAAGTACAATGTAAAAAACATGCATGTACACAATAAGCATTGTACCAAATTATTGATTTAAATGTAAGTATATAGTAGTTGAGGCCACCTAATATAAAGTGGGACACATCATTTTGCTTCGCTTGTAATTTTGTCGATGAAGACGTTCTATTGTTGGATCTGTTGTTTTGTTGATCCTCTGAAGGAAGCCAGTAGTCAGCATCAAATTCCCCATGATCCTCTCTGCCCACATGGCTCAAGGTTGTTCAAGTGTCCTGATCTCCGTCCCCTGGTGACTCTGTTTTCACCAGCGTCCTGATAAGCATCGCTCCTGCGCGTATGAGGGAGATAAGAGGATGATTTACAGAGGAACATGTGAGGGGTGAGGGCTCAGGGCTCATGCTGAGACAGCAGACGGTGACTGGACGTCTCTCACCACAAGATCTCAGCTCAAGTTCAGCGATCTCCAAACTTTCATCTTACGTTCCTCACTTTGACAATCTGCTTTAATCTCTTCTGCTCACCAATGCTGCATACTGTTCAAATGGTCATATTATGAAATATCTATATTAGCATATATTAAAATGTCACATGTCTCATCCTCCTGAAATCATTCTAATATGCTGATTTGCTACTTAAGAAACATTTCTGAGTAATGTTAATGTTGAAAACACTTGTGCTGCTTCATATTTTTGTGGAAACTGTGGCACTCTTCTTTATCAGGATTAATTGATGAAAAGAAAGTTCAAAAGCATTTATTTGTAATATAAATTATAAATAAATACAATTGTGTAACATTATAGATGTGTTTTTGGTCACTTTGATCAAGTTAATATATCTAGCTCAATAAAAGTATTATTTTTCTGGGAACAAAAATAAAAATAATAACCCCAAACGTTTGTGCTGTTTATAAATATTACAATAAATCATTAAGAAATATAAAATGCTTCATATTGCATATTTGGAAATGATGATCCTGTACAGATCTTAAAGCTTTTATTAAGCACATTATAAGTGAACCTCAAAAATATTGTACTTATGATATGATTAATGCTAATTTGGTGAAATTACTTTTTATAATTCTTAATTATTTAATATAAATTATACATTTAAATTGATAGAAATTACAAATCTAAATGTAAAATGTTCATGAATGACCAGAGTTATATGTTTCCAGGCCTTCCCAGATGAACGGAATAAAATGTAAGTTGTTAATCGTTAAATTCTTGCCCTATATAATAAATTCCAAAATAGAATTTCATTTTTAGGGTGAGCCATCCCTTTAAATTACTCAGTTTTGAAACAAAGTTTGTGATTCTAAATTCTACTTCTTGAATCCATGTTCTGGGAACTTGTGCAATGACTTCTCTAAAAGCCATTGATAAATATCATAACACAGGAATTCCTGTAATTATCTCGTAGCACATAGATATTACGGTCTGTCCAGTTCACTCAGCTTATGTCAGGTAAATCGGCTATAATTGGCTTGTCCACTCTTTCCAAAAGTTTCAATATTCCCTGACCCCTGACCCAGTGACCTTTAAGCTTTAGCCCTTATATAGGACTATTCCAGCAAGCAGAGAGCACAGGATGAGGGCCAGATCACAGCTGGATCCTGGACCGGTACACATGTGTGGACTAGATACCACCACACACACACACACACACACACACACACACACACACACACACACTGAATGTGTGAACAGGGTAGGCCTGACTGCAGCCAGAAGCACACACTGATGACAGGGGTGCAACGGGCCACAGGAAGTCCCAGCCTACACATCCTGTGTCCAGCCCCACAGCGAATTCAAGGCCACGGCTGCCAACACACACACACACACACACAATGCTTAATAACTGTTACGCAATATAGAGCTCTGGAAAGAGACACAGGGCTTGTGCCCACTATTTGGCCATTGGGAACAATTGAGCACTATAGGATTCAGAATATCTCTTAGGTTGCATATTACCTTACACTGCAAAAATATAATTTTCTTATTCAGTAATATTGTTTGTTTTCCAATAAATAATACCTAAACATCCCTAAATCAACATACACTACTGCTTACACTACATACACTGCATCTATTTGATCAAAAATACAGTAAAAACTGTGATTTTGTGAAATATTATTACAATTTAAAATAATAGTTTTTACTGTAATACGTTAAAATTTAATTTATTCTCATGATCAAAAATGAATTTTCAGCATCATTTCTCCAGTAATCATTTTAATATGCAGATGTTTTTTTATCAATGTATGTTTTTGCAATATTTTATTAAATTGTATTGTAAGTGTATTAATCTTTACATTCACTGAAGAATCAAAATACGGTAAGATAATAAAACACAATAAGACATTTTTCAGAGATTATATCTCAAATTAAGTTTTTGTTTTGTTTTGTTTTTCATTGTACTTTGGTGCAATAAATGTAGAAAATAATAGTAATAAATGGTATTGCTGCATGTTTCAGCTGTGTCATTGTTTGTCACATATCCCTTGTATTTGTTTGGACTCTTGTTTTAGATCTTTGCTTACTTCCTGTTTCCTGTTCTGTTTGTAGTCTATTTGTAGTTTGTCCTCATTGATCAGTTTCTTGATTGCCTCCCAGGTGTTTGTTGTTGTTGTTGTTGTTTTCTTTTGGTCTATTAGCCCTACATCTTCATCAGGTGTTATGCTGGTTTGCTTAGTTCTGTTATTTTGTTCTTTCCTTGTACATCTCAGTTATTTTCTTTCCTTATTAAACCTTATTTTGCCATTGGATCCAACCCTCGCTCGTCTCTGAGTTTACCCAGTGTTACGATATTAAATCTACTACTTCTGCATTGTAGTTACTGGGGATAAATGGATGATATTTGCATTACTCTAAATAATCATTCTTTCATTACACTGGTGATTCAATCATGCAGCTGGTTCGGCTCCAGCATGTTAGTGACTCAGGAAGCTAATTAAAACCTTGTCTTCCTAATGAATCGACACTGAAAAACAGATATCGCATTTTAAACAGCTCTGTTATTAAAACGCTTCTCTCCTCCGATCAGCTAAGCAGATCTGTATTTTGCTAATAATGTAAACGAGACCTGCGGACTGATTCCATGCAAGAGACCAAAGAATGTAAAGTATTTGAACGTTAAAAGGAGGTTTGTGCACTTCCAGCAGACGCTGGAAACATTGGGAATCGCTTTGAAAGTCCTTTGGATATATGTTTATGTTTGGCAGTATAGCTGGTGCTTTAAATAACACAGAAACCCAAAGAAGAAATAATTTAATGTCCAGAATTATTATTTTTTTACTTTATTTATAAAGTGCATCGTGAAGCACCTTTATTTTTAAGCGCGTACCTGCTTACGGCCGGGACGAGAGCGCGGGATAACGAAGAGAAAGAGATGAGGAGTTTGGGGGAGGTGTGCAGCGCTCGGAGATTCATGAAGGGAAGGGAGCACAAACAGAAGCTCGGTTCAGTGTGCTGGAACTTGTAGTATCTCAGCACGTTTGGCTTTTGTCACATTCTTCATTAACTTCATTAACAGATGAACAGCGGTGATTAGGAGCCGTTTCCCGCTGATTCAGCTCCCGCACACACACACACACCTCGCTGCTCATGTCACACATGGGGGCTGTTGAGCCAGATGACACACTGTATCACATAACCGCATGAGTGAATACACACACACACACACACACACACACACACACACCAATGAAATGTTTGCACATGCTTTTTGCAGAACAAATCTTGGCTTTGTCTGCATTGATTAGCTTAGTTAATACACACTTAATTAGCGTGCTCGAACGGAACTCTTCCTAGATTACTGAAGTCATGGCCGTAACAGATGACCTCTGACCTGTGGAGAGAGAGTTTCATTGATTTCTCTGGAAAGGCACCGATCCCTGAGCTCTGTTCTCTTGATCAGTTTATCAGATCTGAGCGTCACCGTGATCAGGATCAGTGTTGTGTCAGGGTTCCCACAGCCCTCGACCACCTGCAAACTGTGTGTGATTGTCCTTTCCAGACCTGAACTGAAAAAATAATAATAACAAATCACAGAATTCAATATGGTTTTAAAAGGTTAAATCATTATAAATATATTCACACTACCTTTATAAGGTTTGTGGTCAGTAGATTTTTTCAATGTTTTGAAAGAAGTCTCTTCTGCTCACCAAGGCTTCATTTATTTGATCAGAAATACAGTAAAAACAGCAACAATGTGAAATATTATTACAATTTAAAATAACAGTTTTCAATTTTAATAATGTATTGCTGTGATGCAGCGCTGATTTTTCAGCATCCTTACTCCAGTCGTCAGTGTCACATGATCTTCAGAAATCACTCTAATATGCTGAAGAAAAAATGATTCACTGAATTCACTATCTTTTTTTAGATAAGTGGTTGCAATCAATTTATTTTAGCTACTGTAATGGAGCGGACGAGATGAGAGGCATGTGGATCCATTTGCAAGGCTTTTATTCAGGGACGTGGTCACAAAACAAGCTCGGTTCGTGCAATGACAAACAGGTACAACACAGTCAAGATAAAGAGTAATCCTAGAGAAAGCATGGGTATTCGATCGGCAAACAATATACAACAGGGCAAGGCAGAGAGATAATCCAGGTTCACGAGCAACAGTCCAAGCGAGGTGCAAACAGAGTCCGAACGGCAAGGCAAAGGGTTAATCCAGGAAACACGGGCAAGAATCAAAACACTAGATAACAGGCAAGGCAAGGCAAAGCAAGGCAAGGCAAGACTATAACAACTAAGAGGGCTCAGTAGAGTGGCTATCGCTAGGAGAGTGATGTATGCTATACAATACTCGGCCATCTGACTCAGAAAGTCCATGGCTGTATTCGAAATCGCCCCCTATACCCTCAAATAGTGCACTATTTGAGGGGACAGCCATTTTAAGTGGTGTTCGAAACCATAGTGTATGTTCTCAAGGTCACTCATTCAATCCCACATTGCACTGCAAAACGAGTGTACGACCGATGTACACTCAACGGCTAGATAATCCCATAATGCACTGTGAGAGTCGCGCGCCGAATGAATTCCTGCGTCTCGACAGAAGATGGCGCCCACAGCTGAATCATCCATTCATTTATTTTAGAAGCGCTCGTCCATGGCGTAATACAACACGGGTACAAATTAATAGTAAATTGACTATTTTATACATTATTTCCGTGACAGAGTTCAAGATAAATCCTTTAAACGTACTACTGGAGCGGACCGTTTCAAATGATTATTAAACAGCAAGCAAACTATGCAAAAGCGGCAGTCCTTCCGGTGCACGTAGTGTCCGAGTTCACTCACTCGTTCTGTGGCTCAGTGGTAGAGCATTGCGTCAGCAGCGCAAAAGGTTGTGGGTTCGATTCCCAGGGAACACACATACTAATGAAAATGTATAACCTGAATGCGATAAAAGCGTAAATGTTTCTGCAGCACAGATCGTGTACAGTGATTCAGGGTCAAGGGTTTCTTCATATCATTCTCTGCGTAATGTATGAGCAATAGTACTAGCGATCCTTGACTTAGCAATCACTACAATTACTTAGCAAAGTCATTTATGAAATCGCATGTTTGCTGTGCAGTTTCTGCATGTGCTGTATCTGGCAGGTTGATTTTAAAGCACATTCTGTGCGGTTTAGGGCCGATCCATGAGAGCATCTGAGCTTTGGTGTGCGTTACGCTCTCATTACTGCTGCACTCTAATGGGGACGACCAAAATAAAGGTATTAAATATGTATAAAAGACGCTTGTGTCTCGCGGGCATCACTGTCTCCCTCCTGCCCATGTTTTGTTTTTGTCGTGCTGTTTCCAGACACATCTAGAAATTGATGGCCTGTCAGCGGCGGGTAAAGAAGGGTCCTGTATCCAGACACAGATTGGTGCTTTCAACCATAAATTAATGCATGTGGCTCCCTCATCTCCCAATAAAGTTCTCGTAAACAAAAATCATCTTTTAGTTTGCATTCTGCTTCCAGACAGCAAAGGCTTTTTCACATTTCTCTCCTCGGTTACTCGTCCGTTTACAGCCGTGTCTGGCGTCCCTCTAAACTACACGCATATGCAAATGTTCCTCTGTTCTGACAAATTAATTTTACCTCTTTCATCCCCCGCTCTCACTCCTTCTCAATCATTCTCTTGGGCTGAAGAGGAGCAGGACTTGGCCATCTGGAGCTGTCGGAATGATATTGTTTAATTTGTTACATGATTAAATGGTTGTTTCTCAGAGAGCACGAGGTCTACAACAAAATAAAGACGAGACAAAAAATGAGCATCGACAAAGTCCAAAACTGCTTAAGTGGGAGATGCTTTCGTATGCATTGACACTTAAACTCATTTACACTTTCTCTCATTTTTGCCGTGGCATCAGTCATGTTGGCATGTCTTATAACTACATGGGGTGAGATTTGAGGCTTTGCTGAACTTGTGGCGCCCAGGAATCAACAGCAATTAACACACGGAAATTACACATACAACTTTCCCTCCAGAAGTTACTTTTTAAATCTAGATATGTTTTAAAATAGGCATCTTTAAAAATTTTGTTTTAAAATTAAGCAATACATTTTGTATTATTATTCTTAAATATATTATAATTATTATTAATGAAAACACTCATTTGTGTGTTTGTGGCATAAACATCTAGAGAATCTAAAAAAAAACATTACAAAAAACACCTTATTGAAAACATTACTGTAATATTAGATGATAATTTGTGTTAACTAATATCATATAAGGTTGCCAAATGTTACAGCGCGTATTGTATTAACACTACAAAATCAATTGAAGGATCAGTGAGACTGAAGACTGGAGTAATGAGGCCGAACATTCACAGGAATAAATTACATTTTAATATATATATATTCACATAGAAAACAGAAAATGCAATGATATTTCACAGTATTACTGTTTTTTTACTGTATTTTAATTAAATAAAGCAGCCATATATGAGACAGACTTTTGAACAGTTAGTGTAAAACAGTCATTACTCGTTGAAACCCGGCGATAAATATCCTGAAAATCTGATCCTTTGGATTAAAAATAATGAAAAGATGTAAATGAAATCCATGTGTTGAATTAATCTAAACCACATGCTTCCGAGGCGCAAGCTTGCGTAAAAGCGTAACTATTTATCTCTGTATCTGTTCTCATCTTTACTGCATGAATGACAGGCTGCGCTGAACACAGAACATCATTTCTACTTTTAATAGCACTGCCTTCTATTTCTCTGACGTGCCTTAATCAATAACCAGAGCTGTCCCAGGCCAAGCTTGCCCGCCATTTTTATTAATTTTAAACAAGCTCACTAACTAGGCATCTGATATGGAGATGCATCTCACACTAGATAATAGGCAGGATGGATTGATAGGTTCATTCTGAAGCCTCTCTCTCTCTGTCATCACATTATTTAAGACAAGACACATTCTGTCGTGTGCAGCTAGAAAATGCAGACGCACATAAATAAATAAACATTTTACAATATAAAAAGAGGTTAGTTAGTGAACTTAACATAGAGAATTGTATATTCCAAGTTAAGATGTTCCTATCCCTAAATATCACATTAAAAGTGTCCTGATATAGTGAGCGGTGAAAAAAAAAATGCTTGATTCAATGTGTGCTATAAACAGTTTTGTGGCATCAACCCTAAAAATGCAGTGGTAGAGTAACAGAAAGCATATGTTATCTGATGAAGTATCAACACTTTCTATTCGGGAATAGCACCAGATTGCTGGAGAAGCCTATTAACCTCGGTTTCTGCAACACAGCTTTAAAGAAAACAATGCATCCCTACGGAGCTTTTCTGACACTACAGCAGAGAGACGTTTGGTTCATGTTTATACAGTATATGTTGGCATTACTGATCTACAAGGAACAAAAAAGCCAGAGCAGCAACTAACAAGTCACATATACATCAGAGGTGGGTATCTGTACTGTTAAAGTAATGATCTTAGTTACTTGAACAAGTGTAAAAAGGTATGCAATGAAAAACGACTCAAGTAGCAACATTACCAACTATTAATAAGCAGCAAATCATGAGTTTATGGAGGCAAATTTGTAGCTAATAGTTAGTTAATAGTAAAAACTTTAAGATAATGTGTGACTAGGCACTTCAAGCATTTTATCATATATTATTATAGCACTCTCTATTCTAATTATATTAATTTAATAAAAACGTGCCCTTTTTATACTTGCATTTACTAACTATATATATTTTCTTTAAAAATAACACTAGCATCTCTATTATTTTTGTATTTTATCTCTGTTTTCCTTTTCTTTATTATACAATTAACAAAAATAAAAAAGGCCTCTAACACTAGCTTGCTCTAATCTTTTTATATTCTATTTGTTTTATTTTAATTATTACATATGTTCCTGTGGCGCAGTGGTAGATTATTGCTTTAGTATCGCAAAGGTCGTGGGTTCAATTCCCAGGGAACACACATACTGACAAAAAAATACATAGCCTGAATGCACTGTAAGTTGCTTTGGATAAAGGTGTCTGATAAATATAATGTAGTGATTTTCAAACCTGCCCTGCTCATTTTGTATGTCTCACTAATCAGACACACCTGATTCAACTCATCAGCTCGGTAGTAGAGACTGCAAGTCCTGAATCAGGTGTGTCTGATTAGGGAGACATACAAAATGAGCAGGGCAGGGGTGCTTCCAGGACAGGTTTGAAACCCACTGATATATAAGCAGGGGTCCTCAAATCTGGACCATTCCTGCAGAGTTTAGCTCTAACTCTAATCAAACACACCTGAGCATGCTAATCAGAGTCTTCAAGATCATTAGAAAATCACAGGTAGGTGGGTTGGAGCTAAACTCTGCAGCAGATTGGACCTCCAGGGAAAGATTTGAGGAACCCTGCTTTGTAGGTATGCAAACGTTTCTCTGGGATTGACAGAGATTTGGTTTGAATGCATTCTTGCAGGATTTTCACCTGCGATTGATTGCAGACTCAAAATGTGGTTACATTATATTTTGGCAATCCACTTTAGACATTTGTTTAACTACTGTATATGTGTTATTGTGTATGGTTAGGGTTAGTGTAGAATAAGTTAACATGTACTACTTATAGTCAGTAGAATGTCATCAAAATAAAGTGTTCGCAGATATTAAGCAGACAGTCTACTAATAATAATGACTGCTAGTTGACATGTTGCAAAGTTACTTATAGTTAGTAGAACGTCTAAACTGGACTTTCTTAATAGAAAGTGTTTTCTCTACTAATATTGCTCTGTGAGAAGTTAACAACACTCTGTTGTGAGTCATTGTGGGTCCCAGTTGTCTTTGACTGCCGTAGTTTGATACCTGATGGAGTGCAAATTATAGGTTCCCTTACAAGACAAGCTGGACAGTTACAAGATACTAGGATGACCATTTCTTCCTCTATTGCCCAGACATCTCCTGGCCAGGCCAAATGCCTTGGTTTTAGCTTTGTTTTTCTATTGACATGCTCGACAGTCCTGATACATTATGTGTTTTGCATTGCTTTGACTGTTTTCTGTAGATCCCACCTTCTCGCACACTATGATTGGTTGATTATGTACAATGCTTGCATGCTATTGGTCAAACTACATTTTAATCATTACCTTCAGCAAGTATGAAAATAATAAGGAAACAACGCCAGAACCCAGACATTTTAGGCGATTTGGGAATTTCTGGGAAATAGAGGACGTGTGGTAACCCTAAAGATGATGACAATTGAGTGAAATCAACTGTGCATTATTTTATTGCCGTGCCACATCATAGAGGAGCTGCTAGGCTTGGCCCCTTATGAAGAACTGTACCCTAATGAAAGCATTTACTTAATTATTAAGATAATGTTTCCTCATCAGGTCCGGCACTGCAACTTCCTCTTGTTAATGTGAAGTTTAGTCAATAGCTGTATCGCCAAACAAGGTGTTTCGAGTGCAAGCTATAGAATTGTCTTAACATTTCACAATAAATACAAGCCAGATTCAGCTGAAGTGCTCTTCGCCTTGCCTCGTGTGGCGTATTAGCGTCTTATGGTTTACTTTCAGGTTCTCTTCAACCAAGGGAAAGCAGTTTGCTGCGTATGAAAATCTGTGGACTGAGGAAGTAGGTTCCCTGAGTTTCTGTGGCATGCGAGTTCACCTTTCATGACACAATCTGTCTAATAAGCAAAAATAACTAATTTACACTGACCCTCCAACCCCTCCGCTGCTTCTGTTGTGGGATGACTCATTACTGCATTTCAACTAAACGAGCGAGTTTTGAGCGAGTGGAAATTTGTTCTATAATTGAATGAAGCAGAATTTTGGTTTATTAGTCTAACAGTCATTGAAAATCTGATCTCAGGTTTGGTCTCAAATTCAGAGCAAAATAAAAATACTCAGACTTAGGCTGCATTTACAGTAGGCTACGTGGTTCAAGTGACCCAATTGGTATTTTTCCTCCCATGTGGCACAGATCGGATATGACCCGCGAACCTGTAAGGAGGATAAAAGCACATGGATTCTGATATGCTCCGATCAGCTTCAGGCCTCATTGAGTGGTGTGCACAGGGGGAGGCGGGGGGCTTGAGCCCTGCCCCTTCAACCCGGTATCACGCCAAAGTGTATAATAAACATGCTGGTCCACTCGATGATGCGTGTGCCTCCTCTAGGCGTGAAAATGTCACGCATGTATGAAGCTGGAGTTACCACTGAAGAACCAGCAGGGGCGATCATTTCCCCAATGACAACTGCACACAGACCAAAGACAAGCGATATAGTGCGTTAAAATATGGGTCTGGGTAAATTCAAAACGTATACAGGTAAGGTTTCCAGCCGTCTCGTAAAATAGTTGATCGTCCCGTATTTATGAATGGAATTATTAATTTGATATTAGCCTGTCGTGGAAAAGGGATCATTTAAAAAGTCCACACATTTGCCATATTTTTTACCATAGTGACTGTCGCTCGACAATGTCATGTGCATAGTCAATCCCTTACAGAAATTAGCCATGGTTTTATTGTAGTAAAAGTGAAGTAATGGTTTTTGTTTGTTTGTTTTGTTTTGGCATGTTTATTGCCATTTGTATAATCACAGTTTTACTACAAATACCATGGTTAAATTATGGTTAGTTTAGCAAAACCATGGTTAATTTGTGGTTACCATGGTTTAACTATAGCAGCCATGTTTTTTATTTAATTTGCAGCCATTCCCACATGAAAAAAATATGTCAACAACAGCCTTTAAAATTATTTAAAATGCATACCCGATAGAACATCACAGAAAACTTTGTGTGGGTCCTAATGCCCCGGTGTAGTGACGGGGACACTATACTATCAAAAAGCACTGTCTTTCGGATAAATCATGGCCTCCTAATAATCCCCATCCACTTGATTGTCTCTATGACTCTCTCTCCTCTCCACCTGTAGCTGGTGTGTGGTGAGCGCATACACTTGATTGTCTCTGTGACTCTCTCTCCTCTCCAACTGTAGCTGGTGTGTGGTGAGCGCATACACTTGATTGGCACTATGTCTCTCTCTCCTCTCCAGCTGTAGCTGGTGTGTGGTGAGCGCATCCACTTGATTGTCTCTGTGACTCTCTCTCCTCTCCACCTGTAGCTGGTGTGTGATGAGCGCATCCACTTGATTGGCTCTATGGCTCTCTCTCCTCTCCACCTGTAGCTGGTGTGTGGTGAGAGCATCCACTTGATTGTCTCTATGACTCTCTCTCTCAACTATTAAAAAAGGCAAACATTCACTGATGCTCATAAAGGAAACATGATGCATTAAGAGCCGGTGAGGGAGGGGGTGCAAGGGGTTCACAAAATGTTCAAGCAGCACTGTATATTAAAGGCTCATTGTGGTTTACTTCCCCACCCCCCAGCATATACTGTATTTAATTAAATTAATATGAATGGGTGACTAATTGCATATTTATTTTAGCCCCAAAATACTTCAAACTAAGTTATTTTTCATTCTTCGTTTGGGGACAAAAAGAAGTTTGAAAAGGCTGAGCGATTGGTATACTGTTCAAACAATACAGCACCCCCGCGATACTGGAGGCAAGGTGTAAAATATGTAAATATGTGTAACGCCACACATATCCCCCAAACACAACAACCATGGCAGCTGTGAGCAAAGAAAGGTTTTGTAAACTACGTAGCGACGTAGGTTGTATGTATGTCCACTTAATGAAACCAGAAAGAATGATGGCCAGTTCGACACTCCAGTGTATTCATATTGCTTGTAACTTGGTGTTGTAGTTGTTTAGGACGTCGTTTTCCTGTCTGACCTCTGTAGAATGAGTAATGAACCGGGGGGAAAAATCTCACATCAAAAAGATTGAGTTCTAGAATACACCCACCGATTGTGTAATCGCCACGGACCAATGGTAGCTCAAAGATGTTTAGGAGTCAAAACAAACTCCCCCAGGTAGTTCGCTTTAGTGAGCTGTTTCAAACTGCCAAAACAAACTTGATTTTGTTCGAAATTACATCATATCAGTTTTTGACCCTTAAAGGGTTGACCCAGGAAGTGGAATTGGACTGCAAGCTTTGGGTGTGTTAATTTTAACGATCGTCTCCATCCATGTGTTTTTGGACTTGAACCTAAAAAGTTTGTGTTGGGAGGCGAGAGCACTACCCACTGTGCCACCTCGCCACCCAACTACAAACCCAGCCAGCCTCTCGAGACCAGTCTTCCTGAAAAGGTCTGTTCCCTCTGTGTTTTCACTGTCAAAAATAGGCCAAAAATTGAATAATTCCAGAGTGTGAAGCCTGAAGAAGAGAATTCCCTGGAAATTACACATTTCCAGAAGACCAGACAGCCTAAAGGGGTGCCTGCTCGGATCTCTTAACCAACAATTACTGGTGTGTAGTACCAGTGGCCCCTGATGAGATCACAGAGCAGAGACTTCTACCAAAGCCCATTTGAGCTGGAGAAAGACAGTCAATCAATACTAAGGCCTGTGCAGATACTACCTGTCAACAGTCTTGAGGAAAATGGATGCCTGAGAAAGCCATAACTATGATAAATCTACTCCCCCGGTTTGGCAACTGGCCCCCTCTCTCTTTTTCTCGCTCTCTCTCCTGCCTTTTCCTTCCTTTCTGCCGTCTGTCTTTGACTAATGTATGCAGTATAGCTCCCTCCAACCACTCCGCACACCGGTGTGCCACCATCCTGATTGGCCAATCAATCTCTGCGTCGATATGGAAGGCACATTAAAATAAATTCATCACTGTAAGTTTATGAAATATTGATACCTGGGATAAGAGGTAAAGGTGTTGTAGGATTTGATGAAAGTAAAAGGTAAGAATCAAGAGGTGAGTAGCTCTCGAATGGTGTCCATCCAGATTTTGTAATTAGTAGGTGAGGTTGAGAATGGCTGTTGGACTTGGAGTCTTGAAGAGATTTTGGTTCCTGTCTACAATGACTCGGACATGCCGTTTTCTGTAGCTCTGCAGAAGGTGTGATTGGAAAATGGTGAATGAACGTGCATATATCTTATATTAATGATATCATATATCAGCAGAGCCATTCAGTCTGCTGAGGCAGATCAATCAATGTGAAATTCTGAGCTGAAAGTTTTGCCGTCAGTCTTGGACATGTATCATGTGTTTCATAGTAGCTCAGCAGCAGTCGGGGATCTTTCTGAAGAGCGCACACATTTATATTTCACAAGTTCACCTTCTCCTATGGGGTGAAGGAGAACACTTATCAGGGTAAAGGTAAAACATAGTTTGCTTGCCATCCAAGATGAGATGAGAACGATGGTCTGTGTTTATTTATTTCCCCCCTGCATTGTAGAAAGGTGGAGCTGGGGAGGAGGAAGAATGACTGGAGCGATGAGTGCCGAGGGAGATGTAAACTGCGCTGATATATTCTACCTTAATTGATCAACTTAGCAGGTCGCTCTCAAACCATAATTTGCGATTAAATTTTATGTCAGCCAGTGTTCCCAGGATTTTCACAAGTCCAATATGAAAGCAGGCCAAGCTACGTTTTGCCCTATTTGTGTTCATTGGCAACCATAGCACTCCTCACACTAATGCTGAGAGAAAACTCCTTGAGTTTGGTTATGAATTGTGTTTGCAACAATGCATAAAAATGTAGCTTGCGTTGCTAGATTTGCTTTCACAATGTTTCACTTGAGATGAAGTACGGAAGGGATCTTGATTCCTGTCTACAATCCACCATGTAAGCTGAAGATACTGGGCATGTCTGCTGGTGAAATTGTAAGAATGACTGTGCATATCTCATTTATTAATGACATCATATGTCAGCCGATTCTGGTGAGGTTTATCAATCAGTATGAAATCACTCACATGTCTTATTTTATCAACTGGTGTTTCAAGTATATTTCACACGTCTGGATATGAAACGGAAGTAAATTATGGCAGAATAAACGGCACAGCTGGCATATGGCAGTAAAATGAGAGACCATACAAAGTCGTATTGCAGCATTCCCTTTTGTTTTAAAAGCAAAAGACAAAAAAAAATTCATCAAAAGAGAGAGGCATTAAATTGACTCTGTATGTAAAATGCTAAGACATATAACCATGTATCAAATAAAGATCATACTCCTCCATAAAATAACATGGTACATGTATAATACTGACCTAACGACGGTTAACATAAACCGTTACCAAAAGTGAGTTGTTTGAATCTTCAGAAGCGTCCGTAGCATCCGTTTGAATGATTTTTGATTCTTATTATTAGTGGCTCAATGTTCTGGACTGTTCCAGGAAGCTCTAGAATATTATGGAATGTTACAGAAACTTCTGGAATGTTCATATCCTGGCGAAAGCATAATATCTTAAAAAAGAAACTTGCAAAATTAGCACAAAAAAAATTATCTGTACTAAACCAATGTTTCATAATTCATGATAGAAGTTGTACATTTTATTTGACCAAAATATTGATGCTATGTGAAAATAAATAGTGCATTAGTAATGAGCAGCAAATAATTACAGAAGAACCACACAACATGAAATTGAATTTGTTACATTCTGTGCAATGTTTCATGTCACGTCACATTTCTTACGCAATATTAAAAAGGACTACTAATTCATTAAATAAACGATCGCTAGCTAGCTAACAAATGCTCATATGTCCTTTTGACTTTTGCAGTTTAAATGTTAGCAACAATCACACGGATGACGTGGAAGTTAATTGAAGGACAATAAACTCCATCACAACAGTGTTTACTAGTTTATTCATTTGCATTATTATTATTATTATTAATAACACTGGGGTAAAATACAGCTGTCAAAAGGGTCAAACAGCACCAGGAAGTTCAATTTTTAGACAGAGTTAATTCTCAATAATAGGGACTTGTTTTATCCCACACTTGTGTCTCCAGGTATTGTGCATTCAGAAACATTTACACTTTTAGAGATTCAGATATGGCAAGATAAAAGATAGATTTAAACTGCACAGCTACACGGCAGGCTCTGTGAATGGCTGCCATACGCCACTGGAGTGTAAGATGAACTAATTTAGATAATAAGCACCTTTCTAGCCGTACAAGTCCGTGAGATAGAGAGAGAGAGAGAGAGAGAACGAGTGCATGGAGGTTAATGACAGTCTATTCACCACCTCCTCTTTCCTTCCTAAGTGCCAATCTCCATCTTATTGTTCTCAATCTCTCTTTAACATATTGACTAATGTGAAACATGGTGCTCTATTCAGCATCAGTTCATTTCCAAACTTTTCATTTAGCCTCGCTTGATTCATATCTTGGAGTCTGAGAGTCTGTACTGCATCTCCACAAAGACTAGAAGATACTCGATTGGTCGCAAAGAGGAAGGGAGTATTGTATGGGTTATTTTAAATGTTGTCCTCTGAAAGACCTTAATTTAATTTCAATCTCACTGTCACGAGGCTTTAATTGTCAAACGGCATAATTTTAGATGGTGTGACGCCAGTAGCCTGGTGTTTAAACAGGAGTTTGGTCATGTAAATATCAAAGGTGTGATCCCATGCTGGAGTCTCCTGGACTGGAATCCCCCGTCAACACAATGCCCTTCAGCACACTGGATCACTACAGAGGGACTTTCCTGAATCCCTGCAGTTCCTTCATGGCACTCGGGTGCAAAGTATTTCATAGTAAAGTGAGATGTAGAAATGTTTCAGTTCATCATAATATGATCCAAAAGACATTTTCTATAGAGTAAAATGTACATCATAAGAGTATAATAATTCAATTCAAGATTATTTGTATATCGCTTTTCCCGATACAATCGTTGCAAAGCAGCTTTACCAGACATTACATTTCTACAATAGATTTATATATTGCAGAAACTTAATATATTTAACTTTTATGGCAAAATAAAAATATATATGGCAAAACATAGTGATATTTTTTACCAAAAATGAAAATCTTTACATGTATTCTTTCATGTCATTCCAGCCCTGTGTTATTTATTGTCTTTCAGATACCATAAAATAAAACAAACTTTGCATGTTTCCCATCCCATAGCTGAATGTGATTTTTGAGGCCGTATTGGAGAATGTTCTGTCCTTTATATCAGTGAAAACTATCATTTTACACTGTACTGTTCAAAAGATTGGGGTCAGAAAGATTGTTTTATGTTTTTAACAAGCTGTTTTCTATTTTAAGTTTTAAATGTAATTTGTGGTGTCACGTGATCCTTCGGAAATCTTTCCAAATTGCTTAAGAAACATGTTTCATTATTATCAATGTTGAAAACCTCTAAACTTTTCCACATGGTCTCCTCACTACAGTTTTAAAAAGACATGTAACATTTGACTTATTTGACACTCAACCTTTGAATGAATACAGTTTTGTAAGGACAGGAGGAGGAGTAAATGATGACAAAGCAAAGTTTGGTGCTTAACATGCTAAACAATAAGTCAGCTCTATTATATACAACTATAGGAACTATCACAATGTTCAGTCTCCATTCAATAGGAATAAGGAATAATGTGAGCATGATTGCACAAATAAACACGTCCACTAAAGATGAGACACATACAGTTGTGTGTATGGATTATTCTGAGAGCGAGAGAAAACGAAAGCGAGAGAGAAGGGGGCATTACTTAGGACAATAGAGAGTGTGCTCACAGGACCACTAACACGCAACTGAACAGATGACAGTCGGGACACACAAACACCTGGGTATGCAGCACCCTCTATTGACCAACAGCAGCAGGTCACGTTATTTCTGCTTTATCTGGGTCTGTCTGGAATAGCATAAAATAAAAATCACCCAGAAAACATAAATGTGACCCTGGACCACAAAACCAGTCATAAGGGGCAATTTGAGTTTTATACAACATCTAAAAGCTGAATAAATAATCTTTCCATTGATGTATGGTTTGTTATACAATACAAATACTATGTATAGATGTGTACATAATGTAGATGTGTACATACAGTGTATAATGTGGATCGATAACTAAGTATGTCTTTATAGTACACTGTGTGTACTGAGTATATGTATGTGTATTTTGCACATTGTCTTCTGTACAGTCTGTAAATACATACTGTCCATATGTAAATTGTTTTTTTTGCACTGTCTGGAGGACGCTCGTAAGAATTTCACTCACCAAGGCACTTGTGCTGTGGTGATGTAACAATAAAAGTGATTTGATTTGATTTGTTATGATCAGACAATATTTGGCTGAGATACAACTATTTGAAAATCTGGAATCTGAGGGTGCAAAAAAATCCAAATATTGAGAAAATCATCTTTAAAGTTGTCCAAATTAAGTTCTTAGCAATGTATATTACTAATCAAAAATTAGGTTTTGATATATTTATGATAGGACATTTACAAAATATCTTCATGGAACATGATCTTTACTTAATATCCTAATGATTTTTGGCATAAAAAAAATTAATAATTTTGACCCATACAGTGTATTTTTGGATAATGCTGCAAATATCCCCCAGCGACTTAACACTGCTTTTGTCCTTCAGGGTCACGTATACTGACCCAAAGCCCTCGCTCACAAGCAAATGTAGTAGAGAAAATATAAACCATAACGCTTTTGTGTATTTATTATTACTTTATTTGAAAACAATCTTGTTCTGAATGTAAATAATAAAAAAATTCAGTTAAACATATAATTGTACAATAATTATAATAACAAAAAATCACCCTGTTCCTAAAATGTTCTCTTGATGTTTACATCAAAGTTCACATCTACATAGATATAACAGTATTTTAGTGTAAATTCACTTATAATTTATTATACTTCAAATACATAACATATGTATATATTTCAATATTTTCTCAATGTGTTTGGCTAGTGAATCAAAGAAAGGAAGGAAGGAAGTTTTTAATGTTTAGTCTATCATGTTATTAATTTTTATGATTTGTTGGGTTTCTGCAGTTCATTGTAATGTAAATATTTATTAGTTGTTGTTTTTTTATCGATTTTATTATCGATAATGTTTTGTATTCTTTGTATCAAAGGTCACATCTAAATAAATGAATAAATGTTGTGTTTAGTCTGTATCATGTTATTAATTTGCCATAATTAACTGGGCCTAAGCAGTTCATGGTAATGTAAATATTTAACATTAATCAGTTTTAGGGCTGTTTTGTTTACTTTTTGACAAATAAAAAATATAGACAATAAAAATTGTAAATTTATGTAAAAACTGGGTCCTGAAGCGAAACCATTCACTGTAGCTGTGCGGCGGCTGATGCATGATGGGATGCAGGCGATACATGAAATCATGAGAGATAAAGGAGACGGAGAACGAGTGCCGCCACACTTCCTGGCCAGATTGCTTGCTCCCCTCACACCTTTGTTTGTGCTGATGGGAGGACTGAGGCCGACGGGTGTGAAAGTCACACACACACACACACACACACACACACACACCATGCAGGAGCCGCACTGTTCTATTTGTTTCAACTTATCGGTGGAACAGATTGAGCATCGAGGCGTCTCACGTTTGACGTTAGTTTTGAGAAAATCACACCCCTGAGAGCCACGGACCAGAGCCGTTGACAGTGCAACTTTGATTTGTGTATGTGTGTGTTTGTCACATCCCCTCCTCTCCAGCTCACACACCCTCAACACCTCCGAGCTGGTCAACATATGTCAGAAAGTGGGAATGAAGACGATGCTGTCGTCTATTACACTCGAACACTGAGCACAACAGTCAGGGTGCAAATTACCCAGGCCTTCTGACATCTAGCCCTCCTAGAAAGTCAAAGCTGGAGTTTGGGTCTGAACGTAAATACACTAGACTTGTCTTCATATTTGTGTAAGAATGCTTATGAAATTTGTTTATATAACCACTAAAGATAGATTACAAGATAGTCAGTGTGTGTGTTTTCAGTTTAGAGTAAATAGACTAGACTTGTCTTCATATTTTTGTAAGGAATTCTTATGTTTATATGACCACAAAGTTCACATTATTAGATAATTAGTGTTTGTATATCCACCTGGCAACAAATATATGATGGTAACTAGTGTGCAAGGAGATGAGCAGATCGGTTACTTTCCATTGGGGTGGGACTTTACATGAATAAAATACAGGTGCTGTCTTTGCTTATTAATTCATTATACTGTGGATCAGGGCTCAGAATATGTAGCTGCATGTACTAGATTGACATTATATGCATTTTATTTATTAATTTAAATTAGAAATATCACAGCATGTTTTAATGATGGCAATTTTTTAGGGTAAGTGGTTGCAGTCAATTTATTTTAGCTACATTTAAATAAACACATTTAGTCAACAGTTTTTTAAATGTAGCTAAAATAAATTGTTTGCAACCACTTACCTTAAAAAAAGTACATTCAATGAATCTTTTTTTCTGTGTAAAATATAAGAAATAAAACAAAAGAAATCAACAAAGCAAGCATAAACTACAAAACAAGACGAAAAACTAAATCAAAACAAAAAGCAAACATAAACTGTGATACAAAAAATAAATAAAGCAAAACAAAATAAAATAAAACAAGTACAAACCACAAATGAAACAAAACAAACACATGCACTAAACATACAAAAACAAACAACAATGAGACATTGTTTAAAAATGTTTTTTACAATTATTTGCAATTGTTTTTTAAACAAACTAACAGAAAGTAAACAAAACAAAAATAACAATGACACTTAATATTGACATACATGATGCATTTGACAAATATATCACACATAACTATATATATAATATATATATATATATTGTTTTTTATATATATATAGTCATAAAGATTTAATTAACATATGCTAGTGTTGCAAAAAGACGATGAGGCATGGGGTGAACCTGAACAAAGTGCATCTTAAAAATTAACTTCAGAACATTTTTAAAATTAAATTCATACCCGGACAACAGTGTGATCTGAGATAAATAAAAATCTGAAAATGTGAAATCTACAATTTTCAGTGTGCTTTGAGATAATATTTAGAGGTAATGTAGCAGTGACCTCACTATTGCTGTGTGTGTGCGTGTGTGCGTGCGTGTGCGTGCGTGTGTGTGTGCATACCTGCGTGTGTGCGTCTGCGCTTGTGCGTGTGCAGTCATGTCTGCGTGGAGGAGGGAGGGTGTATTCCAGATTTGTGTCATCCACAGCAGTACAGCCTTTTCCAGCTCAGCAGCCGAGAAAGTGCCAATTGCACAGTTTAAAAGCCCCCATTGGTGCGGACATGATAGATAGTTTAAAAATGAGGACATGTGTTTAAAAAAGAGAGGAAGCAAAGAAAAAAATTACACAGCACAGCAGAGATGACAAGAGAGTGTGATGAAGAGCGTGAGTGGACTGGAACAAAACACATGCTAAATTAATTAATTAATAATGCTAACTAGTATACATTTGCTAGCGAAAGCGTGAGCATGCTTGTGTGTGAAAAACGTGCTGATTTGATGCTCAGGATGTTCTGGGTGATTCATAAAATGCTGCTATATTGTTGCTCAATGAGTCCAGCCCTAAATGTTTTTATAATTTCCAATATATATTTATTTTGCATGTTATTGAACCAGATCATGCACAGTGAGTGTGCCGTCTCCATCATTTCAACGAACCATTTCATAATTCAGTTTACAGCAAAGGCTGATATGACAAAAGAGGACAATAATTATCCATTAAAAGTGCTAAATTATTCAAACGCAACCTGAGGCGGCATTCACAAGGCATTTAACCTCCATCATATCAGGCTTTAGTAGAACAAAACACCAGTCAGATATGATGGATTTAGTTTTGATCCAGGATTTGATTAGATCAGGAAACGTCTCGGTTGCGCATGTAACCCTCGTTCCCTGAAGGAGGGCAGGCGATCACGTCGGATGACCGACAATTGGGATCTCGCTAAGGACCTATCCACCGAAGTGTAACTAAAGCGAGCCAATGGACGTGATGGCATGCGATCCGTGCATCCGGCTGCAGCT
Source organism: Gymnocypris eckloni scoliostomus (assembly GCA_027564155.1). Taxonomy (NCBI): domain Eukaryota; kingdom Metazoa; phylum Chordata; class Actinopteri; order Cypriniformes; family Cyprinidae; genus Gymnocypris; species Gymnocypris eckloni. The sequence goes on along the minus strand of CM050412.1, from coordinate 67,754,049 downwards.
GATCACTGGCTGAGAATAAGAGGCAGCCGGTGCACCGCATTAATCATGCTTTCGCTGAGGAGCCAAGCCGGTGACCCGGCCACTCAGCGGTGGTACAGCAAGTGTGGCGACGTGACGTGACGTCTCCGTTCCCTCCTTCAGGGAACGAGGGTTACACGTAACCGAGACGTTCCCTTTCAGTCGGTCACTCGAGTCACGCCGGATGACCGATGAATTGGGATCCCAACCAAAGCGCCACAGGAGCTGCCCCTTCCAGCGCCCTGTGTAGGCCTCCTGATCCTTCCTATAAGGCAGACGATAGGACCGGGCTACACAGAGAAGGTTGACTACTGCTGTCCCTAGCTTAGCAACCCAAACAGTAGGACTTGAATAACACTGGGAAAGTGTGGAAGAGGCACACTGCGGAGTCATCTCCTCCCAGAGGGAGTTAAGTGACATTACACACGTGAAGTAATCCCGTAGGGCCCTAATGCACATGGAAGTCTCTGTGATGGCTCAGGCTGCATCATTAGAGACGGCAGAACATGGTCTACCTGGGGAAACACGGTTCTAATAAGAATACCAGTGGAAACCACATATGGGATCCCAACAGGGTCACTCATATGGGCACTAGCCTCACACCAGATTTCAAGAATTCATTGGCTGAAAGGCCTGGCGCCGTATGTTCCGTCACATCTGGACGCCGGAGTGCTGGAGGACTCGACAGGGTTTGCCCGGTTAGGGAACTCTCTGGAGAATAAGGCGTTTAAGGACGCCGCAAGCCGACTCTGAACAGGGCCTCCCAGTGCCACTACCCGTTTGAGGTGAGAACACAGGAGGAAACCGGTTCGACACGTAGGCTATAGAACCTAGCGAACGTGTTGGGAGTCGCCCAACCCGCAGCTCTACAGATGTCTGCTAGCGAGGCACCACGAGCCAGCGCCCAGTACGATGCAACATCCCTAGTGGAGTGAGCAAGCAACCTGAGCGGGCAGGGCACACCTTTTGCTTCATAGGCCAAGGTGATAGCATCCACTATCCAGTGGGCCATCCTCTGCTTGGAAACAGCCTTCCCCTTCTGCTGTCCTCCGTAACAGACAAAGAGCTGCTCTGAGGTCCTAAAGCTCTGAGTTCTATCCGTGTACTGTCGCAGTGCACGTACCAGACAGAGCAAAGCTAGGGCTGGGTCTGCCTCCTCCAGGGGCAGCGCTTGCAGGTTCACTACCTGGTCCCTGAAGGGAGTGGTAGGAACCTTGGGCACATAGCCGGGTCGGGCCTCAGAGTTGCACTGGAGTCAGCCGGCCCAAACTCAAGGCACGAATCGTCGACCGAAAATGCCTGCAGGTCCCCCACCCTCTTGATCGAGGCCAACACAGTCAGGGGTAGGGTTTTCATAGACAGAAACTTAAACTCGACTGACTGCAAAGGCTCAAAGGGGGCAGTTATCGTGAACGGTTGCCTTGCTGAAGCGATAGTGAGTGCTACCTCCTGGGGTAGGTCACCTAGAACCATAGTGCCATAGGGTGCCCCGTCTCTGAGAAAGCAGATCCTTCCTCAGAGGAATTGGCCAGGGAAGGGCTGTCGCATGAGTTCCGGGAACCAGGTCCTGTTGGGTCAATATGGAGCCACTAACAAGACCTGCTCCTCGTCCTCCCTGATCTTGCACAGTGTCTGTGCTAGTAGGCTCACTGGGGGGAACGCATATTTGCGCAGGCCCCGGAGCCAGCTGTGTGCCAGTGCATCCGTGCCGAGCGTTGCCTCGGTTAGAGCGTAGAACTCAAGGCAGTGGGTGGTTTCTGGAGATGCAAACAGGTCGACCTGAGCAGCTCCGAACCATCCCCAAATCAGCTAAACCGCCTGGGGATGGAGTCTCCACTCGCCTGGAAGTGCTGCTCGAGACAGCTCGTCGGCTGCCCGATGGAACACTCCTGGGATGTGGATGGCACGAAGGGACCTCAGATGCTTCTGACTCCAGAGGAGGAGGAGGTGGCGGGCGAGTTGCGACATGCAACGGGAGCGTAAACCGCCTTGCCGGTTGATATACGCAACAGTCGCAGTGTTGTCCGTTCAGACCAGAACGTCCTTGCGCTGAAGGCGCCCTCTGAGACGGCTCAAGGCAAGGCGTACTGTCAGCAGCTCGGGGCAATTGATATGCCAATGCAGTTGGGGACCCGTCCAAACCCCTGATACTGTGTGCCCGTTGTACGTGGCTCCCCAGCCTGTGGCCGAGGCATCTGTGAATACAGATGGCATACTGTGTGTTCCTGTGTGGCTCAGTGGTAGAGCATTGCGTCAGCAGCGTAAAAGGTTGTGGGTTCGATTCCCAGGCCACACACGTACTAATGAAAATGTATAACCTGAATGCAATTGTAAGTCTGCTAAATGCATAAATGTAAATGTAATACCACAGCATGTCTGGATACCTGCTCCAGGGGCACTCCTGCCTGAAGGAACGAGGGATCTGACCACGGCCTGAAGGTCTTGCGGCAGGCCGGTGTAATTTGAACCCGGTGAGTGCCGCATTTTCACGCCCACCTCGGGATTCTGCCATAGAGCCAGTGCTGAAGCGGTCTCATATGGAGCAGACCGAGCGGGACTGTCACCGCAGCTGCAGCCATATGCCCCAGGAGCCTCTGAAAGAGTTTCAGTGGAACCGCCGTCCTGCCTGATAAGGTCTTGAAGCAGTTCAGCACCAACTGAGCACGTTCCTGGGTGAGGCGTGCTGTTTGGTTGACCGAATCCAACTCCATGCCAAGAAAAGAGATCCTCTGCATTGGCACGAGTTTGCTCTTTTCCCAGTTGACCCGAAGGCCCAGCAGGCTGAGGTGCTTGAGCACCAGGTCCCTGTGTGCAGACAACTGCCTGCGAGACTGTGCAAGTATGAGCCAGTCGTCGAGGTAGTTGAGAATGCGCACACCCCGTTCTCTCAGGGGGACAAGGGCCTCCTCCACGACTTTGGTGAAGACGCGAGGCGACAGGGACAGCCCGAAGGGCAGGACCTTGTACTGATATGCCCGACCCTCGAACGCGAATCGCAGGAATGGCCTGTGTTGCGGGAGGATCGAGACATGAAAGTACGCATCCTTCAGGTCGATCGCTGCAAACCAATCTAGGGGACGGATGCACCCAAAAAATGCATTTCTGCGTCAACATCTTGAACGGCAGCTTGTGAAATGCACAGTTCAAAACTCGCAGATCCAAGATCGGTCGTAACCCACCACCTTTCTTGGGCACAATGAAGTAGGGGCTGAACAACCCCGACCCCATATCGGCTGGAGGGACCGGCTCTATCGCGTCCTTCGCCAGTAGGACTGCGATTTCTGCACGCAAAGTTCACCTTGACTGAAGTGAACCGGATGCCCCTGAACTTGGGGGACGCCGGGCGAACTGAATCACATAGCCGAGTCTGATGGTCCGTAGGAGCCACCGAGACGGACTGGGGAGCGCTAGCCAGGCTCCGAGACCGTGCCAGCGGCAGCAGCGCCAGGGTCACCGGCGTATCCGTGGTGGGGCAGCGATGTGGAATACAGGGACCCGGCCCGGGGCCTGTGACGGCCTGGCCTGTGATGGCAGGGGGTGGGGTCTGGGTGTGTAGTGTAACACTCACCTGATTCCTCCTCGTGTGGGGGGAAACACAGGAGCCCGCCTTGAGGCTTGTGACAGCCCAGCGTGTGACGACTTGAAGCGGGGACTTGAGTGCTACTGCCCTTACCCGGTTCCACAAATGGGCAGGAGGGGTGCTCTTGGGCAACCCCCCACTGCCTGGCGAGAGAGGAGGAGGGAAGTGATCCTGTGATACATGGTACACCACTCTCCTCCTCTTGAGATCCGGAGACTGAGGAAACTGATCTTTTATTGAAGTTTTGGGTACCGCTGGCTGCGCGGCGGAACAAAAACTAAATCAAACAAAGGATTCTCATGGTGCGGTCACCATCTCCCGACGAGCAGTTCCCTCCATCTCTGGGTCGCCCGTCTCAGGGCCTCTTGCACTTGCGCTTGCCACCGGGTTTGGCGAGGGCCTGGACGGGCTGGGCGTCCTGCCTGTGACCGGCTCCATGACGCCACACGGTGGAAGGCTGCTGCCGCGGCGTGGGAGCGGGGGCGGCCACAGGGGGTTCCCAAGGCGACGAGCAGGCTGAGGGGCTGCAGCCGGAGTGGAAGCAGCAGCGGGTTTCCTCCGGCGCATGATGTGCTTGATCGCCTCAGTCTGCTTATGTGCTGCCGAAAACTGCTGGGCACAGCTCTCGACAGCGTCGCCAAAGAGGCCGGTCTGTGACACGGGTGCATTCAGGAACTGTACCTTCTCCTGCTCCTTCATGTCAGTTAGACACAGTCAGAGATGGTGCTCCTGGACCACAAGCGTGGACATCGCACGACCCAGAGACTGTGCGGTCACCTTCGTCGCTCGGAGCGCGAGGTCCGTCGCAGCACGCAGCTCATGTAGAACCGCCAGGTCGTGACCACTCTCAGTGCTTTGGCCTGATGGGCCTGCAGTAACGCCATGGCGTGTAGGGCAGAAGCCACCTCCCCACAGGCTCTATAAGCACTGCCAGTGAGGCCTGACGAATACGTACAGGCCCGTGAGGGGAGACACGGTTCACCCCGCAGAGTCGAAGCGACTGTTGGACACAGTTGCATGGCCACAGATCGCTCCACAGAGGGGATGCCCGTGTACCCCAAAGCAGCTCCACCATCGAGGGTGGTGAGGGGGGAGGAGCCACAAGATTTATTTCGGGCAGTAAAAGGTGCCTTCCATGATCTTGTAAGCTCCTCATGCACTTCCGGAAAGAATGGCACCGGAGGGGGGCGCGTTCTCAGCGCGACCCCCCCCGAGAAACCACACGTCCAACCTTGAAGGGTCGGGACGCGGTGGAGGATTCCACACGAGCCCGACGTTCTCGGCGGCCCGGGAAAGCATAGCCATCATCTCTGGGTCTGGCTCGGACAACGCTATCACACCCGAAGGGGGCAACACAGCCGAGTCGTCATCCCCGGAGAGAAAGAGCTCGCCCTCCGATGCAGCGATCGACATCAGGCCATCAGGGGGAGCGCCGAAGGAAACGGGTGGGGTACCCCACTCAGTAGAGGCCCCAGTCCGAACCAACGGTACCCCCGCCGGCTGCGGAGTGCTTGAGGGGTGAGGAACTCCACTTGGGGAAGCCCGTAATTAGATTTTATTGTAAATATAAATTAATAGTAAATTCAACAGTCTATCCCAAATCCCTAAGAAAACTACAATACTAAATAAATAAACAAATGTTGCTATTTTAATGGTACAACACTATGGTAAATGCTAAAATAGTTTTAAAAAATGAATAGTAAATTTCCATATTTTATAAGTTAAATAACTGTAATAGATCTAACTTCACATTTCATGTAATTTTATAGTAAAATACTGTGAAATGTACAGCTTTTGGATTGGAAAAAGGACAAGTTTTCATATAATTTACAGTAAAAAATGCATTACACTTTACTTTGTTGTTGTATATTACAAAGGTCCAAATAATAGTAATTCAATAGGTTTGTTTGTGTATTTATTTGTTAATTTATTAATTTTAAATGTAACTGATGATATCATATTTGGTGAAGTTCTGTCACTTATTTCCACACAGATAAATACAGAGCGAGCCTGGAGTGTGTTGTGAACGCTGTGGGTGTTTATTGGAGGGTGTCTTGCATGTAATGCATGAGTGAATGCATGTAAAGACGAGCGGATCACAGATGTAAGTATCATGGCCCCAGTGCCTGCTGTATTAATCTTCCCACCGTCTCTCTCAGGCGGGCCGCTGTTGGTCCGATCCGGGGCCCCTGGGGGCCCGGGCCGAGTGATGCGTGTGCAGACTGTCAGTGATGAATGGAGAGCCACGTAAAAAATTTAAAACCTATGAGAAAAGAGTCCAGAGAGCACATATACATACCTGCACGTGGAGGACTCTCACCGGAAAGTGTATTACAATCCGCTTGACTGCGTTTTAGAGCCAAAGGTGTGGGAGGAATTAGAGAGAGAGAGAGAGAGAGAGAGAGAGGGGGAGAGGAAGGAGGGAGGGAGGGAGGGGGGGAGGAGAGAGAGAGAGAGAATTGAATTTTAACAAGACTTTAATACATTAAAAAATCAGTTTACAACCAAACATTTCACTTCACTTTACATGAAAACAAAAGCAATTCACATGAAAGTAAAAACCACATCAGCTTCTAACAAGCAACACAAAGCACCATTACAGCACCAAATATTTTCAAAGGTGTCAAGATCATCCATATGCTTATAATAATTAAAATCAGTCAATATTCTTGTTTGGACCATATTTGAAAATACAGCAATTATATTCTGTTCTAAATTGTGTTCAATTTTCTTCTTCCTGCTCATATACACAGCCAACTTGGCCTGCCCTATTGTAAAATTCAACAATTGACAAGAAAATCTTCTTTTCCTTACATATTTGAAACCAAGAATAAACACATCCAAAGAAAAGGTTTCACTACAACTTGCGAAAATATTTCCTAGCAACAAAAACAAAGGTTCCAATCTAGCACATTTCACAAACGCATGAAAAATGGTTTCTCTCTCATTGCAAAAAGGGCATTTATCACCAATTTCTGGGTTTATAACTGAAATGAAAGAGTTGACTGCAATAGCACCATGAAGGATCCTCCACTGCAAGTCACCTCCTCTTTTGATCAATGGTGGTTTATACAGTGCCCTCTATTGAGGTCTTCTATCTGTGTCCAGTTTAAAAAAATCACGCCATGTGGTGTCAATCTTCCCATCTAGCATTTTCCTATTAAAACTGATCACACAATACTTATATAATGTTTTCCCAATACAAGATAAAAAAATCAACATACACAGATTCAACAGTCTCCCAAAAAATTCCAGCAAAACCTTCCACATTCACAGAGAAAAACAAATGAGGGAAAGAGTCCGTTGGATTGGGTCTACTGAGGCCATCATGAAAGCTAGACAGCAAAGACCATTCTGTTGGTTTGAGGGCAGCCCGCCACTTCAACAATAACTGTGCAACCAGACGAGTAGATCTGAAGCCCAACCGTTGAGCAATAGCTTCATCATTTTTAAAATCAAGTCCCGCTGTCTCCAGTAATTGTCCCAAGGTGACGACTTTGTTAACAACGAGTGCCTTGTTAAGTCCTGGAAAAAGTCCATTTGCAGATAAGTCCAGACGTGCTCCACGAACTAAAGGTTCCTCCAAGAGCCAATAAAGAGACTGTGGGTCTTCTGTTTGTTTAAAAACAAAAAGACTCCAAACCTTAAAAAGGTTCCTGTAAAACACTGACAAACCAGAAATGTTCAGTTTCGTGGGGTCTAACAGAAAAAGAGTTTTGTCCAGCCCCAGATTCTCGAGCTTGTGTAAAATCACATATGCAACAGCACACCATTTAAAATCAACAGAACCAACTAATAATCTTTGAATGCGCTGCAACCGAAAGGTTGCCATTCTGCTTTGCAAATGTATTAAGCCTTGCCCATCCTCCTCCTTAGGCAAAAACAGCACGCTCTGCGGGACCCAATGCAGTTTATCCCAGAAAAAGTCAATTAAAGTAGCCTGGATTTTAGCTACCAGGTGAATAGGCGGATCAACACATGCAAATTTGTGCCATAATGAGGATGCAACTAAATTATTAACTATTAAAATGCGGCCTCTGTACGACATCTTTGGGGATAAACATTTCCATTTTTCCAGACGACCTTTAATTTTCTCAATGACCCCTTCCCAATTTTTTTGCACTGTTAAATCATCACCCAGAAACACACCTAAATATTTCAAACCTGATGTTCCCCAAACTAAGCCCTCTGGCAGTTCCAGCTTTCCCTCTATCCATTTACCCAATAATAATGCTTCACTTTTCCTCCAGTTTACACTAGCAGAAGATAAACCTCTAAAGGCTGAAAGTAGCTTTAACAAGGTCCGTATGTCACCTTGCCTGCTAATCATAACTATCACATCATCAGCATAAGCTGACAATATGAGATTATCCTTGCAATTTGGCAAACATATACCGTGTAGTTTAGCCCTTATTTGGTGTAACAGAGGTTCAATCGCTAAAGAATAGAGCATGCCAGATAATGAGCACCCTTGCCTGATACCTCTGTTGACTTTAAAAGGAGCACATAAACCACCATTGATTTTAAGAATACTTTCAACGCCACTATAAAGAAGCTTGATACAATCAATAAACTTTTGGCAAAAACCAAAAGATTCTAAAACTTTCCAAAGGTAACAATGCTCCACACGATCAAAAGCTTTCTCTTGATCCAAAGAAATTAAACCACAATCCAAATTAAGCACCTTGGAGACCTCAAACACATCACGAACTAAAGAAACATTATCAAATATCGATCTGCCAGGAACACAGTAAGTCTGGTCAGGATGGATGACACAACTCATCACCCCTGTCACCCGATTTGCCAACACTTTGGAGAGCAGTTTGTAGTCACTACAGAGCAGAGATACGGGTCGCCAACACTTGATGTCAGTAAGGTCACCTTTCTTGGGCAAGAGGGTTAACACTGCTCTGCGGCAGCTCAGAGGCAGCCGGCCTTCAGCCAAGCTTTCATTCAATACCTCCAGCAGATCCTCTTTCAGTTCAGCCCAGAAAGACTTATACCAATCAATTGGCAGACCGTCAATTCCCGGAGCCTTTCCCACCTCCATTCCTTGGAGGGCCTTATACAACTCTACCTCGCTCAAAGCACCTGAGATTTTAGCATTGGCTTCCTCTGATACCTGAGGCAAGTCGTCGAAAAAGTCGCTTTCAACCTCATATCCTGCTCCAAGTTCACTTTTGTACAAATTTTCATAGAAAATAACTGCTCTCCTATGGATTTCTGCAGGGTCTGTCAAGAATCTACCAGATTCAGAGCGCAAGGCATGAATGGTTCTACTCTGGCCATTCTTCTTCTCTAAGTTAAAAAAGAACCTGGAAGGAGCATCCATCTGGTTCACACTCAGGAACCGTGATCTGACCAGAGCACCCTGTGTTTTAAAACCCAGCAAATCAGCCAACTGTGTCTTTTTATTGGCCAAAGTGTTAAAATAGCTTTGGACACCAGTTGACTCTGCCAATTCCTGAAGTCTTAGAATATCGGCCTCCAAGGTGTTCATAACTAAAATAGTCTCTTTAGTGACGTTTTGAGTATACTGTATACAAAACTGTTTAATTTGAATTTTTCCAAAATCCCACCATTGTCGTAAGGAATTAAAAGATCCCTTTGTGGTTTTAAACTCACCCCAAAACACCTTAAACATATCTCCAAAATACTTATCACTTAACAAGTTTATATTTAGCTGCCAGAATGCACTCTTTGGTTTAATGGAGTTTACAAACACACAACATTGTACCATACTGTGATCAGTAAAACCCAACGGGGTGATTAAACATCTTCTTACAATACTGCCTTGATGCTTATATACATAGAACCGATCTAACCTGGCCAGAGAGATAACACTGTCACGAACATGAGTCCAGGTATACTGCCTTTGTGTCTCATTAAAACTCCTCCAAACATCACATAACTCATGTGCCTTAACAAGTTGAGTTAAACGATTACGAGAGGGCAAATGGGGTTCGACATGATTTCTATCTAAATTTGACACTGTACAGTTAAAATCACCTCCCAGAAATAAGTATTCTTCCGCAGAACATTTTTGCATCACAGAATAAAGTACATTTAAAAACACCATTCTTTCTACAACTGAAGTAGGGACATACACACAAATAAAGACAAAAGTACATTTTTCAAAAGTAGCTCTTACTTTTAAAAGTCTGCCTTTAACAACTTCATCGACCTGATAGGTGTGTGGACTAAAACTTTTGGTGAAAAGAATGGCAACCCCACCACTAAGTGAGGTGTTGTGACTCAAAACTGAGACTCCATCCCACTCCACTGCCCAATCAGCAGCATTTCTTAAATCACTGTGGGTTTCCTGCAACATGATAACATCAACTTTTTTTTGTTTAACCACTTCAAACACTTCAGCTCTTTTTTTATTTCCCTTAAACCATTTACATTAATTGTTGCAATATTCACCTCACACATATTGGAAGAAAATAAAAGAAAAAACAAACATAGCAAAACTGCACACACACATCCTTTCATGTTCATAGTATTAAGCAATTTCACTGTCTTCATTTGTATCACCAGACGAGAGTTTTCTCACTATCTTTTTTAATCGATAAATCTCTTTGTTTGTAAACAAGTTTTCTGACATGAAATGTCTAGTTTTGTCAACAAACTGTTTCGCGTCGGGAAAATACTCGGTCACACGCACCCCTCTTTTGTTTTTAGTGGCCCTGAGAAAGAGTTTAATGTCATCAACTTCATAACTGCGGGTAGAAAAGTCACTCTGAGACTAACGCTAGAATCTGAGGACTCACTACCACTTTCCATTCCATCGTCACAATAGACATCCTCCACATCTGCTTTCTTTGCTTTAGTAGCTTGAAAATCACCAGTTATTTTCCTCTTTGTTGGAATTTTAAATTGGCTCTGTTCTGCCTCCATTTCAAAGCCATCCCGATGCGAATCGGACTGCAAAACATTAACCGCTTGTCACCTCTTTGCATGTCTGTCTGTACAACGGATTTAGAAATCGAAGTATCAGCATTGGCTGAACTATTTTTTGTCACCACGGTCTCGGGATCAGCTACCTGAGCTGTCACACTCTTACTCGTGGACTGACTCACATAAACCCCCTCTTTCATTTGACCTGACACTGTCCCAGACGGAGCAGCGTTTGATGGTCCAGCCTCAGCCGACTCACCAACGCTACCCCTATTATCATCGGCCACTGACCTGTTTTCATTTGCTTTATTAGGGCATGTCCGAATTAAATGACCCACCTCCCTGCAATTAAAACATTTCATTTTTTCCGTTGTGGCATATATAATATAATCACAATCATCGACTTTAAGATGCAGTGACAAGTCGAGTTCTTCATCTTCCTTAAGGATCATGAAAAAAAAGAAGCGCCTAAACGAAACCACATGCTTTAAAAGAGGGGACTTACAGCTAACTGGTATCATCTTGATAGGTGACACGAGTTTACCATAACGGGAAATAATTCTCACCAAAGTTTCATCACTTACGAAAGGCGGGACATTGGACAACAACACTCTCTTAGATGGCATAGAAAGCGGGAGTACGGGAGTAAAAAGGTTATCAACAACTATACCAGTCTCAACTAACTCGTTTGCTTTCTCAACCGAACTAAGAAAAACAACTGTGGCACTGTTCATCCTGGAGGCCGACATGATATGTTCATGCCCCACGACTTCACCTACAGCTAAGCAACAGTCCTCCACACTCACCGCGGACACCACTTTCACACCATGGCGCCGTGTGAGATTACTCAACCCCTGTGACCGTGGGGCCGTCATGCTGCCCGCACAGAGAGCAACAGCACGCGGCCCGAAAATTCAGAAAGGTACCAAACACCCAAGCCCAAGCAACCAGAAGCAAGAAAAAGGAGAGAAAACAGGGTTCACTCACACTCACCACCCGCGCTCGCACCACTCAATCCGCACGCTCACCTCCAACAATCACACCGGAAGTGAGAGAGAGAGAGAGAGAGTGGTCCTGACAGCATTCTGGGAGAAATGCTGAAACACAGCACACCTGCGCTTCAGACAGCTGTGCTCAAATTATTCAACCTTGTACTTAGTTCAGGCTGTTCTCCTGACATCTGGAGCCAAGGACTCATTACCCCTATTCACAAGAGTGGAGACAAATTGGACCCTAATAATTTCAGAGGCATTTGTGTGAGCAGTAATCTGGGGAAGTTATTTAGCAGTATTTTAAACAATAGAATAGTAAACTTCCTTAACACAATGTCCTGAGCCCTAGTCAGATTGGCTTTCTTCCTAATTATAGAACTACAGATCACATTTACACCCTACACACCCTAATCAATAAACACGTAAAACAGACCAAAAATGGAAAAATATTTGCATGTTTTATTGATTTCAAAAAAGCATTTGATTCTATTTGGCATGACGGATTATATTACAAACTTTTACAAAGTGGTGTAGGGGGTAAAGTTTATGATATTATTAAATTAATGTATTCAAACAACAAATGTGCAATCCGAATTGGCAACAAACACACAGACTTCTTCACTCAGAAGAGAGGAGTGCGGCAGGGCTGTAGCCTGAGTCCAACACTGTTCAACATCTACATTAATGAACTAGCGGTGCTGTTGGAACAGTCTACAGCCCCTGGACTTACTCTACAAGACCAAAACATCAAGCTATTGCTGTACGCAGATGATCTGGTGCTGCTGTCATCCACCCCACAGGGACTACAGCAACAGCTAGACCTGCTGGACAACTACTGCCAGAACTGGGCCCTGGCAGTAAACCTCAAAAAGACCAACATTATGGTCTTTCAGAACAAGCCCAGATGTCAGAAACACAGATACCGTTTCAGTCTAGGCAGCACCGCACTAGAACACACGATGCAGTACACTTACCTCGGCCTGATCATCTTTGCATCGGGGAGTTTCAGTATGGCAGTGAATGCTCTCAAAGACAAAGCTCGAAGAGCTCTATATGCAATCAAGAAAAAATTCCAAAATATTGAAATACCGCTTACAATTTGGTGTAAGATCTTTGATAGTGTTATTCAGCCCATAGCGCTGTATGGAAGTGAGGTTTGGGGTCCACTCAGTGATCAGAGCTACACTAGATGGGACAGACATCCAACAGAAGCCCTACACACAGAATTCTGCAAAATGATCCTAAAACTACAAAGAAAAACACCCAATAATGCATGCAGGGCAGAATTAGGCCGATTCCCATTGATTATTAATATGCATAAAAGATCCCTCAAATTCTGGATGCATCTTAAATCAAGTCCCACAGAATCGGTACATTTTAAAGCATTACAAACCCAAGAACTGAACCCGAAAGAGTCCACTCAGTCAGCTGGTTCTGAGACTTACTAACCGGACTAACTCTACTAACACTAACCAGTCTCAGACCAGCACTGCTTCTCACCAAAACATCAAAATAAACCAAATTATCAAACAATCTAAAAATACATATCTGGAACATTGGGATCAAGAAACTAAAACACAAAGCAAATTACAATTCTATCGAACTCTAAAATCTAATTATGAATTGGAAGATTATCTCCAGAGTGTCAGAGACATAAAGCAGAGACGGATCCTGACCAAGTACAGGCTCAGTGAACACAGACTAGCCATCGACGGGCAGACACAGAAAGAGCTGGTTACCCAGAGAGTAAAGAGTGTGTGTTCACTGTGAAACAGGAGAGATCGAGACCGACGCACTTTCTCCTTCACTGTCATAAATATATATCCATAAGAAACATCTACTTCAACAAACTCACCAACTTCATAAAGAACTTTACAGCCATTAGTGAAACAGATCAGATAAAGATACTATTAGGAGAGGGACAGACAGCAGCACTTGCTGCGAGATACGTGGATGTGCCACAGCCTGAGAGACAGTAGGTGAGTGTTTGTGTATGTGTGTGTGTGTGTGTGTGTGTGTGTGTGTGTGTGTGTGTGTGTGTGTGTGTGTGTGTGTGTGTGTGTGTGTGTGTGTGTGTGTGTGTGTGTGTGTATGTGTGTGTGCGTGACTCTGTGTGTGTGTGTGTGTGTGTGTGTGTGTGTGTGTCACAGTCTGAGAAACAGCAGGTGAATGTGTGTTGTGTTTGACCTGACCTGCATGTGTGTTGCCCTATTGTCCACCACAGTGATCCAGTATGTATATGTATGTTTCTATGTAAGTTAAAGACTGTGGTATCAAACGTTCACACGTTCTAATGTGTTACAGTTTAAAACTTATAAGATGTTATAATATTCTATTAATGTGATGTTCATTTAATTATTATTATTTTATCTTTTTGTACATGCATACAAGCTTTGGCCATATTGTATAATTTACAGTCATGCCAATAAAGCAGGTGAATTTGTTGTGTTTGAGAGAGATGTTGCCCTATTGAGAGAGAGAGAGAGAGAGAGAGAGAGAGAGAGAGAGAGAGAGAGATCATAAAGATACAAAAAGGGCAATTCAATTCTGAATTATTTTAATGTATTGGGTTTTTTTGTGATAAATTGGGACATGTATGTCTTTATTTTTCCCTTTTTTTATAAATCTGTATGTTTGTATAATATGCTTATTGCTTTGGCAGCATTGTGATATGTTACACAGTCATGCCAATAAAGCTAATTTGAATTGAATTGAGAGACAGAGACAGAGACACAGAGAGAGAGAGAGAGAGAGAGAGAGAGAGAGAGAGAGAGAGAGAGAGAGAGAGAGAGAAATAGGCAAATATCCTCTAATCATAAAGATACAGAAAAGGGCAATTCAATTCTGAAAACATCTGAAACTCAGTGACCCCCAATCATACCAGTATAAAGCCCTACAATACCTAGAGATGAGCAAAGAAAGCAAGCCTTTCCTCCAGCTGATCCAGAGCTTCAGTCCTGATGCTTCACTAATATCTACTGATGCTCTGAATCACAACATCAGAACCAATCAGATCACTGCACAAATCAAACAGAGGTACATCACTCATTGGCAAACCCAAACTCAACAACAGAGTAAAATGCAATGCTATCTGTCCCTAAAGAGAAAGTACAGTATGGCAGAGTATCTGTTCACAGTGTCAGATAAGAAACTGAGAAGCATGTTGACCAGATATAGACTCAGTGGACACAAGCTGATGATAGAGACGGGCAGACACAGACAGACATGGCTGCCTCCGGAGCAGAGATTGTGTTCGCACTGTGACCTGAATCAGATGGAAACAGAACTGCACTTCCTAACAGAGTGCTCCAAATACACAGATATACCAGCAGTGTTCTACGACAAAATACAGCAGATCCATCCAACATTTACAACTCTTCCAGACCAGTAGAAACTAGCGTAACTGCTCGGAGAACACAAGATCTGCTGTGTGTTTGCTGCTCAATATGTGTCTCTCTGTCACCATAGAAGATAAGACACTCCGTCTGCCCGGAGCTGATGTCTCCAGCACATGTAGATTGTGTTTTTTTTGTGATAAGTTAGACATGTATGTGTGCAATTGCTTTTTCAATACAAATGTTTAGTTTGTGTCATGCCAATAAAGCACACTTCACGATTTCACACTTACATCTACTAGCACGATAACTTAATGCGATTTTGGCGTATGGTAATCGTTGTGGGCGTGCTGTCCTGGGGAGGGCTAGCCGAATGGCCCGAACCCAGTGAACCCCGTGTGATTAGAAATCTAGTGATATTGGTGGAGAAGGGTGGTGGAGGGATGCTGCTTAACCGTCAACTAGATGGAGGTAAGACAGCTGTATTTATGTCCAAGGCTGATTACCTAGATTGTGTACCACCTGTGCTAATTAGCCTGAGTATCTGACGTGCTCCTCCCGAACTTAGTTTAAAACTACGTTTCTAAACTTCATTTAAATTGAAATTGAATTGAGAGAGAGAAAGAGAGTGTAGTTGTTGTGTAATGCTGTGTGTTGCTGCAGGTTCACGCTCTGGATGGATTGACCACTTGTGCGTATTTCAGTAATGTTGTGTGTAGTTGTTGTGTAATGCTGTGTGTTGCTGCAGGTTCGAGCGCTCTGGATGGATTGAGCACTTGTGTGTATTTCAGTAATGTTGTGTGTTGTTGTGTAATGCTGTGTGTTGCTGCAGGTTCACGCGTGAAAAGGGACTTGACATGAGTTGGGCTACTCTTCTCACTTGCATGCGCTCAGGGTGAGAGGCAACCTGTCAGAGTGTCATAATTACCCATGAGTACTCACAGAGACGGCTGCTCTGACAACCTGCCGAGACACTTGTGAAAGAAGACGCTCGGTTCAGCGACACACAGCCACTTTAGCAGCAGATAAAACATGACACTCATCCGCTCTTCCTTTATCACTGTCATCTTTCTTTTGTTCAGTCTCTGTGGGCATCTCGCCGTCTGCTGCGCTTCGACCCGCGCGCCGGTCTCTCTCACACACACACACACACACACACTGGCAAGCTGATGACGGCAGTGTTTGGAAACACACTGGAGGCCTGACTGAGGAATCTGATGACATTATTATAGAAGCTGAGACTATGCAAAAGTACCATAATTCGCAGTTTCTCCTTTCTGATGAAAAGACTTGTCTTGTGTAAAACAAACCACATTATAGCACAATTATCTCACATTCTAATTAGGCATTATTGCTTTCTTAAATGCAGTCCATTTGCTTTTGCCCAAATTCACTGTTATTGCAAATAATTCATTGGTGGATATTATTTCAGAGAAAATACTAAATAATAAAATTGAGACTTTTGTTCCACCTTGATTTTTTGGACATATTAAAAACTATTTGTGTTCAAAAATACATTACTGTTCCTACGTTTGGTGTCATTAAGATGTTTTTTGTACATCTGAAAGAATTGAATGCTTCTATTCAGCAAAGACACGTGAAACTTATCAAAAGTGACAGCTAAATGTTTACATTGTTACCAAAGATTTCTATTTTAAATAAATGTTGTTCTTTTGAACTTTCTATTCATTTGTGAATCATGAAGAAAATATAAAAAAAAATCAGATCAGATTATTACATGAATAAATATAATAATGAATGAATGAATAACAGAAACAACAAAGATTATGATACTATTTGAAGAAGTGTGTGCATTAATTTATGATTTTACTGTAATAATAAATGTGATTTTCTTTTTCCTAGTGACACATGCATGACTTTTGACAATATCAGATTCAGATGTGTCAAACAAATTTAAAGCTTGTCCTGAGATTAATTATTTATATATGTAATATGTTAAAGTCAATTTAAAAGTGTATTAATGTGTATTGAATAAAATAATGGTACACTGTATAAAAAAGTAAATAATAATTATTATTAGACTGTGTTTTACATGAAAATACTAATTTCACATTTAATGCAATAAGTTACTTGCTATTTCTTTTTTGTGAAATGTTTTGCAATTTCTGAGTGAAATTGTTTTTCAAATAAATCCTAAACCAATTTATTTGTATATTTTTTGTAAATAAATAAATTGTGGTCACCCAGCTGTTTGTTCCATTTAACACTCATTCTACCTATTTACAGGATACGTGTGTGTGTGTGTGTGTGTGTGTGTGTGTGTGTGTGTGTGTGTGTGTGTGTGTGTGTGTGTGTGTGTGTGTGTGTGTGTGTGTGTGTGTGTGTGTGTGTGTGTGTGTGCTCATGTATGTGCATGTTTGGCAGGTAGAAGGCTGTGAGCGCAGGCTGTCGGAGAGCACTCCTGATTACACACTGCCATTCATCAAAGTGTCAGGCCGCTGACAGCTGCTAATAAATATACTGCCACAGGAACCACCCCCCTGAAACCCCCTCCTCCACCCCTCCACCCAGCTCCAGCCACCCTCTCCTCACACCCGCCTCTGACACCGTTGCTGAGGTCCACATCACCCGCGCAAAACAGCAAACCTCATTTGCTAATTGCTGCTTTCGCCATCAATCTGGCGCCTGTCACACGGCTTGTCAATGGGAAAAATGAAATAAATATGTGCATGTCTCATGATGGCAGGGAAAACATGTTGAGTGTGTATTGGAAATATCCTGTCTTTAATACCTGCTTTAATTTTGGGCTTTTCGACAACAGAAAGCAAAGCTCATTTATTTATCAAGCTATTTTGCCACTTTTATTATATGCTGTGATTATATAAGCAGTCACAATTCTTCCTAAAATGGAAATTCTGTTATGATTTATTCACCCTCGTGTTGTTACAAACCTGTACAACTTTCTTTCTTCTGCGTAGCACAAAAGAAGATATTTTGAAGAACCTTGCAGCTGTTTTTGTTTAAAAATATATACCAAAATTAATTCTAAATTCGATTCAAGTCTTACAGTTATTAACTCCAGTGTTTTAACCATATGATCGTTTTGTATGCTACAGTTTTTTTCAACTGCATATACACTAAATCTTTACTTGTCACACAATTTCTGAAACCTAACACTCAAACGCCAGAAGCACACACCACATCTGCAAAACCATACGCTGATTCCCAGCCTTTGACTCAGTTTTCAGTTTCATAAAACTTTTTGCAAAACACAACACACAATTCTCTATATTAACACACAAAAATCGAATAGGAGTCATTATTATGGCAAAGGTGTTTGCTTTTGAGATGTGTTTGTGATATTTTGAATGCAGTGCTTCATTTTGCAAGATGTGAGGCATTTTGTTTGTGCAATTCTTGGATTTGTGTAAAGTTTGGAAAAAAAGAGGATAAATTTAGAAAATTAGTGTAAGCAGTAGAACAAAAACTGTAAACATAGCAAAAGTCCAGTAGTTACTCTTAAATCAAATCATTGATCAACTCATACAGAGACCAGATCAAATATAGCCGTGCAGTGGTAATATCAAACTTGACTGGTTCTTGTATCAAGACATGCAACAGTGAGGTTTCGTGTTGTTCATGCTTGCAATATTTCATTAGGGCTCTGGAACAGATGGACAAAAACAGCTGAAACATTCTTCAAAACATCATTCTTAAAAAATCATACAAACCTGGAACAACATGAAGGCGATGAAATCAAGGGAGGATCTGCTGAACTCAAACTTACATTGTTTACATGAACACCAAAGCTTAATGTATCAGAGCTCATGGTCAAACTGCCAAGCTACACTTTTGACAAAGTCATTTGTATTAAGGTTTACATGAAATGTCATTCACAACCCAATTTACTTCAATTATATCATGCATTTCCAAGTGAATTGGGATATTAAATATGTACTGATCAGGAATGTGTCATAAGAAAGTAAATATGGTCCATTCTGATTTCACATAGACTTTAGCACACCCATCACACTATCAAAAAATACAAAATTAAATGTTTTGGCCAAAACTGTACCTTTAGTGCAACAACAGATTGTCACTGGGGCAGTACCCTCAAAGGAACACCTGCACCTTCTTTACCCCTAAATGATGCATATTAGTACCTTGGACCAGGGTTTCAAACATTTTTGTCGGCCGAACCCTTTGACATAAATTATTTATTTAAAGTGCCCCTGATATTTGAAATATTCAATAATTTAATGGCACGTTTGCATATTTAACTTTAAAATCATTTATTTTCATCAGTTTTAAATTCCAGTCATATTTATATTGTTTTTATTACACTCAGAAAATTAGAAAAATTAATATTAATTTTAATTGTTTAATTACTTTAACATATTTTTCACAAATATTTTTAAATAAAGGGTTTTCAAAAAAGATAATTCTTTTTATTCATTTAAAATATAAAATGTTCATGAAAATTGTATAAATATGTAACATTTATTTGCAAAAACTTTTTAATACATTTTTAATTGTATTTATTATTTTATTAATTTGCTAATGGTTTACACTTGTAGGCATACCCTGTACCAACTCATGAACCCCCTGCAATTCCCTCACGAGCCATCAAGGGGTTCGCGAAGCCCACTTTGGTTAACCCTGCCTTATAGTAATTATAATGTCCATTAAGGTAATATGTATTCTTATCGAGCTATTATGAATGCTTTAGGGGTAAAGAAGGTACAAATGTGTCCATTTGAGGATACTGCCCCAGTGACACACTGTTGCAGCCCTAAAGGTACAGTAACTGCATTTTTTTTCGGGGAGTGCAACTTTTCCACATATGCCTATCATCCAATAACTCACAATCCAAAGCACAATTCAGTTTCCTGTAGAGTATAACTTCCCCAAACAGCTGGCCTAGAAGTTTCTAAGCTGCATCCGAAATCGCTCTACCCTATTTGTACTATGTTCTCTACATCAGGTCGTTCACTCATTTTGGTGTGTTATGGGATTCAATGAGTACACTTGAAGATGTCCACTGATTTTGGACACAACTACAAATAGCCATCCCATCAAATAGTGCACTATATAAAGGTATGGGGCACAGGAATTTTGGACACAGTCCTAATAATCCTAAAAACCTTAAATAGCTGTTTCATGTGTGTTTAATTGGGACTTGAACCAAGCTCTGCATGATAGTGGCCCTCGAGGAGCAGGATTGGACACTCCTGACATAGGTTCACCCTCTATGGCAGGGGTTCTCAACAGTGACCCTCAAGGTCCACTTTCCTAAAGAGTTAAGCTCCAACCCTAATCAAACACACCTGAACAAGCTAATCAAGGTCTTCAGGATTACTAGAAAGCTACCGGCAGGTGACTTTGATCAAGGCTGGAGTTAAACACTGCAAGAAGGTGGACCTCAAGGGCCAGAGCTGAGAACCCCTTCTATGGTATATAAGTCAAACTCAGTTCCTGGAGCCCCAAACACTGCCTTTTCACCGTTCAGGTAATTCTGGAGGCCTTGTTTAGCTTTGTATTTGATTAGGGTTGGACTGTGGCCCTCTAGGAACAGGATTGGGGACACCCAAGCATTGGACATCTATCAGCCGGATTATCCCATTTCAAGATATGGAGGAGAGGCGGTGTGAGGTTAAATGTGTCTACAGATCAGTGGCATCCAGGGGCCATCTACACTGGCCAGCAGGTCCCTGACCCCTCTGTCAAGGTTAAGTGTTCCTCATTAAGGCCAGGGCCACAGAGGTGGAGGATTCAGAGCCACCTCAAGTGGTGGTCTATGAAGACATCCCCTCTCTGCTGGGTCAGCAACGTCACTGACGCCCTCAGCAACCTCTAAAAAGAGGACCCAAGTGAATCAGGACTGTCTACTCCTGCTCCTAGATTGTTTATCTCTACCTTGCTCAAAACACACTTGTCTGGAAGCTTCTAGTATTCTTGAAGACCTTCATTCGCATGTTTAGGTGTGTTTGATCAGGATTGGAGCCAATAGTTACCCTCCAGGGGCAGGACTGGATACCCTTTCTGTAAATACTGGACAGAAAAGCTCATTGGCTGAAGCGGGACAAGTCCTGTCATCTCTGCTGATTTCAAGACTTATAATTCTCTGTTGGACCTGTGACTTGCATGTTAGAGTCTGGACTGTAACGTGTCCTCATGTCGGATCTCCCCACTCCCAAAATCCTTTCCATACCCTGTCCTTCTTTCCTTAAAGTGAACATAAAACATTATTAGCAAGATATTTTACTTCTGTAATGTGATGCAGTTTGAGGCTACGTCTACATTAATCTGGATACATTTTAAAATGACATTTTCATCTTAAAACGCTCTCCGTACACACTAGCGTTTTCCAAAAGTTTCTCATCCACACTGAAACGTCATAAAACATTAAATTTGCTTTACTGCGCATGCATAAAGACAGAAAAAGCTCACTGAGACGATACAGACGGAACAGACATGATACGTTTTCATGCAATTCAGGATTATTTTACTTAGAAAAATATCTCCCTTTCTCTGACGCATTCAGATTGCACTCACTCACGATTGTATGCATGATCTAAAACGCAACTGCCCTCATGTTTTGCTGCAAATAGCAATCACGAGTAACGTTTCTGTCATCTTTGCAGGACTGTGATATGAAGAGTTTACAAAAGTGTACAAAGTAACAATGGTGTAAAAGTGAGTAACACATACCGGTATAAACATAGACATATACTGGTACAATATGTGTAACATGACTAAATGTGTCATCGATGCACTGATGAATAATTTATTATAATATCAGTACGTCATATTAGGAAAATAAATGGGGTCGAATTTGATTTCATGTAGACTTTTGACGCTTTTGTAAGCTCCCTAAGACATGTGATTATACTGTAGATTAATAAACAGAAATGTGTTTACAGTCATTTTCCCTCTCTCTCTGTGCTTCTCCTGACAGGTGTGTGAGTCGGCTCCCCCTGCAGGGAGATGAATGAAGCGCGTGATGCTGCTGTGATGGTGGTCCGGTGGCAGAGGCGGAAGCGGCGCGTTTGTGTGTGATTCTTGCCAGGCTGGTGGCCACACTGTGCAACAGATGGTACCGAGGGTGGGATTCAAATGGACAGGTTGAGGGGCACAGCAGCTGCTCTCACAGTCAGCTCAGTAGCGCCCCCTACTGCCTGACACACCACACATACAAAAACATTCGCCCAGGTATCCTGTTCACTATGCACTGGATCCTACACTATAGTCCTGTGGACCCAGAGCACTGTACATATTGTGTGTTTATCTTTGTCAGTTTGGAATAACTTTGTTCAAGAGCAAATACATTTCAACTGCAACATGACATTTTTTTGCCAAAAATAGACCAAAAAGCTGCTCTTGAACACATTCTGTGGCTGCATGAGAGGAATAAGCTGTCTATATCCGCAGCTATCAATGGTATACATTCGTCATTCAAAAGGAGAAACCGAAACGATGATATACGAGATTTACACAGATATACAAAACATAAACAAAGCATCGCTTGCTTACCATTTTGAATATCAGTAATGTTATTAACTTTCTTCATTTTAATGGCCCCAATGCCAATTCAACATGTCGTTTGCTGATGACTTGGTGTGTACCGGCCTTTACAAACAAGTAATTTCTTAAAGCTGAAGTATTGAAGATTGTGCAAAAGATGTGTGGAAAAACAACTGATGTGAATGTGGCAGAATTTTGGAATGAAGATGCACAAAAATGAAATTCAGGATTTTTTTTGCTTCAGATTGTTAATTATATATATTTTTTTTCAACAATGACGTCATGACATGCAACCTGTGAATTTGCACTAAAACAGATGAACAGATGAATCTGCACCAAAATATACTAAACTATAGACTATAGAACTGTAGAACTGACTATAGAATTATTGTGTTTTGATAAATTGGTAAGTGGTAACACTTTATTTTAAGGACGAGTTCTCACTATTACTATAACTAGCATGCATATTGGCTGTTTATTAGTACTTATAATGCACATATTAATGCCTTATTCCATATTTTAGACCTCTTAATCCTCATACCTAAACTTAACAACTTCCTTACTAACTATTAATAACTATTAATAGGAGTTTATTGAGGCAAAATTCATAGCTAATAGTGAGAATTGGTCCACGAAATAAAGTGTGACCCTTTTTTAACTTAGAACAACTTGCACTGATGAAATGTACAACTAGGGGCATTTATTAAGAAAGTAAATATTAAATCGTCTCTGATCTGAAATCACTTTGTTTTAATCTTGCTTTAATCGTTATGCATCAGGGTCTCCCATGTCTCCTCTCTCTGTGCAGATTAGAGAATCACATGTGGCATCTATACAGATAACTTGGCTCCTCCTGGTTCCATGTTGAGTTTTAACGTTTTCGGAGAATCACACCCCTGGCGACGCATCCACATCAGATGGTCCCTCGAGCAGGACCAGCTGCGCTCTCAGAGGGCTGCGATGACCAGGGACACCCGCGCTGTTAATTAGGACGGTGTGATTAATGGAGGAAAGGTGGAGAAGCACTGGGTTTGGAAGAGGTACAGGGGAGGAGGGAACAGGGGGAACCGCTAACACTCCAGCTTCTCCATTTCCCCCTCAGGCCTGAGAGAGCGAGTTTGAGAGATTGTGGGACAGAAGGATGTGGCAGCCCTCGTCAACCAAGGATCATGGAACTGAAAGAGCAGATCATCAATCTCACAGCGGTTGTTTCCTTTGATTATCACATGACTGTCTTACATTTGATCTTATACCTCATAAGAGTGTTTCCGGGCTGTCAACAGGGCATATTGATGGAGCCAGAATGCATAAACTAGTGGTTTTCAAATGGTGATTTGCAACCTGAAGATTGTTTACTGATCTGTTCTGACAATGCTACAATTATAAATGCAATTTAAATTAGGACTCTCAATATAAAGTGTTTCTTTAATGCAAATAATTAAACATCACTAGTGTGAAATGGGATAAGGTATTTTTAGTATTAAAGAAATTCACGCTTAAAGTACTAGCTTTACCCTGGACCAAAAAAAAACAGTCATAAGTAGCACAGATATATTTGTAGCAATAGATAGCCAACAAATACATTGTATGGGTCAAAATTACAGATTTTTTTATGCCAAAAATCATTAGGATATTAAGTAAAGATCATGTTCCGTGAAGATATTTTGTAAATTTCCTACCGTAAATATATTAAATCTTAATTTTTTATTTGTATTGCTAAGAACTTCATTTGGACAACTTTAAAGGCGATTGTCACGGTGCACACACGTGGGAGGAACAGGAACACGCAGACGAGGATATAAACTCAAATGATAATATTTAATAACACAACAAGGCAGGACATGACAGGACAAGGCAGTACTCACAAACAGGATACACCGGGAATAACAAGTAGACCAGACAACATCAAACTGAACAGGCATGAACTAATATACACAGGTAAATCATAGATAATTAGACAAACACGGCTGGACATGAATTAACTAATAATGACATTAAACAAGGACAGGAAACAAACCAAATAAGGAAACATGAGGTGGGGACACATGACACACGACAGAGGACTGACATAACTCCCCCCTCCCGAAAGGTTCGTCCCGAGCCTTAACAGTTCCATCAGGGAGGGGGGGTGGGCGCTCTGGAGGCCCCTCAGGACAGACACAGACAGGAACGCAGGACGGGGACCTCCAGAGCAGAACAGACAGACAGGGACCATGGCGGAGCTGGGAACTCTGGAAGCCATGGCGGTGCAGGGAGCTCTGAAGGCCATGGTGGAGCTGGGAGCTCTGGGGACCATGGCGGAGCTGGGAGCTCTGGGGACCATGGCGGAGCTGGGAGCTCTGGGGACCATGGCGGAGCTGGGAGCTCTGGGGACCATGGCGGAGCTGGGAGCTCTGGAGGCCATGGCAGATGGTCTTCGGGGCCCTAGGCCTCGACCCCCTCGGCCCGGCCCCTACAGCCGGAACCCTACTACCCCCCAAAATTTCCATGGGGAAGTGAGGGGGTATCAGGAGCCCTCCAGGGCTAAACAGACAGGACAGTACAAAACACGACAGGACAGCCCTCCAGGGCCAGACAGACAGGACAGGACACGACGACAGGAAAGCCCTCCAGGGCCCGACAGACAAGACATCCCACAGGAACCAGAAGCCCTCCTGGGCTAGCTCGGAGGCTGAGGCTTCCTCTGGGCATGATCAGGAGTCAGGGGCCCTCACAGGGTCCCTCAGCGACCGCCTCCACTTCAGCAACAAGGGGGCAGGCGGCTAGAATGGCCTCCATGGCCACAACACGAGGAGCCGCCTGCCCCAGACGAGTCTCCATGGACAAGACAAGACAAGGTAGATTAAAATGTTCCTGTGGGCACAACAAGACAGACACACGGCACTCCTGGCCGTGACATGTGGACTTGATCCACGGGGCTAGGGATAGCGGCGGCCAGCGGGGATGAATCAACGCCGATCCAGTGGGCTTGAGTCAGCGGCAATCCGGCGGGCTTGAGTCAGCGGCAATCCGGCGGGCTTTAGGACAGCGGTGGGCCGGCGGGCATTGAGTCAGAGGCGGGCCGGCGGGCATTGAGTCAGAGGCGATGCGGTGGCGTGATCTCCCGCGAACGGCGCGCCTGGGGGAGCGGCAACCCGGGAACTAGGCAAGGATGCCGGCGGGCTTGGGAGAGCCACCGCCGGCGACGGATATCTCCCGCGATCGGCGGGCATGAGGGCTCGCGGCCAGTGGACTCGCGGCACTCGCGGCGATCCCGCCGAACTCCCACGCCGACTTGCAGTGGGCTATGGCGGGAATGACGAGCGGCGACTTCCATGCCGCGGGACAGACATACATAAACACTGGAACAAAATAAAAACTTTTCAAAACGGAAAACAAAACGGGGTGAATGGGCGCCGCTTACGGTTTTGGTCTGGTCTTCTCTCACGGTGCACACATGTGGGAGGAACAGGAACACGCAGACGAGGATATAAACTCAAATGATAATATTTAATAACACAACAAGGCAGGACATGACAGGACAAGGCAGTACTCACAAACAGGATACACCGGGAATAACAAGTAGACCAGACAACATCAAACTGAACAGGCATGAACTAATATACACAGGTAAATCATAGATAATTAGACAAACACGGCTGGACATGAATTAACTAATAATGACATTAAACAAGGACAGGAAACAAACCAAATAAGGAAACATGAGGTGGGGACACATGACACACGACAGAGGACTGACAGCGATTTTCTGAGTATTTTAATTATGTGCACCCTCAGATTCAAGATTTTCAAATAATCGTATCTCAGCCAAATATTGTGAAAATTCGCTAAATACAGCTAGATGATGATATGTGCTAATTAGCATATTCATGACATCACTACGACATATCAGCCCATTGCATTTTTTGGAATTCCCAATAAAGCTGTTCTCAGTTACATGTCTTTGCTTTTCTGTTGTATGAAAACAACAAAAGCGGCATAGTAAGTCTTGGACATTTTCAAAAATCCTGATTTTTAATGGCAACATCATCTGATATGATCACCATACACATACAGTATGGACTGTGACTGTGCTGTATTCCCAGCTACACTGACATATACAAATTATCATTCGGAGAGAAAGTTAGAAATGACAGAATGTCTTTCTTATTTTGGGCAACAAACCACAGAAATAATGTTTTGATGATTATGCCTAATCTGTTCAATAGAAAGTAGCTAATGTCTGTCAAAAAGCCTCTGGATTTTCTGCTGCTCATTATCATATTATTATAAAAAATCACTAAAGGGGTTTGAAAGTGTATCATAAAGGGTCACTGCATTTGAAACATCTGGATGAAATGCAGCAGAATGGAGAAGAAAACAAAATGGAGAAGAACTTCAAATCCACTTTTAAAAGGGCATCCTAAAAACACGATTCTCATGGCATGAGATGGTAAAAACTGTGTTGTGAGACAACAATTAGGCTAGAACAATTAACACTGGACATGCCATTCTGTTCTTGCATCCTCAAGATCAAGGTCAGAGTTCAAAACAATGAATCTACAGTTTCTCCGCAGGCAAAATACCACTTCAAGATTTTAGGAAATTTCCCAGGTAGCATTGACTTTATTTAAGCTGTAAAACTAAATAAAAAACTTGTCACAAAGTGTCTTCCAGTCTAGGATGAAGTCAGTGTGTACATGAATAACAATTTGGGACAGATAAAATGTAATTTAATGGAAAACTATGTGAGAGGCTATAACTGTTTATATACAGTAAAAAAAAATAACTGTAAAATGCATTCTTGTGGTCTAGATCGAACTGCATGAGTTGCTTTCTGAATATTTCAATATACAAATCTAAAAAGTTCTAACTAAAAATATATTTAAAAAAAAATTGGATGTTACTTATCTCAAATTTGTTGCGTTATTACTTCTAACATATTATTTTTTAGACTGTAGGCCTATGTTTAATGATATGTTCAATGCAAACAATGTATTGACTTCTAAACCTTATTTAGCAGGTATACCTCATGGCAGGTACACTGCTTTGCTCTTCAGTGTTTGAAATGCTTTTGTTAGTTTTTCCTGTTTTTTGTTTCTCAAACAAGATCAGTTTTACCAGGGATGAACTGCTGAACATTCAGCAGAATACACCACAAAATGTTTTACCGGATTTTGATTATTCGGACGTTCTGCTGGACATTGTAGTCGGTAGAGCTGCGTAGCTGTTTAGACGCTTCTGGACGTGCAGATGGAGGAAACGAGCCGGCGCTAGTGAAACTTCGTCAGCGGGGATTGAAAATGCCGTTGCCTAGCATCCATCTAGCGAATCTCCGCTCTATACCAAACAAAACAGACGAAATCCTTCTGCTCTCCTGGATGAATAAGGATTTATCAAACTCTGCTGCTCTGTGTTTCACGGAAGCCTGGCTGAATGAGGCCATACCAGTCAGCGCGTTACATCTGCCGAACTCTCAGCTGATCAGATCTGACCGCGATGCAGAATCAACGGGGAAATCACGCAGCGGCGGGACTTGCTTTTTCATCAATAAGAGGTGGTGTACAGATGTAATTGTGTTAAAGAAGATGTGCTGTTCAGATCTAGAAACACTCTTCATTAACTGCAAGCCGCTTTGTTCGCCGCGGGAGTTCTGTTCGTTCATTCTCGTGAGTGTCTACATTCCTCAGCAAGCGCACGTGAGCTCAGCTTAACAGAAACTCGCTCATCTGATCACAGACACAGAACAAAAACACCCGGACTCTGTTTTAATCATTCTCGGGAACTTTAACAAAGTCAAAGCCAAAATACAGACCACACATAACATGTCCCAGCAGAGACAGTACCATATTGGATCCTTGTTATACAGCGATAAAGGATAAATATCACTCTGTCCCACGAGCAGCTTTAGGACTCTCTGATCACTGTTTGGTTCATCTCACACCAACCTACAGGCAGAAAATAAAATCAGCTAAACCTGTATTAACAACTGTTAAAAGATGGACTAATGATGCAGAGCACGATTTAAATGCTTGTTTCGACCTCACTGATTGGAGTGTTTTTGAGGCAGCTGCAAACAATCTGGACGAGCTCACAGAGACTGCAACATCTTATATCAGTTTCTGTGAGGATATGTGCATTCCTACCAGGACTCATCTAACCTACAACAATGACAAACCATGGTTCACTGCAAAGCACGACTGGCAGTCGTGGCCTAATGGATAGAGCATTGGACTTGAAACCAGAGGTAACCCAAGGTTGTAGGTTCGAATCCTGGCTCTGGCAGGAAGTGTCCACAACTGAGGTGAGACCCTTGAGCAAGGCACCGAACACCCAACTGCTCCCCGGGCGCCGCAATGTCGGCTGCCCACTGCTCCACTTGGGGTTAAATGCAGAGAACACATTTCACTCCTCATTATACTCTGTATAATTGTGTATGTGACAAATAAAGCTCATCTGAGCTTAATTTGTAACTCAGACAGTCAGGCCAAAGAAGATGCTTACAGAAAGGGGGATATAGTCTTGTACAAACAGGCCAAATACACACTGGAAAAGGAGATCAGAGTGGCAATTATTCTGGCAGGCTAAGGAAAAAATTCTCTTCAAGTGATTCTGCTCTGTTCAGTGTGGAAAGGTTTAAAAGACATTACAAGACACCATCCCCCAGCACTCTGTAGAATCAACAACTGGTAAACGATTTTAATGACTTTTACTGTAGATTTGGAAAAACACCCCACACCTCTGTGGGGTGTGAACACCTCTCCACACAACCATTAACACCTCCAGCAACCCCCCTATCCCCCACACCTGCACTGAAAATAAGGGAAGATGACGTGCGCCAGGTCTTCAGAGAGAACAAAAGAGTCCCCTCATGCTTCAAATGCTCCACCATCATCCCCGTCCCAAAGAAACCCCAAATTACTGGACTTAATGACTACAGACCTGTGGCTCTAACGTATGTGGTCATGAAATAATTTGAAAGACTGGTTTTGGCTCATCTGAAGGCCTCCACTGGACCCTTACTGGACCCCCTGCAGTTTGCCTACAGAGCAAACAGGTCTGTGGATGATGCAGTCAATATGGGACTGCACTTTATCCTGCAGCATCTGGACAGACCAGGGACTTACATTAGGATCCTGTTTGTAGACTTCAGTTGTAGACACCATCATCCCGTACACCATTCAGAATAAACTGATACAGCTCTCCGTCCTCACCTCTGTCTGTCAGTGGATCAGCAGCTTCCTGGCAGACAGGCAGAAGCTAGTGAGGCTGGGAAAACTCTCATCCAGCACCCGCACGATCAGCACTGGAGCTCCTCAGGGCTGTGTTCTCTCCCCACTGCTCTTCTCCATGTACATGGATGATTGCACATCTAAAGACCAGTCTTAACAACCTGGAGCTTAAACAGGCCCAAAACAGTGGAGATGACCGTGAACTTCAGGAGAAAGCTGAGCACCAGAACTCTGAGCACTCTGAGCACCAGAACGACCAGACACAGAAATAGTTTCTTTCCCCAAGCAATCCATTTCATGAACACTTGACATTTAACATGGAACAGACAACACACACTTATTTTTTCATTTCAAATTTGCACATGTCAGACCTCACACATAATTGATCACACATTTTGTACATTGCCTATTTGTATATTCGTATATTGTTCTTTTGTTGTCTGTGTCATAGTCTCAGCATCAGATGTCACACCCACAGACCGTTGGCTAAACGTCTGAGGCATATGGTACACTTATCTGGAAACACTTCAGGAGTGTCGAAGTCGTTACCGGATTGGTTGAATTATACAGGTTTTCCAGAACACATGTGTGTCGTATTCTTTAACATTTCACCTGGAAACAAAGAGGCCATGACACCAAAACCCCTCACGAAAGAAGAAAGCCGTAGTGTTTACAAATGTGAAGGCGAACTCTTATTAGAGTCAACTAATTACTGGATTTTCAAAAGTTTGTGAAATATTTAAAGTTCGCGGCATAGAATCATCCAAGAGTTTCACACACTGGTTTGTTATTGTGGCGACATTTCCATGCCCCGAAACGTGACGCTGAACGAAACGAACTGTGATTGGTTGTTTGACATGTTGGTCAAACAGCCTCATGGGCGGGCCTTGGCCAATGAATGCAGCCATATATTCCAGACCTTCAGCCGTCAGTCTGAAGGTCTGGCCACGCGAGACTATCTGTGTCCTGGCCTGTCACTGTCATTATGATGCACTGTGGAGCTTCTGTCACTATAACAAATTCCTCGTATGTGTAAACATACCTGACCAATAAAGCTCATTCTGATTCTGAAACCTAGAGAGCATGTTTGATGTTGAAATAACATCAGATATTGTTGAAACAAGGTTTAATGATAAATAGTTGTAGATTGGTTAACAAAACACAGTAACACTTTATTGGTACCTATCTTAATATATTAGCACATATTAGTGGCTTTTTCTGCATGACCATATTTTAGATCTCTTAATCCAACCTCATACCTAAACTTATTACCTACCTTACTATTTATAAGCAGTTAATTACAATAGGAGTTTATTGAGGCAAAAGTTGTAGTTACTAGTTAGTTAATAGTGAGAACTGCTCCCCAAACTATAACATACGCATTGACAATTATTCACCCATGCTTGACAAATAAGATATTGAAAAAACATTGAGATATCAGAAACAACACATCAAAGATATTAGATATCGGAAAAAAAGTTGCAAATAAACATTGATATGCCAGCTAGAAAGTGCAATTTTGTAATGTTTAATGTTCAATAGTCTGCCACAATGTGTGATCAATTGTTATGCATTTTATGATCTAATTAAACAATTTGAATACTAACTAACCGTTTAACTGTGCGTTTACTTAAGGATCGCTAAATGAATAAATCCAGGAAGGGGAACAGAAGGAGAAAACAGTTCCCATGTCTTGAACCATGAACAAAAGTACTTCTGCAATACAACACAAACTACATTTAAAACATCTTGTGGGTTTGGTATGTTGTCATCATCACCATTTAATGCCAAAAGTAACATCAGGGTCCTGAAGAAAAACAGAGCACCACAGATATAAACAGTAGTGACACAGATAAGCTCAATGTTACAAACTTTGTGTTTGTATATCATCACAGCACAGCATTCACACAAAAGCCGGTGTGAGACGGGAACACCTGGGGACGTCTGTGAGAGAGATGGTTCTGCTGGCAGCGTGGCATAGGGGAGAATGAGTCTGTGTGTCTTTGTCTATCCGAGGAGCCAGGGCTTTATTGAAATGTAAGAAGTCACATTGTGACAAACTTCCCTCGAGGGATGCAGTGTGTAAACACGAGTCATTTGGCAGATGCACGCCGAGCAAATTGGCAGTGCATTCCCTCGGTGAAGACACACACGCTATTATCTGGATTGAGACTAATCGCGTGTCGCATCCCATATGATGAGCAATTAATTTGCACAGAATCAAATGCCGCGGCAGCAGAGGGGAGGAAACCCAAGACTGAGGAGGAGTGGAGAGGATGAAATAAAGAAGATACTTAGAAAGAAAAAATACTGGTGATATCTGCATTCATTGTGCTAGGACACAGATTAAGGCCCGTACACACCGGGACGAATATCGGCGCACGTTATTCGCCAGCGTTTTTCAACGCGTTTGTTGTGTTCACACTCAAGCGATTTTCGCTGACGATGAGCCGAGTGAACATGCAAATTCATTCCCTGACATTAGATGGCGCTTAATGTAAAACAGAAATACCCCGGTACACAAGGTGGTGCTGCGCAACTTTACGCTTCTGACACTCGCTTGTCACTCAGAAGAAGAGAGCAAGTATTTAGGCGCTTGTCCAAATCATACAAATTTGTCATAAAGTTATTTGTGTTCAGACACCAAGGAGACCAGCAGCTCTACATTCATCTTGCCTTGCATTTTCTTTGTCTTCTTATTTCTTCCCGGCAGTGTAGATCTCACCGTAGTTTAGATTTTTTTTAATAGTAATAAAAATAATTTAGTTCAGTTAGAGGACACTGCTGCTCAAAGCAGTGCACCGAACGAACGAGAGCCGTGCATCACAGTATTAATTTTTACCTGTATTTTAAATCAAACATTGTGTTTGGGGTTATAATTGATAACCAGATTTCGCCGCGGGATTAATTTCCTGAATATAACGCGGTAACGGTCGGTAACTCTGGTGCAATTTGAACGGGAGCGGGCGGTCTAACAATATCCCGTTCCCGACGTCCTTTCAGAACAGTATATCTGCGCTTTATTATTATCGAGCACCGGTACAGCCTGCACTCGGACCGTTATGCGCGCGCTGCAGCACGAACCAGTGCTTCGTTTTATTTGCGGGGGCTGAGCAAAGCATGTGCAAAGATGCAGATATAATACAGCTCTCAAACAAAACTGGCAGGTTGTGATGAGTGACAGATCAGAATAAAGATGGAGTGTGAATGCGATGTCATTGAAGGACGTTCAACTATCTTTCCTTTTTTTGTATTATGCTTATTCTATCATTTTAAATGACAGACTGTCAAATTTATTTATTTTTCTCTGCTGCAGTTTTCACTGTGTTAACAGCAAGATGTTAAATTAATTTCGTATTTTGACAGGACTTTTATACTATATAAAATATATATTAGGCTAAACCTACATTTTTTTTCCTATTGTGTTGTAGGCTGAATGTTAGCATAAACGAATTATATCCTGACAAAACGAATAAAAATAAGGATTACAATTTTATATAACTTTTTTCTCTGTGACACTTTATTTCGTGTTGGCAGCAAAATGTTATTTAAATTTTTCTGTCAATAAATACAAGACGAATAAAATAAATAAAATTTTATGCAGACTACACTTTTATTTGTTAGCCTAACTATCTGTTCAAGCAGAAATATGAGTGAGCCGAGAGCGCACATATAGTTCGTTTGCGCATCATAACGGACATAACGCGCGCCTAATGCACGATCCTGTATGTCACTGTAATCATATTTTCCTTGATTACAATAGTCGTCCATCAACGCTTGTGTGTACTAGTGTGACACTGGCTTCTTTTATCCAACTGAGAGATGTAGTTTGCGTATCATATGATATATATACAGCGTTTTTGAGCAACCGTTCAGTCTGTATTACACACGATGAGAAATATGTGCTGCTCCGAAACACAGAATATGTAGAGAGGTGGTACTGTTATTTATTTATAGGCTATATATTTTTTTACATGACTTAACATACGAGTCATAATATTAGTGAATATTGTAGTTTTATCTCTCGCCCCCTGGTTGAGAAACACTGACCTAAAGCGTGATCTTCCAGCATTGTCTTCGTGATCGATCTATTGGGCATCCCTGCTCTAAGTGATGTTTAAAAAAAACATTCGTTTCTCATTTATTTCAGAATTTATTTGCTGATTTTTATTTTATTCAAACAGTCCTTGACGCAGAATTGCTGCTGATATTAAAGTCAAAGTAAAACACGGCGCTTACAGGCTATTGTAATGAGAATTTATTTGCTGATTTTTATTTTATTCAAACACAGTCCTTGACGCAGAATTGCTGCTGATATTAAAGTCAAAGTAAAACACGCAGCGCTTACAGGCTATTGTAATGAGAATTTATTTGCTGATTTTATTTTATTCAAACACAGTCCTTGACGCCTTAGAATTGCCGCTGATATTAAAGTCAAAGTAAAACACGCACGGCGCTTACAGGCTATTGTAATGAGAATTTATTTGCTGATTTTTATTTTATTCAAACACAGTCCTTGACGCAGAATTGCCGCTGATATTAAAGTCAAAGTAAAACACGCACGGCGCTTACAGGGTATTGTAATGAGAATTTATTTGCTGATTTTTATTTTATTCAAACACAGTCCTTGATGCAGAATTGCCGCTGATATTAAAGTCAAAGTAAAACACGCACGGTGCTTACAGGGTATTGTAATGTAATGTAACTCCCCATCGTGTGTAATGGGAAAATTTCTTCACGGTCACAACCCTAGTGCTCAGCAAGACTGTTTTGTGTTTGAGCGCCCCAGGTTGTGTTTTACTGTAACTTCAGCAGCTCCAGACACGTGAGCAAAAGCGCCAATCTCATTGGTCGGATAGTTTTGACGCCGCGTCAAACCAAAAACGAACCCGAGCGTTTAAAAAAATGACGGTTTTACGCGTGGCGTGTGTCGTGTGCACACTCACATTGGCGCCTTTGTTTAGTCATGAGGCGTTAAACGTCGGCGAATAACGCGAAATTCGTCCCGTGTGTACGGGCCTTTACTCATGTACTAGACACGAAAATATAAAAATGTTAAAAGAAAGTATAAATGCCGTGTATACATTTTTTTTTTTAAAGAAAGCATGTAAAAATTAAAAGACAGCATAAAAGCCATGATAGTGAACAGAATCCTAAGGAATTGAATGATTATGTTCTGAATCCAGTTACATAAGTGTAATTTTAACTGTAAAATTGTATAAAAACTCTATGGGAAAGAAACTGTTAATAGGTTAATTATAGGTAATATATACAGGGGAAAACTGTAAAAGATCTAACCAGACAATTCATGTAATTTTAGATTAAAATGCTGTTGTTTTAGAAGTAAAAAATAACAAATGAATGTATAATTTAGTCAAAAACTGTAAACTGATATTCCCAGAAATCCCTGCATGAAACTCCACTTTTGAACATGTTTTGTTTACATAATCATGTTTTTTTAATAGTTTTTGTTATCAGTGCATTTAGGCTTTATGTTACATCTTCGGTTGTTTAATGAAAGTTGATTGCATTATTTAAGTATCATGTGTGTTACCATGATGGTGTTTTGTGTTTGCATGAATGGCTCAGTGCACCTTCTATATATTAGTGTATACTTCTGCTTGTGGCGAAGCTACTTGTGATGAGCTTTGATTCATCATGTGGCTTTCTCTTTTACCACCTGCATTTTTATGGTGCTTGTCAGTCTGTTAAAAATACAAAACAGGTAGCAGTGTGCGTTGTTTAATTTACTGGTTTACATTCAAATGTACTTGTTGGAAAATTACAGTTTTATACTGTAAACTTTATGGTTTGTTCTGTAAATGTGTGTACAGTTATTCTGTATGTTTTACTAAATTATTCTGCAACCACAGCTGGCAAAATTATTTTTTTACAGTGTGCTCTTTGCTGAAAATGATTGTAATTGTAAAGTAAAATGTTTTTTGGTTAACTGTAAATTCCCTTAATCTATGTGGTGAAACATTGTTATACATATAAGAGGACGTTTCATATAATTTCACACTAAAATCCAGTTTTTGAAAAAATTGCAAATCATCTCATAATTTACAGTAGAAAAACTGTAACCTCACATCCCCAGAATTGTCTGTGTAATGCTTCGCATTTGATGACATTTCATAGAAATAACTGTTTCTTCTTAGTGTTTTCTCATCAGTTAAGTACACTTGGGTTTTATGTTACATATTTTGTTGTTAAGTTAATATGTATTGCATTATTTTAGTGTCCCCTGTCATTTCAATGATGGTGTTTTGTATTGGTGTGTATGAGTCTGTGCTCTTTCTGTACTGTATATTATATTTACCTGAAATGTATTTTGATTCATCATTCATCACTTTACAGTACTGTATCTTTACCACATCATTGGTAAACACCAAATTGTATAACTCTAAATTTAAGTTCAACCTGTAAAACTTAAAATGTTGCTGCTGTATTTTTACAGTAAAATCCTGGCATTCACATTGACAATTCTACAAATTTCACAGGTGTTTTTTTTACACTGTATATTTATTTTGATATATTAAAAAATATGCTAGTGTATTTTTCTCAAAACTCAGTAACACTTTATTTTAAGCTGTCAAGGTTCAAGGTTCAAGGTTCTTTTATTCGTCACATACTCAATTATACAGAATTTAATCAGTAGTGAAATGTAAATCAGGTCAGGTCAGCTCAATGGACAGTGCAAAATATGTAACACAACACAAGAGAATATATAAATATAGGTAAAAAATAAATAAAAAGTAAAACATAAATAAAGAGTAAAATGTGCAATAAAATAAAATGTGCAATACAGTATACTGTGGACTTAATAAATAATAATATAAACAGGGATGTGCAAGAGGAATGTGCAAACAGGTTGTACCAGGTATATACACATAGCAGCAATGTGGATGATGGAGAATAGTGAATGTTTTTACAGTTTATTAAATTGAGTCATGTTAATGTTATGAGACTAGTTTGAGTTTAGGGGCCTGATGGCCTGAGGGAAGAAACTCCTCCTAAGTCTCTCAGTTTTTGCCATCATGCTCCTGAAGCGCTTGCCAGATGGCAGTAAAATGAAGAGATGGTTACTGGGGTGGTTTGAGCCGGGGGTGGTTTGAGTCCTTGATTATTTTATCAGCTCTGCTTTTGCAGCGTTTGAGGTAGATGTCCTGCAGAGAGGGGAGAGCAGACCCTGAGATGCGCTCAGCTAAGCGCACGACTCTCTGCAAAGCTTTACAGTCCTGATTGGAGCAATACACTTTCTATGGCCCCTCAATAGAAAGAATTCAGGATTGCTGATGAGACCCTGTCCTTGTTACAGATGTTACATGTACTTATTATTATAATAAAAATACATTATGCATAATTACATGCAAGGAACCCTAAACCAAATCCTAACCCTAACCATATAGTAAGTATATGTAGTTAATTAAAAATGTATAAATCACATGTATAATGTATTATTACTGTAACAAGGGCACCTTACAAATAAAGTGTAACCCAAACTCCTTTACTGAATGTGTATTTTAACCACAAACCGTCATATGAAAAATTAGTGCAGATTTATATCTCACAAGTATTAAGTACACATTAAGTGCACAGTCATCGGTTCATTTTGAGTTGGGCATGAAATCAGTTACCAAGTCAAGATCTGCTTAGACTGATTCAGTCAATGAGAGAGTTTTAGATCCAAAATCTGTGATTTGTGAGTCTTTTTAAGAAATGCATGAAATTAACTGGCTCATAGTGTCAATACTTTGCTAATCTGACTTCACAGCTTGTATTATTTCATGTCTCCCAGTGTTTCTCATCACATCCAGTGCACATTCACAATTAAAAATGCATTTATTTTGCCTTAATTCAGATTCAGAAGAGATGGAGAACGTTCAGAATACTTTTTCTTAAAGTTATTGAAAGCATTTGATTCTAGTATTATTTTAATTTTAATGGAAATGGTTCTGAATTAGATTTTCCATGTTCCATGAATGATTGAAAATGTTCAAATTGGTCTTTTTTGTGTGTGTTTTACAGAGGTAATAACTCACTCAGCGCTGGAGAGAGATGAATAGGCTCGATTTTAATTTGCGACAGAGACGAGCGAGGAACGGCGATTAATAGGGCAAGCTAGCGCACTGGTGTCTACGGCTGCCAAATTAATCACATGATCTGATGACCTTTTAGATTAGATAAGCTGCATTATAATAGATACAGTCATATAACACCAAAGAGAAGCTGACAGTGAAGAGGGACCGGGTTTTAACAGCTTTATTTTCCCCTCACAGAACAGCCTTGAGCTTTTAACCTTTTTCATGTAGTTATGAATCAAAATGACTGAATTCGAGAGTGTCTCCGGATAGGAACCGTGCACACTATACGAGAGAAGAGCAGGAGGATCAGCCTGTGGTTGTGCTGTGTGCCTTATTACAAGTAAATGGCCAAACAGGACGAATTCATTAACATTGGATTTCTGACACTCAATAATTAATACTGAACTATAATTAGTATTAGCAAATGCATCTAATATAAGCCATTTCCCCTTACAAAGAAAGCGTCAATGCAAATCCTTCACTTGAAGTCTTTTTGAGTTTAGAGTCAAACTTACAGATTAATTACAGTGAATTAGTGTTAGATAGATAGATAAATAAATAACATTAAATAGAGTAACTAATGAACTGGTATTATTATCAAATATAATAAAAGCATAACACTTCTACTCTATAACTAGCCATTTCTAAAATTGTACAATAACTGCATTAAAAATAAATAAAGGTCGTAAGATAAATACATATGATATCTGCTCTAATGCTTTTTAATAAGTGTGTAATAACATTTTGAACAATATTTTTCAATAAATTGCTGTATTGTTAGTTTTGTTGCATTACAACATGCAGATATGCACGTTTTGAAGAATAAAAACAAACCATGCAAATCAATAAGCACCTCAGTTATAATATCATTGTTAAAAGGATCGTGAAATTTTGTCATTTTAAATAAACATTTACTTATTTTCACATTTCAAGCTTGACTGTTTAGTATAATTAACATCAGGTATATTATCAGACCGATATACTCATGAAGAGTGTTAGTTCTTCGGTTCTAGTGCTTTGTGTTGTAAGTGGACATTAATATGATTTTTATGAGCCATTCTTAACAGTATTCAATCTTCATTAATATACTGTAGCAGGTGCTTTTACTGTAATAGCAGGAGAAAGCTCTGTGTACTGTACATACTGTACGCTGCTCAAAGATACAGCATGTTCTGTTTCGTACATGGATTATAATGAGCCAAAAAATACTGATGCATTGTTTAATATCTGGTTCAAACTAAATTACTGTTTTAATGATAAAGAGGGACAGAGAGTACGTTTACTCTTATATTCATTCGATTTTTCCAAATGAAGTATATTTCTGGGCTACCTAAAAATGTTTTATAATACAATCTAAATGCATTAGTAATTCATCCCACTAAACTTCTCCCTTATTTGCATTAATTTCACTTTTCCATGTCATTATTACTACTAAATGAAGAAAACACTGCTTCTCCCAGAGATTCATGCAGTCTACAGGAACATTTAGAGACATCGGACAAAGAAAACTTGATTTATTTATATAATATGCCTCAGAGAAATCTGTTAAATTATCTTTCCTACCTCCAGAATATTATATACGTTGAGTTTTAACACGTTTTCATTAACTATTGTAAGAATCGTGGTAATATAGTAATGACTCGGGTGTTACTGCATCCTTCAAAAGGAATTGCTGGTAACGCTTTATTTTAAAGTTACATGTACTTACTATTCTAATAGCAATAAATTATGCATAATTACATTCAGGTAACCCTAAAACAAACCCTAACCCTAATAGTACATGCAGTTAATTAATATTACTCCGTGCTTAAATGTATAATTACACTGTAACAAGGACACCTTAAAATAAAGTGTAACCGAATTTCCAATCATTTTTAATGGTAGTCTAAAGTGAATATCATGGTAACCCACTAATTCAAGCCATATCCATCAAAATAAATTATTATTCAGAATTTTAGAAAAATGTCAAAAGCTTACAATGATGTTATGTTTAGCTTTGGGGATAAACATAGTGTTTTGTAAATGAACTCTTACTAATAATGCAATTAATGCTCAATAATATTTAGTGTAAAGCATTTATGACACATGTTCTGTGACCTCGTTTAAATAACTATTTATGGCCAATAAAGTTAAAAAGTATTATTGCCCATGGACTGTTTTGTGTTTTTTCCTCCCCATGTGCTCCTTGACCTAATTTTCCCTGTGTGTGGTGCCCATATGTGGTCATGTTCCTGTCCTCATTGTCTCATTATTAGTTCATCAGTCTCCACCTGTGTTTGATTACTTACCTCCTTTAGTTTCTGGTACTGAAGCCCAGTGTCTAACGTCCGGTGTTACCATCAGTTTGTATCTCCGGCGTTCCCTGTGTTCTTTGCCTTTTCATTTACTAAAGTCTGTTTGTTTAAGTTTCTCCTCGTCTCCTCGCTCCCTGTGACAATTATCTAACTCCTTATATCTTGTTAGGGTTAGGGTTGGGGTTAGAGTTAGGGTTAGATATAGAGATAAAAACGACTTTCATCCTCATTATTAACCACCCTCATTAGAATATTGCATCTGATTGGCCAAAGCCTAACTGGGCGTATCTATTGAATCATAGGCCCAAATTACACGTGAGTGATATCGTTGGATTCGGGAAGCTGCCATCTTTCAGGTGGCGAAAGGCTCTAATGAAAGCATAGAGAAAAAGGAGTTTAATCCTGATTAGTTCCACTCTCATTAGCATTATCGATCTGATTGGCCAAAGCTTACTTGGTCGTATCTCGTGAGGCGTAGGCCCAAGGTGCATATAAGTGGTATGGCTGAACACAGGAAGCTGTCAACTTTCAGATGGTGGTACGTTTAGATGAATGGAGGAAGGGGTGTTTCATTTAAATCCAGTGTGACTGTTATTATGTCCAGATAGATAGAGTCTGGTAAGTATTATAAGTACAGGTCAAAGGTCACATTCCAGTTAGGGTTAGGGTTAGGGTTGGCCCTAACCCTAACATTTGTTAATTACTGTCTGAATGAAGAACTCACTGTGTGCATAGAATATAAAAAACTAAATAAATCATTACCTATAAACTAGTTTGAAATTTATGTGTGAGTAGTTAATTACTATAAACGTATTGTTAAAAGTTGCTCTTCGCTTAGAATACTGCTCCTAATAATTCTCCATTTCTTCTGAAGGATCTTGTAATATTTGAGTCGTTACTAGTAGGTCACAGTGATATTCACTTTAGGATTAATTATGTATTTGTTTTAATTATGAAACTCTATAGTGGACATAAACAGTAGGCATATGGCTGCCTAACAATGTAGGACCTTCAACAGAGTGCTATCACTTAACTAATATGAGTTTCTTTTTAGTTGATAGAGAATGTTAATACTACGTTACTCATTTGTTCCTTATTCGTTAATGAAGGAACGGTAGCCTATATAAAGAGCTGCCTAATAAGCACAGGTATCGACTCGCATTAAAGCACACAGCAGGTTATTTAGCTGTTCTCCGCCATATGTGAGAGCAGCTTGGCCTCTTGTTTTTCTGCACTCCTCTACATGTTTGGCTGTTTTTTAGCATAATGAGGTACAAACAGAGACAAATCACTGCCATCCCAAATGAGTTCGGATGCTTCTTCACACATCAGCACGATCGTCCCGCGGCTCAGGGTCTGTCGACCCGTGCATGGTATCCTAAACTCTGCGAAGCGTCCTCCTTCAGACACCTGCAGAGCAGCATATCTGGCCGGCTGTTGTGCTGGTTGGCGTTTTGGATGCGTGTTGATATGTCTTGTAAACAGCGTAGGGCATCACACATCGACTTAATTGTGACTACTGGGCTTTGTTCGAGGACCCCTTCTGCCTATATCATTAGCTAATTTGCTGTGTTTGGTCTCATATGATCTCTCTTTTACTGGCAACCGTGAAATCTGAGCAAACCCATCCAGACACACACACAGAGAGAGAGAGAGTGCTGAGTCCAGCTCTGTGCTTCTAGCGGACCTCTCTACATCTGGACTGGTGTGACAAGCAAGATTAATACTTCACCCTCACAGCGCTGCACACACACTTAAACGCACTCATAACACTCCTCCAGCGGACTGAATATTTGAGAAAGGGAGAAAATGAGCCCAGCATCACACACTCATCATCTAGTTCAATCTCACACACACACAACAGCATCTCGAGAAAAATCTCTATCTGCTGACGTCTGGCTATTTTCCACCCTCTTTCTCAAATCTGTCCTTCTCTTCCCCATCAGATCCCGGTGTGCCGTTTCCGGGGCTGAATTACGTTTAAAGCACTGAAAGACTG
Organism: Gymnocypris eckloni scoliostomus; assembly: GCA_027564155.1. Lineage (NCBI taxonomy): Eukaryota > Metazoa > Chordata > Actinopteri > Cypriniformes > Cyprinidae > Gymnocypris > Gymnocypris eckloni. The sequence continues at coordinate 67,712,151 of CM050412.1, read as the reverse complement.
CACTCCTATCTGTCCTTGGAGAACCCAGCGTTCTCCTATCAAATCACATCTCACACATACAAAAGATCATATTATATAAAAGTTGGGAACACTTTTGAGGCAGCTCGATTAATTATTCCACTGCTTTGCATATGTTAAGATATTTAAACTATTATAGAAACTAAATGAAGCACTTTTTAAAGTAATTCACAGAGTACGTCTCGGGTTACTTGACCATAACCCTGTTCCCTGAAAAAGCGGGAACGAGATGCTGCGCTGAAAGCGCTATGGGAACATTCTTTGTTCGACCGGTTGTTGAAGCACGTGTGTCAAACACACCAAATTTTGGCTTAAATAACCTCGATTAGGTGACGTCACTCGATCACGAACACCTGGAGGTTATAAATAGATGTGACGTGGAAACATCCTCAGGTCAAACTTTTGTCTGAAAGGACGTCCAGTCATGCTTACAGTATGGCATTGAGGCACAGCATCTCGTTCCCGCTTTTTCAGGGAACAGGGTTACGGTCAAGTAACCCGAGACGTTCCCTTATCAAAAGCTACTCTCGATGCTGCGCTGAAAGCGCTATGGGAATGTGAATACCAACGCCGCCGCACTGGAAGTGTCTGGACCCCCAATGTTGTGTAGTGTGTGCACAAACATTGAAGAGGTCTCAGACATGACTCTGGGATGTCGACTCAAGGACGTGCGAGCCCGGAGTAGCATAAACATCCAAACTATAGAATCTAACAAATGTGTGCAGAGAGGACCAACCTGCCGCATCACAAACTTGCTGCAAGGGGGCACCTCTTGCCAAAGCCATAGAAGTTGCAATCCCCCTGGTTGAATGGGCCCTAACTCTTAGAGGCGAAGCTTGACCACGCGCCTCATAGGCTAGGGCAATAGCATCCTCACCCAATGCGATACAGTATGCTTCGTGTCAGCCGCCCCCCGGTTGCGGCCCACATAGCATATGAAAAGTTGCTCCGACTTACACCACTGGCTAGTGCGATGGACGTAGATCTGAAGAGCACGTATTGGACACAGTAGTGAAGTCTTTCCTGCTCCGGTGTCGTGAACGGCGAAGGGCAGAAAGCTTCAAGAACGGTTCAAGAAGGATTCATGGTCGAGAATGGAACTTTCGGAAGATAATTCGGGTGAGGGTGCAAAATAACTTTGACCAGCCCAGGGGCAAAGTCTAGGCAGGATGGTGAGATTGACAGAGCCTGCAAATCCCCAATTCTCTTAAGAGAAGTAATGGCCATTAAAAAAAACATCTTTAGAGTCAGAAACCTGATAGGCGCTGACTCTAGTGGTTCGAAAGGAGTCATGATCAGACCCTTGAGCACAATAGCTAAATCCCACGAAGGGACTGTCGCTCTGGTGGGCGGCCTCAACCGCTTAGCTCCCCGAATGAAGCGGGCAACTAGAGGGTGCTTTCCCACAGAAACCCCGTCAATGAGAACATGGCAAGCCGAAATGGCGGCCACATAGACTCTGAGAGTACCAGGACATGTGTCTGAGGACAATTTCTCTTGCAGGAACTCCAGCACTGAAACAACTTGGCAGTGAACTGGATCTACATGGTGTGCCATACACCAATTCTCGAAAATGCACCATTTGAAAGCATAACATATTCTAGTGGAGGGAGCCATAGCGCTTAAAATAGTCTCTACTACGTCGGGCGAAGCCCAGCATCTCTCAGTTGGTCCCCCTCAGGGGCCAGACATGAAGGTTCCAGAGCTCGGGCCGGGGATGAAATACTGTCCACTGTACCACTGAACCATATTCTGGTCGGCCAACGGGGCGCTAACAGTAAGAGGCGAGACCCCTGTTGACGGACCTTGGCCAGGACTTCCAGGAGCAGGGCGATCGGGGCAAATGTCAGAAACCGGGGTCTGAACCACATAGAAAGGGTATGAAGCCCCTGGCGCGTAACCATTATTTGCCTCTAGGGATTGGCTCTTGGATGAAATCCCCTGGCTCTGAGCCACAACTGAAACGATCTCATCTGCAGGAGGCCCAAGGGTATCACCGTGGATGCAGCTGCCATGAGACCTAGAACCCTCTGAAGGTAATGAACAGTAATTCTCTGGCCTAGCTTGATGTTCTTTAGGGCATTTAGAATGGATTTGACGCATGCAGGAGACAGGTGTGCCTGCATCGTGATCGAATCCCATACAACCCCCAAATACGTTGTCCTCTGAGCAGGCGAGAGACCGCTTTTCTTGGCGTTGAGTCTCAAACCCAGAGATTCGAGATGAGCTAGGACCTCAGGAACTTCCTGTGTTGTGGCAATATTCCTACGTGAAAATATGCGTCCTTGAGATCGATTGTCACAAACCAATCCCCTGATTGGATCTGAGACACAATCATCTTGATTGTCAACATTTTGAACTTGTAAGATCTGAGGTAGCGGTTCAATCCGCGAAGATCTAAAATTGGACGCAACCCCCCATCTTTCTTGGGAACCAGAAAATACCGGCTGTAATAGCCTGACTCTCTGTCTGGCAGGGGAACATGTTCTATGGCCCCTTTGTCCAGCAGAGCTTGCAACTCCTGTGTCAACAAATGCACTCGTTCCAGTTTCACGGAAGTGGAGACCACGGCGTTAAAACGCGGAGGCCGATATGCAAACTGAATCCTGTAGCCTTTCTCTACAGTCATTTCTACCCACGGAGATATATTTGGCAGTAGTTTCCACGCTGCCAGTTTCTCTGAAAGGGGCACTAGTTTTGACACTTCGCTTTGATGGGGGATGTTAGATGTGCGGTGTCCTGAAACGTGGCAGGAAGCAACCGCACATGTAACATTTAGCTGGAGACCGCATGGCAGCCATAGAACGGCCGAAGTTCTAAAAATGCCCCTTCGTCAATTGACCCGTCTGTGCTCAAATATTTCAGCAGGTCAGCCTGGTATGCCTGCAAAACCGCCATAGTATGCAAAGCAGCACCAGCCTGACCGGCTGCTTGAAAGGCTTTTCCCACCAGTGAAGATGTTACTCTGCATGGCTTGGTGGGGAGAGTTGCTTTCTTTAATGATGATGAACTCCCAGGAGAGAGAGCTAGCCCGCGAGCGTCTCTTCAATCTGGGGCATCATCATATAGCCCTGTGCCTTTGCATCAACGATAGTCATAGTCGAATTGATCGACATCGATGGCACAAAAACAAGGGATAAATACAGTCTGTTCCATGAACGAGCTACCTCGTCATGGAGATCACCGAAGAAGGGGAGAGACCGTCGCTGAGGCCCCTCCCCCTGGCCACCCGACAGATATCTGTCATCCAACTTTGAGTGTTTGAAGGTCTCTTGCTCCTGCGGCCAGTCTAGATGTAATCGATCGACTGCCCAAGTAACCACCTCGAGTAACTCCTCATAAGCTTTTTCATCATGAGAGGAGCGCACTGAGGTAGCACTTTCCACCTCCCCAGAAGCAAAAGACCCAAACACTCAAAGCAGAAAGCATGGAGATCTTCATCAGAGAGCTGCCTCTGACAAGGAGGTAAACATCTCCTGTCCTGATCTGCCACAGTGAGTAGGTGTTTCTATATATATATATCTCTCTCTACTCGCTTCCTGCTTTGCCTTTTTTCCCTCTTTCTTTTCCTTCAATATTAGTTCACACACACACACACACACAATGCGGTCCTTGAAGACAAAAAGACCTGAGGATGTTTCCACGTCACATCTATTTATAACCTCCAGGTGTTTGTGATCGAGTGACGTCACCTAACCGAGGATATTTAAGCCAAAATTTGGCGTGTTTGACACACGTGCTTCAACAACCGGTCGAACAAAGAATGTTCCCATAGCGCTTTCAGCGCAGCATCGAGAGTAGCATTTAATAAGGGAACTGTGGTGCACTCTTGGCGAAAAAGGTACAAAAACTGTTACTAGGTTGAGGGTGTAGCCTAATTTACAACTTTGTATTTCATGTATGCCTTAAATACCATCCAAATCCAGACTGGTGGTGGATGAGGAGATGCCTCACAATGTAAAGCACTTTGAGTGCCTAGAAAAGCGCTTATAAATGTAATGAATTATGTATATAGTACTGTACAGTACCTGAATGATGCACATTTGTACCTTTTGAAATTGTACTGCTGCAGTGACAGCTTGCCTTTTTTACAAGAGTAGTGATGATATCAGAATTATTAACACACAGTATTCTTATCTATTGTCTTCATACCTCAAGGTACAATACCATACTGTATTCAGTCTAACACACATTATAAGATATTGATTTTTGAGCATTTGAGTTTGAATCCAGCACCATCCACAGCCTTGCCTTTTGCTTGCTGTTAATACAATAAATAAATAATACAAATAGAATAAACATAGATACCGTGGTAACAGTTGTTACGTTTTTATTAGTGGGGAAATATCACATTTCCAGATATTTAAATATGCATATAACCCAGGCAAAATCTGTGTGTGTGATTCGTTTACACAAGGAAAATTAATTTGCATAGCCTTTAAAAGAAAGGAAATTAGTTCTATTTTTTCTATGATGCAATGAATTGAGATTTTATAATGTTCCAAAATATTTATATTTCAAATAAATGCTGTTCTTTTGAACTTCCATTTTGAACTAATTAATGAAAAAACCAGTTTTCACAAACATATTGAGCATAAATATTACAATTATTAATCTCAAAATTGTAGTGAACCCTAAACTTTTGAACAGTAGCCAAATAGATTGTAACAGTGTTACACAAACTGTGTTTCCAACAATCAAGTGAAAGCAATGTTTTATGTTATAATGGATCATTTATTTGACATTTATATTTATGTTCTTACCACTTACTTCCTGAAAGGACTTATTTACAAATGATGTAATGGGAAAAAGCAGAACGGGCAACTGAGATACACAGTTATGACTTATTTATATTGAATCTGTCAGAAAGCATGAATGACTTATTTTGCTCAGGCAACTCAAATCACTTTTAAACATCAATAACGTATTAATGTTGTATCTCTTAATTACTACAACAACAAACCTTCTGTAAATGTCACATTTAGTCAAAGCAGCCATGTCTTTTCTTTTCAATTCAATTCAATTCAAAATTGCTTTATTGGGATGACTGTAAATTATATATTGCCAAAGCTTACATGTACAAAAAGATACGATAATAATAATTAAATGAACAACGCATTAATATAATAGAATATTATAACATCTTAGAAGTATTAAACTGTAACAAATTATAACATTTGATACCACAGTCTTTAACTTACATAGAAACATGCATATATACATACTGAGGATCACTGTGGTGGACAAAGGGTAACACTCATGCAGGTCAGGTCAGACACAACACACATTCACCTGCTGTTTCTCAGGCTGTGACACACACACACACATACACACACACACACACACACACACACACATACATATACACAGACACAACACACACACACACACACACACACACACACACGCACACACACACACACACACACACACGCACACACGTTCACCTGCTCAGGCTCTCAGGCCGTGGCACATCCACACGTATCTCGTTCCTCTCTCTCTCTCTCTCTCTCTCTCTCTCTCTCTCTCTCTCTCTCTCTCTCTCTCTCTCTCTCTCAGTATAAGAAAAATTGCCATGGATAAAGAATAGGATCCGGACATGAGGCATAAGCCAAACCTGAGCCTGCATCCTCCACAGATGTTCTACTGTGCTACGGCTCAAACTCCATCTAATGTCTTAAACCGGTAGTTTTCGTTTGAGGATGCAGATGTTGAACTGAAAGAGTGTGTGTCAGTGGTTGTGTTTAGTGTGTGAAGTTGAGTAGAGCAGCAGCAGCAGGTGTTTACACTCACCTGCATCTGACTGACACACCTGCAGTGTCAAGAAAAACACACGACTTTCTTTGTTTACTGTCATTGACAGCATGAATTTATCAATATATGCTTTTTAAAATGGAAAACAATACATGCCACTCAAAGTATCTATAAATTAAGACCAGTGTTTCACATGTCTATTGATTAGCAACAATAACTTTGTATGATGTTTCCTGGTCTGAACGAAAATAATTCTTGTTCATACAAAAAGCAGGTATTGCAAGATCATAACATCAACACATTATAAGACTTTGAGCTAAATTAGCTCTTTTTTCAAGATGATCATGTTTTTTATATATGTCATATATGTAAATACATTTATTGAAATGTATTGTAATATTTAAATTGGCATGTAAAATATTGGTTACACTTTATTTTAAGGTGTCTTTTTATGGTGTAATTATACATATAAGTACAGAGTAATATTTATTAACAAAATGTATTTACTGTATGGTTAGGGTTAGGATCAGGCTTCCTTGCATGTAATAATGCATAATTCATTGTTATTATCATAGTGAGTACGTGCAACAAGGACACCTTAAAATAAAGTGTTGCCAAAATATTCATATGTTATGCTATGAGACATCATTAAATATGTTTGGCTGTGTAGCTTTACAAAATTATTTCACAACAGCATCTGAAATAATTCTCTGAATTAATATTCTGTATGTAAAGACTGAGTGTGGGTTAAATAAAACACTGTAGATCGTTCCTCTGAATGAAAGCAGTGCATTAATACTAAATGTTTGAGTGCATTTGATAAGAGAACAGACTGAACTCTTAGAAAACATTGCAGCGTTTCTCTTTCTCTCTCTCTCTCTCTCTCTCTCTCAGGCAGTGCTGAAACAGGAGGCAGAGAGAGAGAGAGACATAGAGAGAGAGCGAGAGCTATTTAACCACTCGGCAGAATTAAGAGGCTCATTTTGACAGTATAGCAGATGGAGGAGAGAAAGTCTCCAGCAGGACCTTCAGGTAACTCCAGCTCACTCATCTCAGCCTCACCCCAGACAACACCACGCATGTCGATGCATAACTATCTCCGAAACAAAGCATTCGCCCGCTTTACACTGTCTGTGCAGATGCAACATCATCTCTAGACACTAGGGTCTTTTAATAAACCAAAATATAGCCTAACACATTCAGATAACAATGCAGTTCAGTTTTGTGCTGCAAACAAAACAAGCATTTCTGTTCGATTGACAAAAGGGGAATTTGTATTCATCAATTCATCTTGCTGACACAGACCATATCATATTACAAACCTACTGCGGACTGAGGACTTTACACGTACTTCAGTTTATTACAGCATTTGTAGAAAATGTGCATGAAATTATGACTTTACAGAATATACCAACGTGTTTAGAAGCGATATTGATAAGTGAAATATTTCCAGGTGTTCTCCTAATTTTTTGATTCATAACAGCAATATAATGTAAATCTGAGAACACACATGCATCACAGGTGAGATGTGTATTCAGATATATGATTAAATCCATTGCATTACACAAGCCACAGAATGCACCACATACAGTATGAAAAAGCATAAATATAAAAGTGCAAATTTTTACACAAATATGCTGTTAATTTGGAACATTTGTCAAATATAATTGAACTGAAAACCATCATGTTTTGTTTTATTTAAATGTGATATGACGTGATCTAAATCTTAATTTAAAGCTGGAAAGAGAGAGAGGAGGAAGAACTTGCTTTAATAATGTCACTCTCTCGTTTAGCGAATCTTTCCGTCTGCTCTCATCAAGAGGATATCACGCATCGAGCCGGATTATTTTATGGAGGTTGTAGTGAATGAACACTATTCAGGCTACGCAGGAAATCTTGCTGCTGATCAATAATTCATTCTCTCCTGCTAGAGTTTGTTCATACATGATTTCACACTGATTCACACTCGTCTTTAGTGCAGAGAAACATCTTTACCAGGTTTTTATTTCAATACACTTTCACATTCATATATCAGGGTTGCACTGCGTATTTTACAGTAGTTCAAAGCACCTTGAATAATGAGTGTTGTTTATGCACAACACTTCATGACATTAAAGAGGACATACTGATAATAAATGTATAGCCTGAATGCACTGTAAGTCACTTTGGATAAAAGCGTCTGCTAAATGCATAAATGTAAATAAACAGATCACAGTCATAAATATGATACTTTTATATGAAAGTGAAATAAAGGAACAAGTGTCAAAATTACATGTGGAATTAGCAAAAACATTTGAAATGTTACTTCAAAATAAAGTTTGAATTTTACAGGAAATTTACAGTCAAACAAACATAATTAAACCTAAAATTAATCACTTTATTAACTTAACCGTTAAAATATATTCAGACAGAATCTGTAGAAAACTGTAAATACTAATACAAATAAATAAAATCCGGGATAATTTTCTTATTTATGAATGGAGTTAGCAATAGAGTGTTAGTGAAGTATTTCTAGCTGTCTTTCGTATGTTCTGCAGTATGTGGTTTGGTTTCTAAACTGCTGTACATCACTTGTGGGAATGCTGTACTTTAATAATGATGACGGTAACAATCTGTCCAGCTTTCTTCTTTTGTGTTTACTGCAGATTTTACGTCACTGTATTTGTCTCCAAAACTATGCGCATCAACTTTATCTATGAATTGGGAACGACATGTTCTAGATATATCTCTTGTGAAAATGCAACATTATCAAATTACTAAAGGATCCCTGCTAAATATAATTTTACAAGAAGAGTGCACTGTGTATATTTCACAGGACCATTATAAATCCTGGTTTATTTTTACAGTACGCTTAAGATGACAGCATGTGAATATATGGTGAGAGAGTATCATCACAATAGCGTGTGTGTGTGTGTGTGTGTGTGTGTGTGTGTGTGTGTGTGTGTGTGTGCGTGTTTAAGTTAATTAAATGGAAGCTGTTATATAGGCATCATGAAATCAGTAGAGAACACTGTCTATGATTAAGAAGTTTCCATGAAAAATTATATATACATATATATATCAAACCACCAGAAAAATTTGATTTAATTTTGTGTCTAAAATTGATAGCATGTATGTTTAGAAAAAAAAAATTAGTAAATAAAAAGAGTGGGCATTTATTGTGTGTGTCCACACACATTTATTGAGTTCCCTCACAAAGGTGCTAATATAAATACAGACTGCTTTAATCAATCAGTCAGATGTCACACTACTGAACTACTAAACCACAAATATTGCAGTAGTCCAACAAGCTATTGTGCCTGACCTTTCTGCTTCAGTAGGATCTTTGTTGGAGAAATTCCTGTCTGTGAATCCATCAGACAAACACAACAGCCTCTGCCTCCCCCTAGTGTCTCTGCTGCCCGGCCTGCAAGGAAAAGTTCACCTCAAGATGAAAATCATTGCAGCATTTACAAACTTGTATATTATTTGTTTTTTCTGTAGAGCACAAAACATTTCTGAAGATGTAGAAAAAGAACCACACACAGTCAAAAACAGTCATGATATCACATACAGTAGGTGTTATATTTGTGATGTATTTGAGAGAATAGTGATGGAAAAAAATATGAGATGGGAGGATCAAATATTTCAGTGAATTTGTATTTGCTCAAAAAAAATGTGCGTTCTCTCACAAAAGTATTGCGTTCCCCAAAGATGGCGTTTCCTCCCATCTCATATAATTTCCATCACAAAAGTATTGTGAGTGAACACCAAGTTTCTTTTGTTGAGGGTGAATGCAGAGTTTCTTGAGGGAAACAAAAAGTTGTGCAAGGGAACACAAAGTTTCCCGGAGGACTGCAAAAAGTGTGAGAGCAAACACAAAAGTCTTGAGAGTGTACACAAATGTCTTGAGAGTGAACGCAAAAGTCGCAGATGGTATACGGTGACCTAAACAAATCAGAATCCTGAAAAAGCAATAATAATTGCAAATGCAAATCTAAAATCCAAAATAGCAATTCAGAAAACACAACAATTCTGAAAACATTATAACATGTCAGAAAACAGCAGACTAGTGGTCGAAAGTTCAGAGATGGTCTTGAAATAGCTCAGTTTAAATGTATTTTATGAAATGGATTGCCCTTACTATGGAATAAAAAAATATGCATATACATTTACAACACTATACTTTGTATTAGACTATATTACCTTTGAATCAGATTTAAAAAACTAGTTAATGCTAATGCGAGGGTGTTTATAATATAGCATCTATGGGAGTGACTCTAAACACTACTATATAAAACACTATCATGACCATTTTCTTTTGCTATTTGAGCAAATGGCAATGCAAAAAAAACAGTCAGGTGTGTTCAATTGGGATTTTTTTTTTAAGTGGGGCAAATAGAATTTAAAGGGGAATGAAAATTACATCGATAGTTTGAGAAACCCCCCTTTTTGGTCCACAGAGACCTATACTTGGTCTTGTCAGTGTTTTTTCTGACTTGTTATAATGTTTTTGGATTTACTGTTGAACTTTCTGAATTATTTTGTTTTTTAGATGTGCATTTGCATTTGTAATCTGATATTTGTGATTTGTTTTGCACTTCTCGGCCACCGTCAGAATTCCTTTAAATTCTCGAGTCAAAATCATTCTCTCCGATAAACTCAGCCCAGTTCTTGACGTTTCAGTGGTTTTCATTCACTTGAAAGGTTTGAGACACAATAGAAGCTGCTTCCGAATCAAACGAGCACTTTTAAGAACTCTGAAGCTCCCAAGACGTGAAGTTCTCCTTCTCGATGCTCAGTAGTTAAGCAGTCGTCAAATCAGGTTGTGGGAAAGAAAAGAGCATCTCCTCAAAGACAAGCAGAAGTGTGGGTTTAGTCTTTGATGACGTTCAAACAGAGAACGGTTCTTCAGGTGTAGGGTCTCAGAGCCAGAACAAAATGGCTCTGCCCTCCCCAGCTATTAACATCTCCATCACCTCTCATATCATTTCTAATTATCCTGAGTTACGCTGGGAAAAAAACACTTTCTGCAAATCTTGCAGGTCCTAATTTGGAGTGGTGGGAGTTACCGCACCTGCCATATTCCTGCTGACAGCGTGGTTTGAGCGAGGGGGTTGTTTTGTTGAGAACGCTCCAGAGAACTTTGAGAGTTGCCAATACCGGCACGGCCGCACTATGTGAAAATGTTGACTGCTGGATGATTGATGGTAGTTATTTGTGGCTTCCTAACCCTTCTCCAGCACTGGTACCCATCCCTGCCTGCATCTCGCACTCCTGTTTTGCGAGGTTTCCGACTCGGAGGCTGTGAAAGGGTGATTAATAACGTGTAATGCCGTGTGAGCTGCTCCCTGTGACATTTGGAGAGGGTGTTCTCCGTCTGTTTACACGGCACCTGGATTAACCAATGGAGAGAGAGCTTCCCAAGAGCCCTCGGCAGTGATCCAGGGTTCATTATATATCTCAAGCATGCGTTTATGTCCAAAACAACTGATTTTTATATTACTTTCATGATGTTTTATTGTTTTGTCTCAACACGCTGTTGTTTATAGTATTGTTGAGAATTAACAAGAATTATTATGTTTTTTCATATATAGTAATGAATGCACTGAAGTGCTCTATCCCATAACATGAAAGAGACACTATAAAAAAGCCATATATCACTATGAATATTTATTTGCTTATTGTTAGTAGTAGTAGTAGTAGTAGTAGTAGTAACAGTGAAGCTGGCTTATTATTTTTTATCTTTATTGGGATAAATCTCATCAAATCTCATGTCATATTTGACCCCATAATCAAAAGATAAATAAAACATATTTTCCATACAGTAAATGAAGTTTGTTTTTATTATGCATTAGAATTGTTGTGCATTGTGACATTGTATTCTCATGACAATTAATATTTTTCTCAGTTAATTAATATATGTCACTACAACTAATTTCATTCTCATTAATATCTATAATTTGTCTGGACATTTTGCTTTGTACTTTACTTGAGGTGTTTTTTGTTTTGATTTGATTATTATTACAGTAGCAATTTATGACAATAAAACATTCATTTAAAATAAGGTTACTATTTTATATACTATACTATTTTAATTGTTATTATATAAATCAGCACAAATTAAAGGCATTACAACAAACACTGCCATCACATTATATATAAGTGTTAAATATTACATTTGTTATGTCACAATAATGCAAATAAGATTGTTTTGCATTTCATGTTAATGAGCTTAACTGCCATACCAAGTTTGGTATATATATTCTTGATGCAAAACAAAATGTATCATTAATAAAGTCTTAATATAATTTCTTGTTTCAATCTTTTATTACGGTTTCTAAATCTATTCTAAATCAAATTTTAATCTAATAAAGTAATTTCATTATTATTATTATTATTACAGTCATGAATGTATCTGCTGAAAGTGGTGCTAAAGCAATATGATATAGATTTTTATAAACTGTGTGTGTTTGTGTGTGTGTGTGTGTGTGTGTGTGTGTGTGTGTGTGTGTGTGTGTGTGTGTGTGTGTGTGTGTGTGTGTGTTGAGAAGTGCTGTGAACTTTGAGAGTCTGCCAATACCGTCAAGCCGCACCATGGGGGTGGAAAATGTTGACTGCAGGTGATTGATGGTAGTTAGCAGGGCTTCCACACACACACCCTTCTCCAGCACTGGTACCCATCTCTGCCTGCATCTCGCGCTCCTGTTTTGCTGTCAGAGGTGTAAAGAGAAAAGAATGGTCTTATATAGTTGTCTTCTCTATATAAACTGTGCATATAAATGCATGTTCACAGTGAATGCAGCGAATATCAAAATGCAGGAGCAGTTAGAAGGACAAGACAGACTGAGCGTTTGAGATGTGGAGGGAGACTGTGTGTTTCATTAAATGGTCAATATATCTTGCGTTTTCTGGATCATTTAAGCCACATTACAGTGCAGTGAAACTCTTTTAATTTCTAAAGTGCCTTTCAATGGCTTTACCTTCAGGCTGGAAGAGAAAACAGCAGCTGGAGCCAGAGAAGCGCACCGGCCGTGCACACATATACACAACACACAAACACGTGTGGACACAAACCCATTATAGATTCTACACAGAGAATTATCCTAGAAAATCTCTTGATTGTTTAAAAACTAGCTTTTTACATTTTATGGAACAAATGTTAGGGGTCATTATTATATTAGTGTATTATATGAGTGGTCACTTAACTGTACAAAGCCAACATGTCTCTAGATTTGGTTCGCATCGCTCCGTCAGTGTAATTATGTGCGATTTTTATCATAGGACAGTCAAAATGATTCATCTGAAGTCGGATTGTTTAGATTTGTGGTATCCTTCAAGCACTTACAGTGCAGGACGGGTTGCACACCTATGTGTATTACTTTATGCACTAACCCTTGTTATATAATTATAATAATAATGATTATGCTTGTTGTATAATAAAATGGTATAAAACATCCCTAAACAAGGCCTTTCTGTATGATGGACATACTGTAGATTGATTTGTCTGGCGGTTTGAATGTAGTGTATATCCAGTGCTGGGATGCCAAGGTACAGCCGGAGGTTCAGGGTTGGGTTTGACATGCATGTATTGAAGCTGCGCTGCAGCATGATCTAGAATAAAAATGTTTGAGAAATCATGAAATGACAAGTGAGGGTTACAGCAATGGAACAGATGGGTAATACATAAAAATGAAGCTGGGGCATTTAGTTCAGGATATGAGCGCTGCTGGAAATTCAATACATCAGTGTTTCACCTGACAGAATAAAAGACACAGAGCCAATAAGCCCTTTAATATCTCAGTTGTTTCTCGTATGCAAAAATGATCGTAAATGGATCTGAAGCCTCCTGCTTCTCAGATGTTCCTCCTGAAAAAAAGACCAAAGTAATCACGAGAGTCTTAGATGAGATCTCTGTAATTCTACATCGATTTCTGAAAGCAGTACGTGATTTGAGCTGCTATCCATATTCATATTCAGTTGTGTATTAAGTTTACATCTGAGACAGAATTTAAACTGAAGTCTCTTGAACTTTGAAAGGGCAACACGATATTTCTTAATTATTTTTTTTTTACTTTTATCATTATTTTATTCTAAATATCAACCTTTTAGAACTAACTATATTATATTCAATCACTTATGTTGCATTATGACTATACATTTGACTTATTTAAGGTTAGGCGTTCACAGTTCACCTTCACGTTCACAGTTATGCAGCACCAAAATGTGGTACTCATAGCGTAAGATGCTGAAAAACAATGAGAGATGCGGCGACAGACAAACTCATCAGTCTGCACTGCAGCAATAATTAAAAAAATCCATAGGTCGACCTCTGACAGGTCAGATATTGTGGTGGACCGTGAGCCAGTGATAGATTTAAATTAAATTAGGAAATTAGGAAATAAAACACAATATATGGATGTTTACAGCCACTTTGTCTCTAGTTAATGATGTATCTGGCTGCTACAATAATGTAATGCTTAAAATGCATTCTATTTCACCTTATTTGATCGAAATTAGTAATCAGTTGACCCTGTATTTTATTTAATAAATTTGTATAATTTTTATGCATAATCGCATAATAGGATATATTCAACAAAAGCAACTGATTGTCAGCATCAAATGAAAGCAAACCAGATTAAGTTTCCTAATGCTTTTTCAGATCCTTTCTTCTCAAAACACCAATTTGAGATGCAACGTATTGGGCAAAGAATAGAGAAAAGCAAAATCATCCATCATGATGCATAAAAACAGCCTGCAGCGCAGAAACTGCAGCCACGCAGAGGGAAATATTTGCACGGGCCCGCTGGGCCTCCTCGTATGTAAAAAGCAAAAAACATAAATGTTTCAAAAATGTTCTCTTTTTATTAGATGAATTGCACCATTAAATAACATTATACAATGTGAAAATGCACCATTAATTTCCCCCAAAACAGACATAAATATGAGGCGGCGGCTGGTATCTCCTGTCTCAATCTTGGTGAGTCCCACAGGGCCATATTTCAGAGTCATTATGCAAATAGACACATTTGAGGGGAGGGAGATCTATAAAGGCGTGTTTGGGGCTCATCACTTTGAAATGTGAAAATAAATGACTTTCTAATTGTTTGGCCTGAAACAGAGAAACAGACTAATCGAGCAAGCAGCCCAGCGGTGGCGATCACTAAATATTCACGGGCCTGGACATTAGAGGGGAAAATAATATACAGTCAGGGTGCTTATATAATCAATCACAGGCTATCGAACCAGGACGAGAGATTTAAGAGAGCGGGAAGTGTGCGTACGTTACTAAAACGTAATTTCATGATGCTTATTTAATGTCAAGGAATTCAATGACTAAAAATACAGTTTTAATACAATTTGTTCAATATGTAAATAAGCAGAGATAATACAAATTGTAGTCTGTTACTGTTTCTGTAGTTAGTGTACATTTAAAGTAATGTATTTTAACTACTTTTAGATACTTTTTTAATCAAACTTTTTAAACTTGTCATTAAATGTACCATATGACTCAAAGAGATAATATACTCCATTTATTGATATATATATCATAATATATTGTGCTGTCAAATGATTAATCATAATAACTGTGCATATTTATTATGTATATATAAATACACATACATACAGTAAATATTTTTAAAATGTTTACATGTATTTATTTATATTATTAAATGTTATATTATATATAAATATATTTAACATAAACATAACAAATTTTTCATAAATATATACATGGATGTGTGTGTATTTATATATACATAATAAATATACACAGTATACACACTTATATTACAATATGTAAACAAAAACGTTTATTTAGGATGTGATTAATCACCTGGCAGCACTAAATACAGTAGTGAGTTAATAGAGAGTCGATAAAAGCTAATAATTTAATTATCACCAGTGTTTAGTACCTTGCATAATAATTAGTTTCATGCATGGTCTAATTGTTTAGAGGTGTTAATTTCCTCAAATTCAGAAGCACGGTTTACTCATTTATTTACAACTTTACATCGGTGGGTATAGTCACAGCTAAACGGCATGACATATAGTATGATTTAAGAAATCATAAGAGGAAGAATCAATAAATTAGGAACAATGTACTGCCCTTGCATGAATCATGCATTTCATAAAAGAGTAATCTGATTATGAGCACTTTAAATTACAAGCATTACATTTTTTGATTCAGATTACATGTAATCAGGAGACAACACTGTAAATAAGCAATCATCATTAATGGTTCAGATCATCCCACGACTTGGCTAACAACAAAAATAATCTCATTCACTCCACCAATCTCCCGACCCAAGGCGAACCCTAACCTTTCAAAAATACACACGCCCCCACATGACGAATGAACTCTAAAGGTTTACCAATTCATCAATGCAGATCTGTTTGGGAATGTCATTTCTTTTTCACTGGCGGCACAGGAATAGCTAATTAATCCATGTTCTACGCCGCGGCATGTCGTGTTTGTTGTTTATTTTTAATACTGAACGGAGAAATGCAGAAGCTGGATGTTTTTTTCTCCTTCACTCCACAGCAACAGCAGGGAAGGTGATTAATTTTAATACAGCGGGAGGAGATTTTGACCCTAAGCAGGAAAGGCTTGTTAAGGTTCTGATTTATTTTTGGAAGGTGACAATGGCATTAATTATGCCACCGCAGGTGTAGGCCCTAATTTTTCTTCTCCACCCCAGCCTCCGCTAGCCTCGCGTTCAAGACGTGACAACAGCAGCGGACGGTAACATGTTGTGGCTATGGTAAGTCAGACACACTGCAGATTTCTGGGTGGCTGTAGGGCTTTCTGTCTTCTCACAGCAGAAGATTATACTTCAACTACTAAACGAACAGCAGGTGATTTCAGTAGCTGAAGTATAATCTTTAGCTGTTTAACAACAAAGAACAAGTATAATGACACATGGGGTCTCTGTGGAGTGACTCTTATTAATAAGCAAAGCTATTTTTGGACAATTTAATCTAAATAAACAGAAAGGAACCGATTCGTTATAACCAACCTGGTTAGCATGACCCAGTTAGCCACTGCTAGTACATGCCATAACTCACTATTTCTGGCCGCATAAAGCATCGCTCTCCTCTGACAGCCATTCGATTGTAGGTGTTACCGATGCCTTTCTTTAGAAGGGTGAAGCTGACTGATATTTCTCTTTGACGTCACAGCTTGTGTGTTTCCAGTGGGTCCTGCGTGAGCTGAGCATTGAGATGAATAATACTCTCTAAATTACTAAAAGTGCATAGAGTTAAAAATACACTTCTGGGTTACACTTTATTCACGTCAGACATTCTACTAACCACTAATAAGTAATCACTACATGTTAATTAGCAGTCATTAGATTAGTATAGACTGTTAGGTTAGGGTTAGTATAAGTTGATATGTGACCCTGGAGCACAAAAACAGTCATAAGCAGCACAAGCATATTTGTAGCAATCGACAACAATACATTGTATGGATCAAAATGATCATTTTTCCTTTAATGCCAAAACTCATTAGGATATTAAGGTTCATGTTCCATGAAGATATTTTGTACATTTTCTACTGTAAATATAAATTTTACATTTTTGATTTGTAATATGCATTGCTAAGAACTTCATTTGGACAATTTTGAAGGTGATTTTCTCAATATTCTTAACAAACCATACATCAATGGAAATCTTAATTATTCAGCTTTCAGATGATGTGTAAAAAAAAACAACTGAGCCTTGTGACTGGTTTTGTAGTCCCTCGCATATGTAGTTGCATAGTTACTTATAGTTAGTATGTGTTAGAGGACCATTAAAATAAAGACATTACAAGTTTTTTCAATTGCTAGGACACATTTGTCAATACTTAGGTTTTTGTTTTACTCTTCACACAGTCATCACAATATCAGTCTATGTGGACTAACTATTTTGCACAAAATGTATTTAATGAAGGCATCATCTACATTAATTATTTTCTCACAAACAGCACCACAACTCAATGTACAGACCAATTTGCATGTTTACATCCTCTTTCCAAAACCGTTAAACCTAAAACAATACAAAAATGAATAAGACAGCAATCTGCTATTTCTACATTAGCACGGTTACCTTGTTAAAATATATTCTGAATCCATAACATGAAATACTATCCAAGCCATTAGATTTAGCTGAACGTCTACACAGGTCTAAGTCTTTCAATTACACTACCATCTCCACAAAAGGAGACAAATTAGGAATAATCTTGTGCTGTAATTTAAACATGAATTATGTTACAGTAAATTATAAGCAGTAGAGAGGCTCAATCTTTTTTTGTAACGAACTTTTACAAAAGAAAACATTGTTTTACATGTTGTTAGTGTATTTTGGTCATTATTTTATGAGTGACAAAGTGTGTTTGTTGAAAGCCTTTTAGTTTTAGTGCATTTTGAATGTGAAAATAACTGTTGTGCAAAGATTAAAGTTAGTTAGGAGAAATGTTTGAAGGGTATTGGGGGTACTTAAGTATTGAGAAATCTGTCCTACTAATTGTAAAAGAAAACAGACTGTCTACTAATACTCTAATGACTACTAGTTGACATGTGGTTGCAAAGTTAATTATAGTTAGTACAATGTCTAATGTGGACTATCGGAAGAAAGTGTTGCCTAATATTATTCAGTTCTTCAAACCCTCATTCATACTGATACAGGTTCACATCCAAATCGCTTGCTTGAGCTTTGTTTCTACTGTTAAGATTTTGATGTTTAGTAAAGGGTAGAAAGTACAACATTTTGTTTAAAATTTATTCTGAGAGCATCTTTGTAAGTGTGAAGTGCTTGAAACATATATCTGAGGGTAAGGAATTCATTCTTGTGTCTGACAGACAGGTAAACAAGATGAAAACCAAGAGTGTATATCAAGTACAGCCTTGACTGAGGCAACCAGATAACATTTATCCTGCTCTGAATGAGCTAACAGTGTATGACGTGAACATTTGAATCATAGAAAATCATCCACACTGTATACTGACAGTGCCATCTCTGTGAACTTCTGCCACAAGACCTAAGTCTACAAAACCACATATTTGATTCAAAAAGACTATTGTTAAAATGGTTGAGAAGTAGGTTATTTGGTGCTTTAGAGATTAATATAAATTGTAAGAGTGTTGGGATTAATGGTACAGCTAAATAAACATTCATTAAGAAAGCCCACACTATATTGAAATACCCAGCTTCCAACGGATGATACTTGAGCGCAGACTCCAGTCTGAATGATTTCCATTGGCGATGTGAAGACGCGCTGCCGTGTGTCTGACTTTGACAGCACTTACCAGGGATTTAAGTGCGATGCCTCTTGTTCACAGGCACTGCTAATAAATTATCACCTCTTGAGTTAAGAATAAGCATTTGACAGTGACAGACGAGGAGGAAATAGGTCACACTTCCCCTCGGCTCTCTGAATGTAAACTCAAAGAGTGAAAACTATTTATTTTTTAAGTATTTCTGTTGATAGTCTTTAGTTGTGCTTCTCAGCAGCTGATGAACTCAAGTTGAACCATGAAGTCCACAAATAAAAAGCAGGGGCATACATTAGACCAAATGGCACAAAATGGATTTAGCCTGCGAAAAAATGTTGAATAATTGTAAATGGGACTGTACCTTAAGACAGGATCATTTGCAAAAATGACTTTTGTTATCTTGTGAAATATATATGTTGACAATCATTATGTTGATCAAAGAGACTTATTTCATCACTTTTTTATGCATCTTGCAAATGCTGCGAGGGCTGTGTAAACTTATGCACACAACTGTATGTTTAATCTAGGATGCTGCTGCATTTTCTGGATAAAAACAGCTTGTGACAGGTAAATCCAAATTGAATTAGCCCATAATCCAGCTGCAGGAGCTGTTGAGATGTCCCGTCTTCCTCCTCTGCCACTACACATGAATTTAAACATTCAGTCAACTGAATTAACCCTCTTTTCTTAAGATATGCACATGAAAGCTCCACTGCATCTTCTGCAGGTCTCGACACACAGCATGGCATGACAGCGAGTCTCATTATGGGGTGAATTAGTGCCCTGTAGCCCTGATTACCCCCCTGGTGAGCGGACACACAGAGCGGTGGAAGGCCCCTGCTGGCCCGTCCTGTTCCTCCTCTCCCGAGTGTTGTCTCTTCATTCCTCTGACAGCTCCCTCATTTCTCCATTACAAATTGCCGGCGGCTTCCCTCGGCATGCATCACGGCGTGAGGAGCCAGCCTCAATACCGCCGCTCGGGCCGGTTCATTTATTACCGAGTTTGTTTGCACTCTTATCTGCGGCCTTGCCTGGCCAGACCATCCATCACACACACATCTGCCTGCTGCCCGTCCCACCCCCAAAGCCCCAGCGCTGGCAATATCTCTGTCTCTCTCCTCTGTCTTTCTCACTTACACAGCCATCTGTCTGCCCGCTCTACTCCTCCTCCTGAATCCTCATGTTTTTTTGTTTCCATTTCACCCTTTTTAGAGAACTGATGTGCTCATTTTTTCATCATAAGCTGGGATCACAGGCACAGCGCTCTTCTTTGCACTTTTATTCATTTACACATGAAACTTTAGCTAAGTAATAAACATTCATCAGAAATTCAAGTTTAGGGCCTTTGCAAATATCTCCTTGTAAATGACAGAAATTACAAATATGACTTTAATTCTTGTTTGGATGTCATGCTGTTATCTCTTTCTATGGCATACAAACGTAATGCATTGTCAAGCTTACCTTTGTCATAGTGATCATATTTTTCAAGATTCAAAAAGAAAATCGTAATGGGCCAGACACACAAAACCACATCAGAGAACAAGTGGCGACAAAAGCCGACTGTGTCTGAGCCAAAAAATTGTGCTTGTACACACCACAAAGAATATAGCCAGGGGTGGACTAATGGCGCTTTTCCACTGCATGGTACGGCACGGTACGGTTCACTTTTGGGGGATTTTCCACTGGGTACTGTACCTGGTACCTGGTACTTTTTTAGTACCACCTCAGCCGAGGTTCCGTTACCGTTACCAAAACGTGACGTGTAAACTCTGCTGTTCACTGATTGGCCGGAGAGAATCGTCATTACTGCATCACTGAACTTGCGACACGAGACCCTCCTCTACAGCCCGACCCGCTAGATTTAAATCAGCACAGCCAGCGAAGGAGCGGACGCAGCTTTTGTTTCAACAAACGCACATTTTTGCATCAATCACAAATGATCTGTTTCGTTGTCTGTTGAGGAAGTTCAGACGTTCCTCTCGTTGATAGCCGAGGAGCGGATCCAGTGAGAGCTTGATGTCGCGACGCCAAAGGAAAAAGCCTTATGTATATACTTTTGAACTTGCTATATTTTCAGAGTATGTCTTCTGTTTATATTTTTACGTTTGTATCTGTGTTTTGCTTCAATTAAAAACAATCTGATCGAATAAGTGTACCTCCAGACTATATTAAATTTGTATTATTGTATGAGCATGTAATTAACCTCTTGAAAAAGACAAATGATTAATGCCACGATTATAAAAACCATCACATAAATAAAAAAACAAGGGATACATTGTAAATTTTGAAATATTCAAAAGTTTATTGATAATTCACTTTACAGAACATCCCTGCACTACTCATCTACAGCCCGTGTCACTGTCACCACAGTCTCTGCTGCTGGGGGTAAATCCCAAGCATTCTCATAGACCTCTCCATTGCTGTTAAAAACATCCACATGCCGAAAATGAAGAACACTATTCCGTCTCCTTTCTTTGTTGTGAGTTTGTTTGTGGTGCGTTTACGATGATGACACGGCAGTAGAGGCGGCGCAATTATAATAGTGGTACTCTATAGTGGTACTAAACTGCAGTGGAAACGCAAACCGACCCGAACTGAGCCGAACCGTACCATACAGAGCCGTGCCGAACCATACCGTACCATGCAGTGGAAAAGCGCCATTAGTGATTTGGGGGCCCGAAGCAAATTCCAGGTATGGAGCCCCAACACAACAATTATGTGCTCTTTTATGCCTAACCCTTATTTTGCTCGCTCGCTCTCATAGTTTATAGGTTATTTATCCCTTCACAACCAGTAATTAGTCGACATGATGCTTTTCTAAAGCCATATGTGATCCTGGACCACAAAACCAGTCATAAGTAGCACAGGTATAGCTGTAGCAATAGCCAAAAATAAATGTTTAGGGTCAAAATTATTTACTTTTCTTTTATGCCAAAAATCATTAGGATATTATGTAAATATCATGTTCCATAAATATATTTTGTAAAATTCCTACCGTAAATATATAAAAACTAGATTTTTGTTTAGTAATATGTATTGTAAACATGCATTTGGGCGATTTTAAAGGCGATTTGTTTGATCCACACACGGATTCCAGGTTATCAAATAGTTGTATCACATATATATACAAGCAGTATATATATATATATATATCAGTGTCTTGAACTTGAGGCGAGCTGCAACCGGGAGCCAGTGCAAGGAGATAAAGAGAGGTGTGACATGGGCTCTTTTGAGCTCGCTGAAGACCAGTCGTGCTGCTGCATTCTGAATCATCTGTAAAGGTTTGATTGTGTTTGATGGAAGTCCAGCTAGAAGAGCATTGCAGTAATCCAGTCTAGAAATGACAAAGTCCTGGACAAGAAGTTGTGCAGCATGCTGTGTAAGGAAGGGCCTGATCTTTCTGATGTTCGGATCAGATGATCGGACCAGGCCTAGATTTTAGTTTGTGTTTTGTGTGCGGCAGTCGTCTGTGAGGGGCTGCCGCTTTTATTTTGTGTTTGTTTATTTTATTATTAAAGTCTTGAACGTTCGCCGGTTCCCGCCTCCTTCTTCCTGATCTAAGAACTTCATTACAGTGATGTTCTTTCATCCACGCAGAGATGTCCGCCAGGCAGCCTGAGATCCGTGCAGCTACCTTTGGATTATTGGTCTAAATGAGAGATAGATCTGTGTGTCATCAGCATAGCAATGGTAGGAGAAACCATGTGCTTGTATGATGGGACCCAGTGATGTGGTGTATGTGGAGAAGAGGAGGGGTCCAAGAGTTGATCCCTGAGGAACGCCAGTGACCAGTTGATGTGCTGTGGATACCTCCCCTCCCCAGGCCACCTTGAAAAACCTACAAGTGAGATAGGATTCAAAACAGCGATGTGGAATCCCCTGAGATGCCCAGTGATGAGAGGGTGGTCAAGAGGATCTGATAGTTAACAGTGTCAAAAGCAGCAGATAGATCCAACAGAATGAGAACTGATGATTTGGAATTAGCATTTGCAATCCACAAGGCTTCAGTGACTGAGAGTAGCGCAGTCTCAGTTGAATGTCCACATCTGGAACATGATTGGTTAGCGTCCACTAGGTTATTCTGTGAAAGAAATGAGGACACCTGGTTGAAAACAACGTGTTTGAGTGTTTTTGCTATGAATGGATGGACAGAAAACTAATTTAAACACTTTTGGTCATTGCGTTCAAGAAATTAACAGATATGTCTGTGATTGACTACATTGTTCAAAGCTGAAAATATGTTTCGGCAATATCAGATGGGGCCCCCTGATCCCTCGGGGCCCTAAGCGGCCGCTTACCTCGCTTATTGGTTAAGTCCGCCCCTGACTATATCCAACAGCCAACTAACCTATACCTTATGTTCCTGCATAAGTTGAAACAACTCTCCAAACCAGTTGGTGGCAGTAGTTTCTATGTGTCATGCAAAAAGGAAAACTGGAAGAGCTAAGTCTGTGGATGTACAAATGGTAAACAAAGCACCAATAGCTTACTGATTTCACACCAATCTCGCTCCCCACTAGGAAATGTGCATCTCCATAACTGCGGCCAATACGATACACATCTCAATGCATAGCCAACAATGCAATACATTAAAGATACATATGAAGCAGCTACTGATAGAATGCGATACAATTCACTCCTATTACGATGCAGTGTGAACCGATTTCGACTCGATTCAATGCAATGTGATTAAATGCAATGAAAAAATATGATGCTTTGCAGTTCACTATGGTTCAGATAGTGCAGTTCACTTTTATTTCTTTGGTTCAGAAAGACAGCAAATCACAAATTAACTTAGGTGCCTTCTGAGTTCAAACATCACGGTCTCCAAAGTGTTGTGATTCCTCATATTCACGTAGCAGCAGTGGTGATGAGAGAACGTGCTTGATAAACAGTTTAGAGAGGAGAAATTAATCTACATATTATTTAGTCACAAATTGTTGGTCACTTTCTAAATAACAAAAGTATAGCACACCTACTAATAATTATATATAAATAAATCAATTTCTAACAATGTAAATATGTTAGAAACTATGCTTCATGATACAAATGGCAACTTGTATCCAATGCACACTTTTTATTATTGTTTATGTATTGTAGAACAAAGCCAACATGGTCTATGATACCTATATAGAAGCCAATGTTTGCATTTTAAAAAAAATATAGGGGTGATATACCACATCTACACACACCTGTAATTCAATGCAAAAAAAATGAATCGATGCATCGCATCATTGACTTTTATTGGTGAATCTATGAATCTTACTATCCCAACTCCCCACAGACAGACTCATAACATAGCTTATTCTGAAATATATATGTTTACCCCCTTGACTTCATTTTTTGATTGCTTTTGACACTTACATTTTTAATTTTGTGCACTGGTTCTCTAAGCTGAACAGCCAATTGGAGTGATCTCTCTCACCGGTGGCTCTAACACCAGAAACCCCAAAAAACCAATGACAGTGGTCCAAAAAAACCATTGGCTGATGGCTGACCATCGGCTTGTTGTTTTACAGCATTGAGAGTAAAACAGATGTAGCCCTGGAACTTGTCTTGTAAAGCCATACAGTAGGTGTGTGAGGAAAACATTGATAATCACTGATAATCCTTTACATTTCAAACAAACTCTATGTACTAAATCCAGTGTTCAGAATGAATGGCTTAAGAATTCCTGTTATAATCTGTGATTTATGTGTATGGATGTTCAAGTAATCAGGGCTAGATTATGAACCAGGCCAAGACTTATGTCTGCTACAGGTCAGCAGAATCTTTGGCTGTGTGACCTGAGACTGAATCAGCCTGAGTTATCGTGTGTCTCATTTCCAAAACTGCACCCTCTGGAGGTCGTATTTGTTGGCCGTATACGTCACTGAGTATACATCAATGCCTCATTTCAGAAAAGTAACCATAACATTCCAAAAAAGAAACTACAAGAATTCACACCTCACAGGGATTAAATTAATTATCATTAATTTTATAATGGTTACTAGTAGACAGTAGTCTTCCAGGAGCAGGTTTGGACACACCCCTAAACCATCATATGTTAGGCCAGTGTTTCCTATCCTGTTCCTGGAGGCACACAAGCAGTACACATTTTCAACTCTTCCTACTCAAACACACCTGATTAAACTCATCAGCTTGTTACCAGACACCCTAGATGAGAAAAGGTGGTATCAGAAAAGGGAGACATCCAAAATATGTACAGTTTGACGAAAAGTCATGTGTCTTTGTTTAGGCAAATCCCAGTTTTTAACATAGGATTGGGCACTTCTCAATCCTGTCCTGGAGCAGTGCTTCTCAGACCTGTCCTGGGGCCCTCCACCAAGGCATATTTTAGATATTTCCCTCATCTGAAGAAGGACAAACACTACAAGATAATCTGACTGATTTGTGGCAGAATGCTCCCCTTCTGACAATCCTAGGTAAGGACTTATCTAGCTGGTTATACAGATTATCTTATCAGATTTCACTGTGGTGTCTGTTAAGACCGATTTAATCTGCCAGGAAGAACGATGGGGCCGCACCGATCTCAAATGTTAAATATCCAACATGTTGAATATTTATGATCAGAAATCCTGTTGTGTGGGGGGAACCCCGAGGACAAACGCATACACACTCTGTAAATCAGGGATAGGGGTGTCCAGTTCTGCTCCTGGAGGATCACTGTCTTATAGATTTAGCTCCAACCCCAATTAAGCACTCCTGAACCAACTAATCAAGGTCTCGCTAGGCATATTAGAAACTTCCAAGCAGGTGTGTTGAGGCAAGTTGGAGCTAAACTCTGCAGGACAGTAGCCCTCCAGGAACGAATTTAGACACCCTTGCTGAAGATTGTCATGTGGAATGAAACCATTTCCAATCAGAAAGCAAGTTAATGGAAGACGGGAGCATTACTCACCTCAAGATTTCACTGTAACATGTAAAATCCATGTTTACGCCGTCTTCACGACTTCTTCCAAACCTTTTGTTTCAGCCATGTGTTTACTCTAATGTCATGTTTGACCGCGAGAGACTTTGCGAGATTTCCCTTGTTCACAGTCGGCACTGTGTTGTTTGTGAATGGAGTCTGTGCATAACTTGAAATGGGTGTGTCTGATGAGAAAGACATACACACTGCAGTGGTGGGATTCCTCAAGGACATGTTTGAGAAGCGCCAGGTTCAGGGGTCTCACAGTTGAGGTGCTCCAAAGATGTGCACCCAGAGGCCTCACAGGACTATGACTTGTAAGTACTGCTTATAAAAATCTTCAATATGGTGTACTGGTGGCAAATCCCTGCCTGGAAGGACTATGTCCCTGACTGATTTAAGATGTTCATATTACGTGGATAAAATCAGTTTCTAAGCTGATGTTTTACCCTCAAAATTGTGGTGGGACAAAACTGATGGGGCATCTGATTTTCTCAGCACAGTGTGGTTTATGGGTTTCCAGATGCACCTCCTGATTCTCTTTCTCTGAAGCTTCGCTCAGAGCCGTTGAGGCCAGTTGCCAACTGATGAAGGATCTTCCTTCCAATTCACTTGTTATTGTGCTGTCCAGGTGACAAGTATACCTATAGAGTGAGTATTTATTTCAGGAATGTTTTCTTTCATTTTTCTGTCATGATGAATGTTTCTTTTATAAATCCATCGGTGAGGCTTTTAAACCATAAACAATATATCTTGGGGCCAAAGATTCCTTGTGCAGCACTCTTGAGGAACCTTGAGATTTCCTGGCTGTGATTTAATGGCTCATAACTCTTGAAAGGCAATACTTCTTCCTCTTCTTTCGCCTTCTCCTGCTTCAGCCACTACGCTTCCTTTAGCCCACTGGACGGCCCGACGAACCGAGGACAGCGGACTAAAATATTACCCACAATTCCTTGTTTCACAGCAGACCACACAGGCTATGGCTGATCTCATCAATGGTTGTCACATATATTTCATTTGAACACATCATAGACTAAAGTGTTACCAAATATATTTATATAAGCAGCCTTTTCACACATTTAAAATGCTTTTATGTTTATCCGTTTACTTTTAAACTTCTTAACCAAACTTTAACCATCAGAGTGTAATCAAAGCAAGGTAAAATAGCTACAAAGACACATATCTGCAGCTACACACACATTCAATACACCCCAACACAAACACACACAAACAAAAACAAGCCCATTTTAGGCCAGTTCAGATTGACAACAAATACACTGTGGTTAATGACATGTAAAAATCATTAGCTGATATCACTAATTGTGTTTTCCTTTCTCTTTGCGCATAATCCTAAGCTTCTCCCAGAAGTCTTCATTAATAATGCATGGATTAATTAAAGCTTTCATAGGATTTCTGCACAGTGAACCAGCAAGATAAAAAGCATCCTATTTCTCATTGCTGGCCAATGTCTAGACCTCTTTTTCTGTTCACACTCCCTTAATTGTATGGTTTCCATGTTTTGTCGATAGCAGGATTAATTTCACAATAGATCAAGCTTATTGATCCTCACCGTCAATGTTATTACATTTTTGTAAGGCGCTAATTACCTCCAACAGTTAAACGCAAATTGCTTTTAACTTGTCTGGGTGTTCTCCAATGAAAACTGCCTCGAGAGGAAACATCATTACTTAGAGGACAGAATATTAACGATCTTGTATTTAAAGACACCAGGAAATCCCAACTTTGTGCATGTCTGTTAAGACACCGAGCCGTTTTTGTTCTTCCCATCGGCTCTCGTCAGGCTCACAGTTTGCATGTGAATCTGCATCGGGACCATCGGCGAGAGCAGTAACTCTGATTGGATGTTCAGTTTAGCATAGGAGCCAGTGTACAAGAATTAAAGCAAAGGTGATAAAAGAGAGCAAGTCAAGAAGGCACATAAGGCTGATCTAATGTTACGCTATCTTACCCGAGCATTCCAATGCGCAAATATTTTCATTACAGCATGAGCCACTTAAAATTAGCTATCAAGAACTTAGTTATCAATATAAAACAATAAATTATTATTTATTGAGTCCACAGTATACTGTATTGCACATTTTATTTTATTTTATTTTATTGCACATTTTACTTTTACCTATATTTATATATATTCTCTTGTGTTGTGTTACATATTGTGCACTATCCATTGAGCGGTCCTGACCTGATTTACATTTCACTACTGATTATATCCTGTATAATTGAGTATGTGACAAAAAAAAAAAACTTGAACCTTGAAAAAATATTTAAAATAGTAAGCAACCCTTACCAAAAAGTAGTATACTTCAAGTGTATTTTATTAAGTATACTTAAGTAATGTTCAAGAATATTTGTAAGTATAATTTATGTAGTAAGTAAACAAATATCAGTGTAGTAGTAGTATACGTGTTTAAGTGTACTATTACAATACTCCTTGGGACTAAATTGGCCCACTCTAGTATATAAAAGGATACTTTTAAGTATAACAGTAGTAAACTTTGAGTACACAACTAGTTTACATCAATGTTTTTAGCTTGGACTGCAACTATACTAAAATTTAACTTTTAGGTGTACTGATAGTTTACTAATTAAATGTGTGTAGTAGCATTTACTTAGAAGTATAGTCTAAGTAAACTACTTGTTTAGTAGTTTTATACTGCAAGTATACTCGTAAGTTTTCTTTAAGTGAACTTTACATCATACTTTAAGTATACTACGATGTCCCTATGTAGGTATTAATTTTGTATATATTTTGTTATATGAATATCTGAACATACAAAACATTCAAAGAAAGAACAGAGTATCTGCTTGTAAACAAAAACATGTTATTCTAGCTTCATGCTTTTTTTTAAACACTTGAATGTGGGTAAGTCTCATAAATAAAACAAACAAAGAAATAACATTTTAAACAAAAAGCTGAAAAAGACTATGAATTGGATTCAGAATGATAATCACAATATCGATCAGCACCCCAAAGCTCGACGGTCATTATTACCTCTTCGTTGGTCGACATTTTATTCCATAACGTTACACAGTTTTGATGCTATTTTATGTCAGATGATCATGTTAGATTACATGTGGATGTATCTGTTTCTTTTTCTTCACTTGTGTTTTTTGGAAATTCTGTACAGAAGACGTGTACTACCAAATAACATTTCAAACACGGATTCTAGGAGCACAAGTATAGCTCAAATATACGTAGACTTTTTCTAAGCATAAGTCAATTATACTTAAATATCATTTTAAGTATATTTCTGAGAAGTACATAAAGCCCATTTTTGAGAAGTACATAAAAAGTAAACCAAATGTATGCTTTCATATTTTTTGTTTAAAAGAAGTATACTAATAGCACACTTGAATAAACATATTTTTCGTAAGGGAAGTGCTACTAATAGCTTCGGATATAATTCCTCTCACAGCAGAACACACCGCTGCTGAACAAACACAATAAAAACCATTACAGAATTTGTAATGGTTTTACTGGTTATAACGGGAATAGTATTGGTTTTAATGGAAACTATAATTGTCCTTGTGGGTCTCTACTGATAATAGGTCGTTTTCTATTGGTGACTTATTAAAACTACCGAATCGTAATGTCCCAATACGAAACACTACAGGAAACAATTTTTTTATTGTTTAATGGTTAAAAGTTGATGGTTTGTAATGTTTGTGATGGTATTTGTAGTGCAAACCATTTTTAGCAGGGACGTGTTTAGTTTGCATTTGGCTGTAGTCTGAGCGGTTTGTTCAAGCGCAGTTTTTGTTCCAGACGCAGCCGACGTGAGAATACAACACCATCGACTTTTGTTGCCACTAGTTCTTTTAAGTCAGCTTAGTGTGTTCCAGGTTTTAGCAGCTAGCTAGTGTACTCCTAAATGTTCACAACTGAAACTTAGCACCAAGGTTTCCAACCAGGTGTCCACAGAGCTCCTGGAGACAGGGCCGTCGCTAGTGGGGTGAAAGGTTGTGAAGATTATAGGAGCCCACGGCTGAGGGGGGGCCCCGGCGATCTCAACCAAATGAGGTAAGCCTAAAAAGAAGCTCGGGACATTTGACGAGCCACTGCTGTGCGTCGTCACGAAAGCTTATCATTTGCATGTGTTTTTCAGCCTTGCCAATTTAAACATTCAAAAGAGTTTAAAGCATTCAAATATAAGATGCGGAAAAGCTCAAATGATTACTCGTGTGCCGTGTTCGGTGCGCACGCAGAGAGCCGCGTTGAGAAAGAAATCGGATGTGCATCATTATATTGGATGCATTGTCTCTTAAAGTGTCTAATTTACTAGAGTTGCCAGCGTCCTTAATGTTAATCCAATAAAATGAAAGAAAGAAGCACTGATCTTGACTGAATTACTTTGTAGTTTTAGCAATAATTAACCCACAGTCAAACCAAAAATTATTCAGACACCAATTCAAATTTGTGATATATTTTCTTTACTACTGGGTGCAGGACACTATAGTTATTGTATTATGTAAGAGATTATAGCAAAATAAAGTAAACTGTGACATATTTTACCCAAAAATTGTTCATACAGTGGACTACCAGTAAAATTGATTTAAAAAAATTGGGACCAAAATGTATTCAGATACATTGACCTTACCATGTTTTGCTTACGTGTTTTTCTTTAATTGCTAATGTGACCTTTTACACCACAGACAGAACAAAATGAAGCATCGCTTGGTGATTGGTCAAAGTATTGATAGTTGTGTAAATATTCTCATATTAAGAGTTGTCTGAATTTTTGGTTGATTGTAATCCATTATATACCTTTCTATCAAAGTTATCTGACATTATAATCTTAATTTGTTCTGACACAGATTAACTCTGAGTTCTTGTCATATTTTATTACCATTTTCTAAACTATAGCAAATAAACTCTGATAATGTGAGAAATGCTGAATACATTTTGGTTTGACTGTATATTTAATTTTAACGGTGAAGACTATGCAGAGCTATTTTACATTTGATTATTCAGTTTCTGTATCTGGACACCTACAAACTTAAAAAAAAATGAAATATTGTGTAAATAGCACAAATAAATAGAACAAACATACAAATTAAACAATTTCAAACAGGGCCCGCTGGTACAACCTGCACTGGGGCCCCGCCAACCCCAGCTATAGCCCTGCCTGGAGATCACTGAAGTTATTGCAGGGAGATCACAGAAGTTGTTATAGTGTAAACTGTGTTCCTGTGGCTCAGTGGTAGAGCATTACGTCAGCACTGCAAAAGGTTGTGGGTTCAATCCCAGTGAACACACATACTAATGAAAATATTTAACCTGAATGCACTGTAAGTCGCTTTGGATAAAAGCGTCTGCTAAATGCATAAATGTAAACAATAATAACAAGCATTTTGTATTTATGATTTAAATTAAAGCCTATTTTAAGCTACATTTTAACTTTTTTTGGTTAAAAATTATCCAAAATAAATTATTGAGCAAGTACATAACCAATCAGTGTTCAAAACTATCTCCTTACCTTACCCCGATTCACAACGTTAAGCTTGTAACAATGTATTGTAATTTGACAGGTTTGGGTTGGTTTTCAAGTTTGCTGCCTTTTGTCTCCGTGTCATTAAGTCACATCTGTATACATAAAGAAGGAATCATGGCTAGAAGGCTATATCGCACATGCGTATGCTGCAGCTGGCGGATCATTTGTAGTCTTTTCTTACCGCAGCTGGAAATATTAAACATTTTAGAATGAGTTCTAAGGAACATTAAATGCTTTTTGGGGTTAAATTTTTTTTTTTTTGTTCAATGACATTCGAATGATATGACACTTAGAGATTAGACTGTACAGAAATTGAAATCTACAGATAACACTAATTAAAAATAACTACACGTACACCACCACTCAAAAGTTTTTGAACAGTAAGATTTTCAATTTTTTTTAAATAAACATTTTCTGCTCACCAAGCCTGCATTTGTTTGCTCCAAAATACAGCAAAAGCAGCAAAATTGTGAAATATTTTTACTATTTAAAATAACTGCTTTCTATATTAATATATGTTAAAATGTAATGTATTCTTCTGATTTCAAAGATAAATTTTTGCATCGTTACTCCAATCACTTCAGAAATCATTCTTATATTCTGATTTGATACTCAAAAAACATTCATTATTATTATTATGGACTTAAAACTTACGGACTGCAGCTTTATTTAAAAACAAGCCCTATAACATATCCATCACCAACTTCCTCTTTCCTTAAGAACAAGGAAAACAATACAAATGTAACCGTATTAAATGCATTATATTTTAGAGACTCCACTTGAGACTAAAGGCTACTAGGCAATGGTCTAATGGTTAATGCTATAATGTATATATCAGTTAGAATTTGACTTGCAACGTTTAATGATCCCATTGCTTCCATTGATTCCTATCTTCAACCAATAACTTCTATCCCAAAATCAGGCCAAAATTTGTCAAAAAGAACATTTTGCCAATATGCTGTGCCGGACACTTATACTATATTGTGTATGGGCATGAAAGTATGTTGAAGTGTTGAACTCATGAACAGTCATGAAACTGTAGTTGTGGATTATTTTATATAGTTTTATCTTGTATTTATGTGACAAACACAAAGCAATTGTGTCACTTACAGTATCATCAATGAGATGAGCTTCTCTCCAGCCCTTTGAGAAACTGCACCTTTCACATAAACGTGAAAAAAACATAATTTCGGTTGCTTATAAATGTCTTTTGGTGGTTTTAAGATGCAGTAATTTGATCCTACACCGGGAAAGATCAAGCCCATCTCTCAGACAGCCCGAGCTTCTGTAAACTGTCATGTAAAAGTATTTGCAAGCCAGATTGTTTGTTTAGCCAATCAGAAGGACAGATACTCATTTTGCATGTTCTCAGTCAGCAGTCAATATATGGGACGCCGGAAGCTGAGAGTTTGAGAGATAGAGAACGAGATTTTCATGAATTTAGAGGGAGCAAAATGTTCACAATTTCTCATCTGTCAACAATGGCTTACACAGACAAACATCCTAACAGGAATACATTGGCAGAGGGAAAAAAGAGATCAAAAACAATGGCTGAGAGCCTCAAAGCGCTTGAAACAAATGCTTCCTTTGCTTCTGCTTGACAGATAAATATCCTGCTATTGAAAGAGATAGCGTGTCTAATTCGGTTTCTAAGACTGGCAGAACATCTAGAACGGCTAACATTGCTTACAATCCCTTCGGTGATTTACTAGGGTCTAAAACATATTTATTTTATCATCTGACACACGTAGGGCATCACAATAAAGAGGAAGTCTTGCGACATCTGTACGGCCTGAGACTCACGGTGCCGTGACCCTGCATGTTAAACACTCGTCTCTCACCTTCCTCTCTCTTTTTCTCCCCTATCAGCCCCTCTAATGAACTGAAAGGTCAAAGCACTAATAAAACTATTAGCAGAAATGAAACTCCCCAATGTGTTAATGCACTTTTAATTCCTGTTAGCAAATTTCATCCCCCAGCAGTTTGCCTCACGCTAATGAGAAATAAAATAGCGTGCGCACAAGGGGAAAGGGATTTTCAGACGGCGTTTGCGGCGGGGACAGTCCGATAACTCTCCTGCCGGTGTGGAGATGTTATTCATGGGCTGAGGCCTGGTTCCAGCCTCCTGATTCTGTCGGGTTAATTAAAGAGCACATCTCCATCTGTTCTCATTCAAACAGCCCATCTCTCTTCCTCAGACACCAACCAGTATCTCCTCTGTTTTTATCTGCACTCCCCTTCTCATGGTTTTTTGCTATATGTGAAAGTTTGTTTGAATGCCACTTGAATGTCTTTGTGTTATTGTGAGTTGTAGTCATTCCTGCATTTCTATTCTCCAACATATATGTCTTCACATACTGTATATAAGTTTTTAAACTGTAGATGGAAATTACAGTACTTAGACTTCTTTAACAATATGACAATTATATAGCCCTGCACATGATGTGGTAAAACTGTATATAATGGCCACAAATTAAGAATGGGCCACGGTTTAAAGAAAACAAGGGAACAAAATAATTCATTTGAAATAATCAGTAAATTGCTGTAAATTGTTCTTAATTCATGGATACGATATCTTCCGCATATCATGTACGGGACTCTGTACAGTTAACTAATAATAAACATAGGGGTAACTATTAAAATTGATTTGAGCAAATGTTAACATTTTTGTCAAAAAATTCGTTTTTTAATATGTTAAAAAATATCCTTTCTGTAACCAAGACGTTTGAAACAACCCAGCTTTTCTTGTTTTAATATATAGGCTCTATTTATCTAGTTTCTATATCATGTTTTGATATAGATTTTTGCAGTCAGTGTCTCTTTTATTCCTCGTAGGGTTTTGTTATATTCCTTAAATTACATTATCAGGAAGCGACATCATTTTGGGGAAGAAAACAATTCAGTTGCAAGAATTGCATTGCATTGCTTTATTGATTTTAATTCATATATTTTTTATGTTGGCATCTTCACGCTAACAGTCACTTTACCATACTAGGAAAAAGACTACTTATAATGGAACAAATATACTTGAATAGGAATATATGCGTGGACTGATTGTAATGTTTAAGGAGACTTAACTGCATCATGTTATTCACAATTAAATGAAAATATATAATTAAATTGATAATTGTCGTGTGTGTCTTGGGTTCCTGTCTCATATGTCCTTATTCGGTTTGTTTCCTGTCCTTTTTAAGTGTGATTATTAGTTAATTGTTGTCCAGCTGTGTTTGTCTCATTATCTATGATTATCCTGTGTATTTATAGTCCTGTCTGTTCAGTTTGAATTGGTCTGGTCTACTCGTTACTCCTGGTGTTCCTGCCTGTGCCTGTGCCTGTGCCTGTGCCTGTGCCTGTGCCTGTGCCTGTGTCTGTTTCTGTGTCTGTGTCTGTGTCTGTGTCTGTGTCTGTGTCTGTCTCTGTTTTTGTCTGCCTTGCCTTGCCTTGCCTTGCCATCTACAGTAAAGACTGTTATTTTAAGTTACACCCTCGTCTGCGTGTTCCTCGATCCTCCCTCATGTGTGCACCGTGTCAATAATAAATGCAGTTAGCTAAACGTTAGAGTGCTTTAGTGGGACATATTTTCATACAATTTCATAATTAATCATATTGTCTTAAAAATATGGATAATGTGTTGCAAAGTGTACTGATAATCATTTGTGCACTTTAGTTCCAATTAAAATTAACAATTCCATATAGTTTTATGTAAATTCTGTCATTTATTTAAATATATTTTAATTACACATTTGTAAAGAAGTTTCAATTTAGTACATTTAAAATATATTAGCATTAAATAACACTACAGTTTAGTTTTTAAGTGTGTTAAATAAAGTCTCTCAAAGTAAATTTTATTGGCCTTTTATTTCATAAATATTACATTATCTGCAAGTACACTTAAAAATATTAATAAAAATGTCAATAATTCAATTACTGACCTTATAAATTTTTTTCACAACAGGCCGAGATGGGATTTGCGCACAAAATTAAGCTCTTTGCAGCCTTTATAAGTGGAATAGAATTGCCCAAAAAGCAAGCCTGAACCATCAGCAAAATAGGTTTTTTATTTAAACTGTACTTCAAACTCTAAAAGGCCCTAAAAACTGTCATTCAGATAAGTGTTGTAAACAGTATTTGTGTATACTGCATACTGTACTGCTCAGAAACACTCCCTTCCAGTGGAGATACAACCAATTAGGTGAACTGACTATGAGAAAGAAAAAATAGCTGTAATAAAAACACAAGATCCAGAAGGAGGGGCAGACACACTCTATTACCAAACTGTGCCTTTTAATCAATAAAAAGATAAAATATATTTTAATCAAAGGCATATTTCCTTGTTTGTGTAATGCGCTTCCAGTGCACACGTAATCTTTAAGCAAGTAAGAGTGATGCATAATGCACTCCCAGAGAGCCACTCATCCGTGGAAATTGCCAAACCAGATAGTCAGCAGAAACATACACTAGGCAAGTGCTCGGAGCTAAAGCGCGTGTCTGCCGCTAAATTAGATTAGGACATTTATATTAAAGAAAATTGCATCCTGTAAACTCAAATAATATCCCTCCCTTTCACACACACATACAACAGAGCGCATTACTTAAACACACAGAGACACATCACCACCACTGGCTATTAGGGCAAATAGCACAAGCTATTTGTCCAACACGCTAACATCCGCTGGCTTTGATGTTAGCGGTGAAATAACATTAGCGTGGTAACTGGAGCCACACTCTCGCAGACCAATTCAACGTATTTCAGGTTAATGAGCTGGAGGCCCGGGGTGGATCGGGTTCCAGTCGAGCGGTTTAAACAGCTGTTGACATGGGCCGAGGAGACGCACCGAGCCCGGGAGACTAGCCTAGCGCCACTCACTTTACCGCCACTAGCTTCGTTGTGGTGAGTGTGATTGTTTTGCTGGGTTTAAATGCATGCATTAGATGAAATTCATCTCCCATCTAGTCGGTGAGGTGCAATGCTCACCGTCTGAGGGACGTAGCAGGTGTTTGGGAAAAACATATCAGATTAGCAACAAACAGCCTGGCTAGGCTGATGAAACCTTGTTGTAATTGCATTGAGGTCTACCTAAAAGCAAAGCCATCATAAAAAAGAGGCTGCAGCCACTGGCCTGTTTATTTCCTCTCATTGAAGGAAGCATTTATATAATCATGTTTTTGTCCAGTTATTTGTCCATAACATTCTTTCCATCCTGGTTTTGACTCAGTCAATCGAATTAATGGCGACAGAGATGCTCGATAGTTTGTACACTCTCCATGTTTCGCCGCTGTTTAAAAGTGAAATGTCCAGTGAGTGGTGCTAAAATGCGCATTCAATACATGAACGTGGCACGGTTTTATTACGTTGGTTCATGTACATAATGTAGCGGTTCAGAACTGAAATATACGGGGAGTGTCGCTAAAAAAATGTATGCTCTTTCGTGTTGGAAAATAACAAACTCCCTACACCAAACCCAACACTATACCTGCCTGATAGTGTTAAAGAATGCAAAAGTTAAATAAAAATGCATTCGTTGATGCAACCTTGCTATTTTATTTATATAAACTTATTTATATGCGGGTTTGATCTGTTTTGATGAACTGTATTCACAGGATTCTTATCTGTGAATACAGGATATCACTTTAACAAGAGCACTTTAACTCACAAGTGCAACACCCTATAGCGCCAGCTACCGAGAAAACCTATAAATGTGAAGCTGTATATGTGACGCTAATGCTCAAAAGTAAGAAGTTTTCAGATCTCGCAGCATGTTACAATTGTTTTGTAATTATAAAATTTTATATTAAGTAATATTGACATTATTGCATATATGTCGGGGTGTGATATTTCAATCTAAACAGTCACAACAGTTGTATTTATATTACACTATTTACACATTTATGAGCACATAACCCTACCCCTGCCCCTAAACCTACCACTTGTCAATAAAACACAAGATAAAACAGGCATATACAACTACCGCTCTAAATCTTTTTAAATGAGATGTGAGCGCGTTAAGGGAGCTGGATCATTGATCAATTAAAACCTTATGTTTTACTCTCTTCTTCACATAAAGATATTGTATGGCTTCAGAAGACTTGGAATGTAACACGACTTGTTTGTAATGCTTTTATACTGCTTGTTTAATGGTCTCTTACTGCCTCTAGAGTTCATTTCAACTGGGAACTGCAGCGTTTCGTACATACAGTATAAGTATGTTGTTTTTTTGTTTTTTTGCAGGAATGTAGACAGAGGCACGTTTTCCCAAAGAGCCTGGATAGCATAAGCAATGATTCATCGTGGTTGACCAGCTAAACTAGTAGCTGATGAGTCCAAGGCCAAAATGGTAGACCATCTCAAGCTGGTTAAAGCTAGATGTCCACCTTGAGCTACAAGCAACAAATTACCTTGACCTGTAAAATAAGCTTCAAAATAGACAAAAGGCTGGAATATACTAAGCGACTTTTAAAATCAGAACAGATTTTAAAACACTGGCCATCATAAACTTAAAGTTTTTAATATTCACAAAGTAAAAACTGTCAAGTTCAAGTCAAGTCAAGTTGAGCTTTATTGTCATTCCGCTACATGTGTGGACATACAGTGGGATGAGATGTCATGCCTCACAGGACCACGGTGCTACATGAGTACAGACATCCAACAATGAAGTAAAACAGTATAAACCTATGCACAACTGACCTACTGTCAGATTGACTGTCCATATGCTATATATAAAAGTGGTTACCTGTACATAAACTAAAAAAATACAAACTGTGCAAATGCCTCGCAAATACTGTACATGTGCAAAAAGAGAAACATTTAAGCAGCTGGCTGGGGAACAGTGTAAGGTGAGTTGTCTCTTAGTCTTAGCGTCCATTACACCCTTGCAGGGTTTGGACGGTATCCTGTGTAATGCGCCTCCATTGTACTCGGTCCATTGCCAAGGTTTGAATATGTCCTTGCCATTCTCTGTCAAATTTCTTTCTACTCAATCCAAAGGGTACCATGATAAAGGATTCGGCAGCCTTGTGAAAGTATCTTTTGGTTGTCATACGAACACCTCCTTTGGGGCGCTTCCAAAGAGGGCCAGGAATGGCCATAAAAGTTTGTAATGGTAGGCGGTTATTTTGCATACGTAAGACATGCCCGATCCATTTCCAGCGACGTTGCATAAGCACTGAGGACAGGGGTTCCTTTAGGCCGCAGCATTCACGAACCTGTTCATTTGGGATGAAGTCAGACCAACGAATTTTGGCTATGCGTCTTAGGCAACGATGGTCGAATATTTCCATCCTTTTTTGTTGATCGGCTTTCAGAGGCCATGTTTCAGAGGCATACAGTAGTGTTGCCCGAACTATCGCAGTATATTCTTGTTTTGGTTTTGATTCGGAAGTCACGTCTATTCCAGAAATATTTCAGTGCTGCGAAGATTGAGGAAGCTCTTTGTATTCTTGTTTGTACTTCTTCATTCGAGCTTCCTAATAGGGCAATGTTACTTCCTAGATATGTAAATGAGGTGACTTGTTCCATTGGTTCATTTTCGATGGTTAAGCTGCTATTGGGGTTTATGGGGTCAGTGTTGGCAGTCATGTATTTTGATTTTTGGCAGTTTAACTTCAACTAGGTGAGTTGTAGTGCATGAGCATATAAACATACATATATTACTGAATCTTTTGGGGGGATTATGTACACACAGTAGTATGTGAAAGTGTCTATTGCAAATAGAGGAGAGTGTGTTACTCCAGGTGGTTTGTACAGGCTCACTCACCTGTGTGTAGCACATTTTTAATTGCGCAAAAATGTTTTACATGTGGTAAGGTTGGGGGAGGAGGGGGGGATGAGATGGTCCATGTTTCAGGAGGTAGGGGGTTTGTATGGGGTTTCAGAGAGTGGCGGTGTGAGTTGAGTTCAGAGTTCAGGGTTCAGAGTTGAGTTCAGTGAGTTGAGTTAGTGTATGTCCAGCATACACTAAACAACTGTGGATCACACACACTGCCAGACTTTAAAGTTGTTCCAATCACAAAAACCCCATGCAGAACCGTGCCTCTTGTTGCTAGGAGATGGTTTACAAATGAAAACAACATGTGTTCTAAAATCAGCTCAAAATATCAAACATTTCTGATATGCTTCGACTGGGTGGAATCAGAGTCTGAAGCTAAAGAATCAGAGTCTGTAACCATTATATTTCCAAATTTATATTACATCTGTCGACTCAAATCTGCAGACTGACTCAACTTATCCAAACCAAAAAAACTACATTTTCTGCAAACTACATCGGCAGAAAATCAGGGCAAAAATCATGTAGTATATTCCAGCCTTAAATTGAAATCATTAAATTTCCAGCAACTTATTTCTTGTCAATTGCTGCTGTTTGGATATTTTAGCAGCAAGCTAAAGTAGCAGCAATTATCAATCAATAAATCTTTGGGAAATGCTGCGAGTACTATTGATATCGGCTCACTAATTGGCTTTTCACTCTTCGGGAAAGATGACTAGATTAACTCTAATCAATCCAACATGGATAGCAAAGTCAAACTGAGCCTGGATTTACATGCTTATAATAACATCTTGTCTGCAGGAACCAACAGAAAGACTTTTATCAATATTACCAGAGTTCATCACAGATCCTGTCCAGCTGTATGTGTTTTGGACTTTGGCAATGAAACAGCCTGCAGACAGGAGGGAGACCAGCAGATGTCCTAGTGCAGCTGCGAGAGACTCTGAGGACCATAGACACGAGTCTTCTGCTTTCCTTTCATATTAGCGTCTTAGTAACCACCACAGGTCATGTAGTTTCTAGAATCCATACTTACACATACAAATAACAGGTAGGTAAACAATTAACTCTGTAGTCGGTTCCTCCATACAGTAACTGTTTTATTAAGTCCTGCTCAGCCATTGGAGGCAGGCTGCCATCTGTCTAGGACAGGAGTCTCCAAACTCGTCCTGGATGGCTACAGTCCTGTAGAGTTTAACTACAACTTGCCTTAAAACACCTTCCTGGAAGTTTCTGGTATGCCTAGTAAGACCTCGATTATCTGGTTTAGGTGACATTTAAGGGGTTGGAGCAAACTTTGCAGTACAGTGGCCCTCCAGGAGAAAGTTTGGATACCCCTTGTCTAGGACCCAAGTCAAGGTGTAGCAAGGAGGTAAGCCAAGTCAAGTCAAGTCACCTTTATTTATATAGCGCCTTTAACAATACAAATTGTAACAAAGCACTGCACAATATCAAAATAGGCAAATTTTGTCAATAATGTAAAATGACAGGATTTAACACTCAATTATCTGCTGAATGCATTTCATTATTGAATTTAGTAATGGCATTGTCCAGCTTAGTTCAGTTTAAATAATATCTGTGCAATCAAGTCGATGATTGTATCGTCGCAAGATTTACTTGATAAGTAAGCAAGATTAATAATGATTTGTCATATCGCAAGAACATTAAAACAACCAGACGTAAGAATATGGGTATTGTTTACAATATGATTAGTGAGTTCTGTTGATTCAGTATTACCTTGGACCAGAGTCCACCAAGTCGAATTCCACATAAAACTGCAAGTAAACTCAATA
Source organism: Gymnocypris eckloni scoliostomus (assembly GCA_027564155.1). Classification (NCBI taxonomy): domain Eukaryota; kingdom Metazoa; phylum Chordata; class Actinopteri; order Cypriniformes; family Cyprinidae; genus Gymnocypris; species Gymnocypris eckloni. The sequence continues at coordinate 67,671,162 of CM050412.1, read as the reverse complement.
GCGTCTTTAGTTGGTCATGAGCTACGTAGTTGCTTAGGACCAGCTTATAAGCAGTTTATAACCAGCTCAGGACCAGCTCAAATCAGCTGCCATGCTTTTTCAACAGGGTAAGGAGCAAGCTCACAGTGCAATTAAAGGGGTAGCACTGTATTTTACAGTGCTGTTCCGCATATGTACTTAATATTTACAATAACTGGGTAATAACTAGGTAGTAACTCTGAACCTGCCTCTAATCCAAACCCTAAGCCATGTAGTTATCTTATATTAACCAATACTTTCTTAGGTAAGTACAGGTAAGAGCAAGTATGAAGTCAGTCAGTAACAGCCCAAAACACATTTTAACTCTTAAAAATGACAGATTTTTAATGAAGCATAATACGGTTATACTTTATTTTAAGGTGATCTTGTTATGATGTAGTTATACATTTAAGTATTGAATAATATTAATTAACTACATACTATATGTTTAGGGTTAGGATTGGGGTTTGGCTTAGGGTTACTGGCATGTAATTATGCATAGTTAATTGTTGTTATAATAATAAGTACATGTAACATGTGTAACAAGGAGACCTTAAAATAAAGTGTTACCCAGACTACTTACGGATAAATGCAGAGCGGAACTTGAGTTTATCCATTGGGAAATTATTGGATTGTGAAATGTGTGCTACATCCCAGAATGGAGCCAGGTGTTTAGAATTGAAGGCTTCAAGAGAAATTTGTGGCAAAAGAAGTTTCAAATCAATGTCAATGTTTCATTTAGAATAAGACCAGAAATGTGATTTAAAAATGTTAAAAGTCCATTCTGATTTCATGTTGAGGAGTTGTTGAGTGGTAAATTATGGAATATCAATATATATGTAGATAGACATTTTGGAGTCTGCATGTTTCTTGTAAATGTTGCATTTCATGCACATGTAAAAACAGGAGGGGACAGAAAGAGATTGAGGGGGAAACACAGCCACTCTAATAGTGATTCATGCTTTTTGTCAGGCCTTTTGACAGCTCAGGTTCGATCCTCTGCTCACTGCGCTGTAACGCGATCACCGCCAACATTATCATAACAGCATGTTGGTGGTGTTTGGGTACTGACATATTGATCTGCCTGCCACTGAGGAGACATGATAGATTGGGCTTCCAGAGCCAGCTCTAAAAAACAAGTGCTCCTAAAAGCGGGAATACAGGAAAGCTGTTTATGTAGTGGAAGCGGTAAGAGTTACCCACATGATGCAGGGAAAGTCCACCTGTTTTTACATTTTTGGGAGAAGACAACTGTAGAGATTAAGACGTTTTTCCTTGTCAACAAGATGGTTCTTGAATTTCCAACCTGTATGCTAAACGATGGTGATTTTTGGAAGACTTGGTAAGTCCCTGTCATCCGGTCTGGGTTGCTCTGGAATGCTCCTTGCCCAAAAGCCTGTCCCGGAAATCATCCCGGGAGGCCGGCCTGAGCTCTGTACTCTGCACTAACACCGGAGGAAACAGCAGCCGGCAGAGGTGACGGGGCTGCATTGTTCCCTAAGCCAGCTGATGGGAAGTGATTTAGCACCGGAGCGGCTCGGGGATTTGGGGTCAGGAGAGGAGTGCCACAGGCTGAGCCTCCAGCTATCCACCCATAAGATGGTAGTATGAATCATTTCTGACCCAGACCTGACCCGGGCCTAGTAACCCCTATATCCCTTTCCACCGACATGCACATGACAAATCTGGTGTTTATTTACTCAAAAGAAAAAGGGTAAGGAGCAGCAGGGTGGAAGAGGAAAAAGTCCCAAAAATCAATACGGGAGTTACGGAGACATGGCCCCTGATCAAAGTTTTTCCACTGGCTTTTAGGGAGGGGCTTCTAGTGCGCTCAGAGAAACTGATTCATACGCATCTTTATACAGATACGACTTGGTGCTAATGAAGAAGATGTTTAGAAGAAAAGCAAACAGTAAAAAGACAAATTAAATCCATTGAACATTTCAACTGCTTCTCATAGGCAGCAAGGAGATCCGATGGAGATTGTATTGCTTCTCAGATTTTTCTCCAACACGTTCTCACTCCCAACTCGTCACATATTGACGCTTGGTCAGGACCGCTTGGCATATATTTTCAACTTTCCGGGTCCTCCATTGGCACTGGGAATTTTATTGTCATTATTAAATTATATATTAAGTAATATTGACATTATTGCATATATGTCGGGGTGTGATATTTCAATCTAAACAGTCACAACAGTTGTATTTATATTACACTATTTACACATTTATGAGCACGTGACACTACCCCTGTCCCTAAACCTACCACTTGTCAATAAAACACAAGATAAAACAGGCATATACAACTACCGCTCTAAATCTTTTTAAATGAGATGTGAGCGTGTTAAGGGAGCTGGATCATTGATCAATTAAAACCTTATGTTTTACTCTTTTCTTCGCATAAAGATATCGTATGGCTTCAGAAGACTTGGAATGTAACACGACTTGTTTGTAATGCTTTTATACTGCTTGTTTAATGGTCAGTTTTTTGCAATAAATACCTGTGACTGCACTTATATTTATTCACACATATCTCTATACTCTCTATATGGCATGTCAGCAATTATCTCATTTGAGTCAGCTTAAAAGAATATCATGGGTTCAATACCAGCTCAATTGACAGAAAATGTGCTGTTTACCACATAAAAAAAATCATTTGGATGCATTCCAGATTTCATCCTCAGTTTTAACGTATTTTATATTGTTCAAAAATGGGAATAAATTGATATAAAATGATTTCTATGTTTTACAAATGCATGCAAATCATTAAATTAAGACAAACAGCTGAAAACAACGGAGGACCGTGCATGTCGAAAAATGACGCTAAAGGTGTACCTTGAGTGTCAAAAAGTGATGCCAAAGGAGTCCTGACCAAACATCAATATGTGACAAGTTGGGAGTGAGAACGTGTTGGTTTCTCCTCCAATCTTACTCAAGTGTCCTAGAGCAGTGGTTCCCAATATGCACATTTTGCATGTGTCCCTAATCGATCGCATCAACACTTTATTAAAGACTCCAAGACCTGAAATGAGTTTGTCAGACAAAGCAGACCTTCCTACTGGATTATAGTTTCAGAAAGGATCTTAAGAATGTCTCAAACTGTTCACAGAAGTCTTCAGTCAAAATTGTTTCAATATGAACTCAAATGAACAGAAAATGATCTGAGCTGCATTCATAAATATATAGAGCAGTGTTGTAGTATTTCACTGCGGATATGTTTTATGGTCAGCACCAACTCACTCATATCATCTGACTCTAGACTGCTGAGGTTTACGTGACATTGACATGATGCCAGACAGTATTCACCCCAAATGAAAGCTTATTTACAATGTCTGAAATGCACAGACTCAACCAACTCAGGTCTTGACCTGGACTCGAATGAGCTGGACTCAACTACAGCACACATATCTCTATACTCTCTATATGGCATGTCAGCAATTATCTCATTTGAGTCAGCTTAAAAGAATACCATGGGTTCAATACCAGCTCAATTGACAGCAAATGTGCTGTTTACCACATAAAAAAATAATAATTTGGATGCATTCCAGATTTCATCCTCAGTTTTAAAAAGACGAAATATGAGAGTACGGTGAGCCATTGGTTTAGTCATATAAGTTTATCGGCCATTTATGTGTTTTGGACATTATCTTGTCATGGTGACAAAGTTGTAAAACTTTAGACAGAACATGTTATTTATAATCAGGGGTGTACATGTGTAACAGGGCGAACGAAACGTGAGGCGTGCGAATCCATGTGCAAGCTTTTATTAGTAGACATGGTCAAAAGTGCAGGCAGGGTCGAACAAATGGCAAACAGGTATATTGAGGGCAAGGCAGATGAGAACTTAATTAAACGGGCATGGTCTTCGATCGGCGAACAAAATCCAGAGGGCTTGACAAGAGGGGTAATCCAGGTACACAAGCAATGGTCCAGGCAGGGGCAAACGGAGTCCAAATGGAAGGCAACGAGTTAATCCAATATACAAGGCAGAAGGTCAGAAACCAGACAACAAGGCAACACGAGAAGACTAGACTTAAACTAAAATAAGACACGGAAACTAGGAATGGCTCCGTAAAGCAGCTAACACTCGGAGAGCGATAAACACAGAACAATACAGGAGACTGAACACAAAAACAAACACGGAAAGACTTGGTAAGTAGCTAACACTAGGAGAATGCTAAACGCTAAACAATACTCGGCAGAGAGGAAGAGGAATTCCATGGTTTATGTAGGGTGTGTGATCAATGCAATCAACTGTGTGTGTCGTCGGTGCAATGAATGAGGGGAACTGTAGTCTGAGGTGGAGTGCAACAGTTAGTGTAGTGCAAGAGTCCATGTGGTGAGCGAGTGACCTCTGGTGGTGAGTAAAAGGAAGTTCATAGACCAGATTCATGACAACATTAGTTTTTCAGTATTGCTCTCATAAGAGCAGCTGGAGATTTAGTTTGGTCCTCACACTGCACATAGTGCGACCCCTTAAATATAACTATAAAACAATAATTATTAATAGTGATAATACTGTTTATTAAAATACAAATAATGTTAAATAAAAATAAAATTATTTTATAGTAAACTTTACTTCTTTAAATATCAATTTTCATAATTTTCAAACTTAAAATCAGCAAGCTTATATTTTGGCAGGTTGCTGGCAAGTAAGTTTATGTGCTGCCGAGTTTAGCGCTCTCCCGATTGAAGAGCGTCAGTGAATGAAATGTCACAGTTTTGCATTGGGCTTTGAAAACAGCAGCAAATAGCCTAGATTTATGCTTTCAATTCGAATAGAAATTGATACAGTATCAATCTAAAATGGTGATTGTCCATTAATCAGGTAGGTCCTACCAGGTAGGTCAGTCGCTACCTGGTCTCATGGCATACACGTACCTGGGGGCACTTTTTAGCGAGACGCAAAATACTTACCAATAAGTACATATCACTGCAGTTTCCAAAAGAAATGAACACTAGAGGCAAAGAGGTAAAACTCAGATGACTTATATTCCTTTTCACACAAAGTTACAGAGTTTTGATTAATAAAGAGTAATTTTCGCACAATTAATTGAAGAATATCATGTTATGACTTCTAAACAATATTAATATGCTGGGAGATTTGAAAACTAATGCTTTTGAACTTTTGCATCGCACATATCCAGCCTCATATCTATGGGTTTTCATTGACGATAAGTTTGTTCAGTAGCTCGCAGAGGCAGATACACTCTGTCAGGTTAAATCTAGATTAAAGACCCATCTCTTTAACCTGGCGTACACTTAATACACTACTACGCTTCTAATATTCACATCCGTTAAAAGATTGTTAGGCTGCATTAATTAGGTCAACCGGAACCGGGAACACTTCCCATAAGACACGATGTACTTGTTACATTGTAAGAAGAATGACATCTACACTAATATTAGGCTGTTTCAGATGATCACTGCAGTCACCAGATCCAGTCCGTATCCAGATCAGATGATCACTGCAGTCACCAGATCCAGTCCGTATCCAGATCAGATGATCACTGCAGTCACCAGATCCAGTCCGTATCCAGATCAGATGATCACTGCAGTCAACAGATCCAGTCTGTATCCAGATCAGATGATCACTGCAGTCACCAGATCCAGTCCGTATCCAGATCAGATGATCACTGCAGTCACCAGATCCAGTCCGTATCCAGAGCAGATGATCACTGCAGTCAACAGATCCAGTCTGTATACAGATCAGATGATCACTGCAGTCACCAGATCCAGTCCGTATCCAGATCAGATGATCACTGCAATCACCAGATCCAGTCTGTATACAGATCAGATGATCACTGCAGTCACCAGATCCAGTCCGTATCCAGATCAGATGATCACTGCAGTCACCAGATCCAGTCCGTATCCAGATCAGAGGATCACTGCGGTCACCAGATCCAGTCCGTATCCAGCTCAGATGATCACTGCAGTCAACAGATTCAGTCCTTATCCAGATCAGATGATCACTGCAGTCACCAGATCCAGTCCGTATCCAGATCAGATGATCACTGCAGTCACCAGATCCAGTCCGTATCCAGATCAGATGATCACTGTGGTCAACAGATCCAGTCCGTATCCAGATCAGAGGATCACTGCGGTCACCAGATCCAGTCCGTATCCAGATCAGATGATCAATGCGGTCACCAGATCCAGTCCGTATCCAGCTCAGATGATCACTGCAGTCAACAGATTCAGTCCTTATCCAGATCAGATGATCACTGCAGTCAACAGATCCAGTCCGTATCCAGATCAGATGGTCACTGCAGTGACCAGATCCAGTCCGTATCCAGATCAGATGATCACTGCAGTCACCAGATTCATGTTTAACTTTTTGTCTGCTTGTTACGGTCAAAAGACAATTAATACAGTAACATTACTAAATGCAATAGCCTATAAAATAGATTTTATACAGGTGGTACTGTAACAACTTTGTAAATGGTGATCAGCTACCAAATATTGATAATGTGGAAGTTACTGCCTTTTGCCTTGGTGTGACTTCTTACTTTTTGCAGACAATGCAAAGGCAGGGTACAGTAACTTCAAAATAGGGGTAAAAATCAACTTTGAGCTCACAATTTTTTTACATAGATCAATTTCATTACTAAAACATCTAATTGCCAAATTTCCAGTGTCCTACCTATAATTAGTTTTGCTGGACAGTCATTTTTCTCAGTTTCACACACTAGCGAGTTAAAGTATTTTGCCTTTATAGGGCAGTAATGTGCATCTTTGTTTATATACCCTTTAAACAGGGAGCATTTTAACATTTATGGATTGGTTCCATTGTAAGTGTCTCACTTTAAGTTATATTTGTGCTTTTTTAAAGAAAACATTTTTTGCGGTAATCAACATTGTGACAAAAATGCAGTTGACTGAGCTCAACTGTGTTAAACCTGGACTATTCCTTTGAGGAAATTTATTAGAAACCTCTCAGAAAAAGATGATATTTAAATGAAAAACCTAAGTGCGTTTTCACAAACCAACTTTGGGCAATGAAATATACCTTTGGCTGACTTTGAAATATTAATCTACAACTCTAAATTATCAAGGGAGCTTTAAACTTTAAAAACAATCCTGACGGTTTAAAAAAGTTCAAATAAACACAGTATTAAAAATAAATTGACCGAACACTCTCTACGGTACAAACGCAAGCTAATGACACGAGGGTCAATGTGATGGGCTGGTAATATTGATTTCACTCGCCTCTGATGGACAGCTAAATGCACAGATGACCTGTTCTGTACTGTCCTCCATGTGAAATCAACAGATCAACACATCAGAGCGTTCCTCTGTCTGACAAAGACAAATACAGCCCTGCCGGAAAAAAAAAAGAGCAGCCGTCAAGGCTCCTGTCATTTGTCACATCGCCCGCCGTCACCGCTCCAAAAACTGTGGCGATGGAGAGTGTAAAGCGCTGTAAAATGGGAAGTAATCTTAAACTATTTTCTGCTCCGGAGCAACGCAGCCCTCACCCCCCGGCCCGCTCTCCTCTGCCTCCCCCGGCCTCAACAAGACAAATGGGCAGGAGCGGATGACAGAGCGCCTGGCCCACAAATCACCCTGCGCCGGCCCGTCCAGCACTCCTGCTCCATTACTCATCAGCATGCAGGGAGCAGCAGCATGCTACCGTAATTAGACAAGGACAAATAGCCCACCACGGACACCATTCTCCGTCCACTGAAAAAGGGGCCCTTCTCCATGCAGGCCGCTGGATTGAGGGGATGCCGACCGTCCGTGACTGCTTTGGGATCTGGGTCTTGCCCTGAACATGGCCTGCTGCGTGACGGGACAGCCCCGGCGTGACCCGAGATCCCAGCCTGATCCGACCGGACCCCGAAGCTTTAGAGATCTGGGGCCAGATTTGACAGAACAAGGATTGCACAGTACACGTTATGTAAAGTAATCTATATATATATATATATATATTAGAGGTGGGCATAGATTAATTTTTTTAATCTAGATTAATCTAGATTAATTTAGGAATTAATCTAGATTAATCTAGATTAAAATGGCTCATTTGAATTCTGAATTTTTTTTTTTTTTTTTTGCCGATAACTGTCAATTACAGTAAAAATATAGTACAGATCACAGCGTGCCCACCTTATTAGTTGAATAAAAACCCAAAATGTAGTTTTTTGTTATTATATTGAACTGAAAGCCATCTTATTATGCACAGTGTTGCACAGATTAAATTTCATGTAAATCATCCATGCTAACACACACGTCTTCTATTTTTTTTTTTTTGACATTTCACTCTCTATAGATATATTTTTCTATGTAACGTACTGTATTTTTAGATATATTCGAGTTTCGAAGTTTCTCGTTCACATGAGACCTAAAGCGCATCCTGTTTGCTTAAAAGCGCAACGTTTCGTTGTTATTCTGAGTGCACACAAATAAACGTAGAGTCTTTACAGATTCAAAAGATGTATTAGGCTACTTTTATCTGTATGACCAAAAATGACGGAGATTTTAAGAGCAAGTGAGCTCACCGGAGCCTGTCCTGCAGCAAACGCGCTTCCACACAAACACTTCAATAGCGCACATTTCTCTAGGTTAACATCATATTGAGCGCCATGTAAAGTTGCTACTACATACATCTTTCAGATGAAAAGCCATATTTGAGGTTGATGAATGATAGGTGAGCGTTTGGATGTCCTGCCCGATTGTATTACCACATAGACCAGCCGTTAACAATCTGTCCATCACGGACTGCGAGCCTCTAGTTCAAGACTCGTTCTCGCCCCCTACAGTGCAATTCGGCTAGGTATACATCCGCTAAAATATCAGGGTGAAAGTCATCATAGCTTGCGTGGTATAGACCCAGCTCCCAACCCAACTTTGAGAATAGATTAGCGGCGATATTTTTTTATCGCCGATAAGAGTCTCACGTTAACGCAGCACGTTAACGCCGATAACGCCCACCACTAATATATATATATATATATATATATATATATATATATATATATATATATATATATATATATATATATATATATATATATATTTATGTATAGTCAAATTGTTTAAACCTCTGGTGTTGTTTAAGACCTAAAATTTTTTGAAATTTAAAAAATTGATACTTCATTGAAACTCTGTGACTTTTATGGCAGTCGCCATGTGACCACAAAAAAAATTGTGGACTTGATTTGAAAAAGCTTAAAGGTCGTAAAAAAAACAATAGTCACATTTGTGTTGTTCACGGTCAATTTGATTTTAAATACTTTTAATGCTCTATTTTTAATGTAAATATTGCATTAATTGAAAAATTATATTTTGTTTTATATAATCGTTTTAAAATGGTATAAAGTTCAATCTTGATACACTTTATTTTAAGTAGCTTATGTTTGTATAATATTATGTAATTTAAATTATTTAGAAAGGTATTACATGTATTATAGCTGTCTACTAGTGGTTAAACCAAACTAAGCTGTACAGTATAGATACACATAAAGTACACTTAAGTACAATCTTGATACACTTTATTTTAAGTAGCTTATGTCTGTGTAATATTCTGTCATTTTAATGTAATTAGAAAGATATTACATGTATTTTGGCGGTGTACTGGTGGTTAAATCAAACTAAGGTGTACAGTGTAGACACATGAAGTACACTTAAGTACAATCTTGATACACTTTATTTTAAGTAGCTTATGGCTGTGTAATATTCTGTAATTAGAAAGATATTACATGTATTTTGGCTGTGTACTGGTGGTTAAATCAAACTAAGGTGTACAGTATAGACACATGAAGTACACTTAAGTAACATCTTGATACACTTTATTTTAAGTAGCTTATGTCTGTGTAATATTCTGTCATTTTAATGTAATTAGAAAGATATTACATGTATTTTAGCTGTGTACTGGTGGTTAAATCAAACTAAGGTATACAGTATAGACACATGAAGTACACTTAAGTACAATTTTGATACACTTTATTTTAAGTAGCTTATCTGTGTAATATTCTGTAATTAGAAAGATATTACATGTATTTTAGCTGTGTACTGGTGGTTAAATCAAACTAAGGTATACAGTATAGACACATGAAGTACACTTAAGTACAATTTTGATACACTTTATTTTAAGTAGCTTATGTCTGTGTAATATTCTGTAATTTTAATGTAATTAGAAAGATATTACATGTATTTTAGCTGTGTACTGGTGGTTAAATCAAACTAAGGTATACAGTATAGATACACGTGAAGTACACTTAAGTACAATTTTGATACACTTTATTTTAAGTAGCTTATATCTGTGTAATATTCTGTAATTTTAATGTAATTAGAAAGATAGTGCATGTATTTTAGCTGTGTGCTGGTGGTTAAATCAAACTAAGGTATACAGTATAGATACACATGAAGTACACTTAAGTACAATTTTGATACACTTTATTTTAAGTAGCTTATGTCTGTGTAATATTCTGTAATTGTAATGTAATTAGAAAGGTATTACATGTATTTTAGCTGTGTACTGGTGATTAAATCAAACTAAGGTGTACAGTATAGATACATGAAGTACACTTAAGTGCAATCTTGATACACTTTATTTTAAGTAGCTTATGGCTGTGTACTTACATTTATAATTACGTTGTATAAAGTCTGCAACACATATGTAACAATCTTTTGGTTACATAAGTATCTGTGAAACAGACTCGGTCTGTATCATATGTGTAACAGTAGCTGTCTATTACATCTACATAATTACAAACTGTTACATAACTTAGTTACATGGTAAGTACATTTTATTTAATGTAAGTACAACAGCTACTACTAAGTACTTACCTAGGTATTATGACACCTTAAAATAAAGTGTTACCAAATAAAGTGTAACTGATAAAAATTATCTGTGAATTTAGTTTCTTTTAACGTTTTTATATCCGCGTGTTAAATTGTGGAGCCAGACATTTGCTAACAAATGTTGTTATAAAGTGAATAATTGAGCTTAAATTTAGTGTGAAAATAAATGGTGGTATCAGTTTAATTTAGGGTGTCCTTGTTACACATTACACTATATGTTATAATAATAATTAATTTTCCATAATTACATGCAAGTAACCCTAAACCGAACCCTAATACTAATCCTAACCATATAGTAAATACATGTAGTTAATTCATATTACTCAGTACTTAAATGTGTATTTACATTGTAACATGAACACCTTAAAATAAAGTGACCGAAATTATTAAAATTATATCAGATGTATATTCTTACGAGGGACTTTCTCCATTATCCTCCCTGAAATAAACAAAATATCACATAAAAATAAAAGTTTCAATATTTATGGAAACACATGCCTCCATTTGATTATGAAAGTCTATTTTTCAGATAAACTGATTATGGTATTGTAAAGCCGCCGGGACACCAGGATCTGTGCAGGGTCTCTCTTGTATAAATATGAGAAATAATGTCATATGCGTGGAAGTTTCAAAGGTTGTGATAATAAAAATGAACACACTGTAGGTGTGATATATTGCAAAGAGAAAATATGCTCTATTTTACCAAATGAAAGGTGTTCAGATCGACACTGTCAGTGTCTCTCCGCTGGAAGCCCCTGACAGTCAGATCTGAACTGCATGTATTTATTAGAAATCATAAGTCGATAGTGCCAACTGTAAATTGTGATCAGATGTAAACTTTTGTAAAATGTTGATAAATGTACATCTGTAACTACAGATTATATGAAGTAATATGGCCTGGCAACAGCCTAAAGTTAGACTAATAAATGTTATCACTTGGTGGTAGATGTGTTTATGTTTATTTATATGGCCAAATGTACCTTTAACATATCTTTTATCATATTGCTGCCATTTCATAAAATCAGTAAGCATTTGTGGCCACACAATGGCTTATTGTTGCTTATTGCATATTTCTAAACTTCATGGATTCTTATTTCTTTTTTCTTTTCTTTTTTACAAAAAAATAAATAAAATTGGTGTATTATTTTGGTCCCCTGTCCATAAAATGTTGTCCTGGGCCCCATGAATTAAAGTGACTGGCCTGATGTAAACGTCATAATTAAAACATAATTACATAAATTGAAATGATGATACCAAGTCATAATTATAAGGAAACAAAGTCAAAATTGAGAGAGAGAAAGTACAATAAGTCTCAATCTTTTGTCATAATTTAGGATTTTTGCCATCATTGTGATCTCATCATTTTATTTTTTGTAATAAATGTGACTTTGTTTTATGTCAATTGTATTTTGTCAAAATGTCAATAACTTTTTGTGTCATAACTGTATTTTATGTCACCATTTAAATCTCAAAATTATGACGTTTCGTCTCATCATTTCGATTTTTGATCTGTTTATATAAATTGTGACTTTTAATAATTTTGACTAATATACTGTAGTATCTCAAAATTCTTTCTTTTTTAAAATCTCTTAATTTTGTCATAATTTTGAATTTTTTATGTCATCATTTTCTTTAATGTCATCATTTCAACATTTTAAGTCATAACTCTGACTTGTTCTCTCATAATCATGATTTATATCTCATAATTGTGTCTTTTAATCTCATCATTATTACTCGGTATTTCATAATTATGATTTCCCATGATTTCTTTCCTTCTGTAAGTGGCATAAATGTACTTCCAAAAATCAATACTATCACACATAGTCAGTCTTTTCTAAAAGATGGACATCGTTCCCATCACGTCCATTAAACAAAATAAGAAACAATGCAATACGTTTATCAATCTGCAGCCAAAGCAATAAAAGGTTTCCGAACACATTAGAAAGATAGAATTAGCAGAAGTACAGAGAGAGCAGTCATGGCCAGAGCCGTCAACCAAATAGAAATGGCTATTTCTGTTAAAAAATCCCCAGCTAAATCCACAGAGGAGGTTAGCACAGATTGCTCCGAGAGGCCCAACTCAATATGTGACATTTGGGAGGAGGGTCCCGGACCAGCAAACACTATCGATCCCGCCTTAATTTCCTAATTATTTTCCTATTGGATTTCTGATTTCATAATCGTCATCAGAACACATTACCAGAAACCCAAAACCCAAGCAGGATTTTTCAGCCACGGTAAACATTTTCAGTAAAACTTTTGAAATGAAGCTGTATATTCAGTTTCTGCGGCCAGCTGGTGGACTCGACCCCTCACGCCTCCCCACCACCCGTCCACGTTTCCCTTTCTGCTAGCACAGAGCTCTTGGAAAGCATATACCGCACAACAGTTGTTTCTTGTGCTGACGGCGTCGCTAATGTAGATGTTTAGCAATGCACATTTTCTGCTTGATCTGATCCTGTGTGGGATTATCACAACACTTGGCTTCAGAGGGAAAACTCAGCGTCGACAAACATAAAACCAAACCGCCAGGTTGAGCTTCTGTGGTACCAGAGGGACAAAAACATAATGACGCTTCTTCCTCAGAAGTATCAGTCATTTCCTCAAAGCATCCCAACATTTCAACACCTTGTTTGAATGCTCCTCGTTTCCCAGAATTGCAATGTGTAGAGCGAAGCCATTAGCGGTTGTTATGTGCATCACTTCTGTTGACGTAAATGAGTGTGACTGATTGAAGCATGCACACATAATTGCACAGGATGCTGCTCTTCCGCTTGGGAAGGGTCAGCTGGAACTCGAGGGAATTCCGATGGATCTGTGGAGGAATTCTGGGAAGCGTGGCTCAGCTTTGCTGTAGTATGCCAGGTTCAGGGAACGGGGCATTCGATTACGTCTTCAATCCTGACAGGCCCGTGAGAGACTTGATCCAGGAGAAGGAGAGTGCTCAAACTCCAGAGAATAATTACAGGCATGTTTTTTAGCAATTAGATTATAGTGGGAAAGATAAACATATTGGGATTACAATTTATTTTGATAGACATTGCACTAACGATAAGTAACTTTGTAACTATGTCTACTAACTCTCAGTAGAGTAGGTTTAGGGTTAGAAGAATAAGTAGACATACTTGCACAGTTTCTCAGAGTCGGTATGTTGTATGTTGTGGACCCATCAGAATAAAGTGTTAGCAGATATTAAGCAGACAGTCTACTAATACTCTAATGACTGACTGAGTTGTCATGTAGTTACAAAGTTACTTACTGTTAGTAGAATATCTAAAGTGGACTATCAAAATAAAGTGTTACCCATACGTGACCCTGGACCACAAAACCAGTCATAAGGGTAAATTAAGATGTATACCTCATCTAAACGCTGAATAAATTAGCTTTCCATTGATGTATGGTTTGAACCAAAGCTTCCCAAACTTCAGAGGGGTAAGGCCCCCCCAAAACATAGCAAAAGCTCCACGACCCCCCCTACCAACCTCTTTGTAAAAAAACATATAGATATATTTACATATATATTTGTATATTAGATTGTGCACAAAATTACCAACATTTATCAACCAGTTTGTAAGAATTTCATCTGAATTTTTAGAACTACCATAAAATGTAATATTTTATATGCTGGTAAAAGTAAGATGATGTAAACATTATTTACAAATATATTTAAATCCATAACACTACACTTTCTGCATACTATTTAAAATTATATTGCATCAAAGTGTGTACCAGAAGCTACTGTACATAGTTCACAAATCTATTGCAATGAAATACATAACTATGTTTAAAAAAATAAAAGCTAAAAACATCTAAATTTCATTTGTGTAATAAGGAGGATCACATTTTAGAACAATTTGAATATTTTAATTATTTAAATATGTTGATTTAGCCTAGCTACGGCCCACAGTTTGGGAAGCACTGGTTTGGACAATATTTGGTTGAGATACAACGATTTGAAAATCTGGAATCTGAGGGTGCAAAAAAATCTAAATATTGAGAAAATCATCTTTAAAGTTGTCCAAATTAAGTTCTTAGCAATCCATATTACTAATAAAAAATTAAGCTTTGATATATTTATGATAGGAAATTTACAAAATGTCTTCATGGAACATGATCTTAATATCCTAATGATTTTTGGCATAAAATTAAAAATGTATAATTTTGATCCATTCACAATGTATTTTTGGCTATTACTATAAACATACACCAGTGACTTAAGACTGCTTTTATGCTCCAAGGTCCCATTTTTATAGGAACATGAAAGACTGAATAAGGAATACATTTGATTGCACTTTGGTACAATCCCAGAAATGAAGTATTCATCTTTCTTCTGCATGATTTAGGGGACATTCAGGCCAGCGGTCTCATCCCAGCAGCACTGCACTGACACGTACTGTTTCCACCATCTGTCCTCTTATTAAACTCACTCCTAGACCTTCAACAGCCACATTTCTGTAAGAACACATAAACGAACAAACTGGTTCTATTCACCTGGCAACATGAAAAAATAAAGACATTTCCTATGAACACAGAAGCCACACTTATGTGTGGGCAGTCGCTGCTCTAATGGATAAAGCGTTAGATTTGTAACCCGAGGTTGTGGGTTTGAATCTCGGCTCCGGCAGGAATTGTCCATGACTGGGGTGAGACCCTTGAGCAAGGCACCGAACCCCCGACTGCTCCCCGGACGCCGCAGCATCGGCTGCCCACTGCTCCAGGTGTGTGTGCACTTGGATGGGTTAAATGCAGAGAACACATTTCACTGCTGTTTAGTCTGTATAATTGTGTATGTGACAAATAAATCTCATATGAGCTTAATAATTAAACTTAACAATGTGTAAATGTCTGAACTACGTTAAAAAAGCAAACCATTTATTTGTATGAAATTTAGCACAGACACATTTAACAAGTCAAAATGTTTTACTATTTTATATATATATATATATATATAAATGGCTTTAAATAATAAGACCATTAGAAATATTGTTCAAAATAAAGAGAAAGCACATTAAGATAATATTTTACATTATATTACATGTTAATGTGAGGAACTGCATCTGTGATTATTTTAATGGGACAACTGTGAACTGTGAATATATCAAATGCATAAATATATCTATATATATTTATATTAACATTATTGTATTGCATAATTACTGTATATAACAGGAGTTCTTCACAGAACAACAAGTAAAGGTCCCGTTTGTTAACAGTAGTTAATGC
This sequence comes from Gymnocypris eckloni scoliostomus, assembly GCA_027564155.1. Lineage (NCBI taxonomy): Eukaryota > Metazoa > Chordata > Actinopteri > Cypriniformes > Cyprinidae > Gymnocypris > Gymnocypris eckloni. The sequence goes on along the minus strand of CM050412.1, from coordinate 67,655,119 downwards.
ATTAGTTAACATGAACTAACGATGAGCAATATTTCAGACATTTATTAATCTGTGTTAGTTATAAAATACACTTATTTTTTGTTCATGTTAGTTCACAATGCATTAACTAATGTTAACTGATACGACTTTTAAAACATCTTAGTAAATGAAATGAAAGAAGATGCTTGTTCATAGTTTGTTCATGTAGTTAACTAATGCTAAAAATACAAACTTATTGTGAGGTTTTACCAACATTTTGCCAGTGCACTGTGAAAAAGTTTGAATTAGACATACTAACATTTAGCAAATGCATTATTATCTACAGTGCATAATAAATATTTCACTAAACGCTAACCAACAGAACCATAATAATTTGAAACACAATATTTTGTATGCGCAAAATGATCTTTATCACCTCCTGGTTCATTGAGACTGTGTTAAATGTTAACTGCTTTTCTGTCGCTCTGATCCCTGATCTCACAAAAGAGCCTATTTTACATTTTCTCATTTTAAATCTCTACTTAAAACAAGTCACAACAGTCATAAAGCATGGTGAGAAGTTCCTAGCAGAGAGTGCTGAACGAAGCCGTTAAATCACCGCATAAAGCACTTAGGTAATGAAGCAGCGGTGCAGAGACTGAACACGCTCCTGCTCGTCTTCAGACCTCATGAAGCTCTAGCAGAAAGACCGGCTGATGAAGGGTAAGTTAGATAAGAAAGCCGTTGAAGTCTAAGCGGTGGCACAGTGAGTGCTGCACATGCTTTCTGGACATTAAACCTGAACCTGACACAAACAAGAGTGTATAACCACTACGCTAATTAATCCCAAACCTGATTAGAAAGCAACATTGCTCATTATTTTCCTTCCAGGCATTCAATTTAAGCACCTGATCCACATGATACTGTCAAATTAAATGACCAAAACCAGCCTAAACCAAAGCCTGTTTTATATTTTGGTGAATCCATTCAATCTCGTTCACAGTGTTGGGGGAAGTTACTTTTAAAAATTATGCATTACAATATTGCGTTACTTCATTAAAAAGGAAACTAATTGTGCTACTTCGTTACTTTTTATGGAAAGTAATGTGTCACTTATTGTCCACCTGGACTGGGCTTGCTTTCTTGTTTTTTTAATAACAAATAACCCAAAAGTAATTTTTTTCTATAATAGCCCTTTCTCGGCAAAAGTTGAAATTACAGTTTTTTTAAACTGCTTGCACACAAAATCTTTACACTGTCACACAATTTCTGAAACCTAACACTCAAGGAGCATAAACACACACCAAATCTGTTAAAACCTACGCTAATTCAATTTCATAAAACATGCAAAAAAGCATCACAATTCTCTGAGTAGCACACAAAAATATGGCAAAGGTGTTTGCAAATGTTTGCTTTTGAGATGTGTTTGTGATATTTTGAATGCAGTGCTTCATTTTGCAAGAGGTGTGGGGCATTTTGCTTTTTGTGTGAGCAATTCTTGGATCTGTGTGTAAAATTTTGAAAAAAGAGGCAAAGTTTTGAACATGTAGGCAGTTGAAAATAACTATAATAATCCTCAGGCTGAAAGAAGTGCCTCTCTTCTGATTTATCTCAACATGGGGACAGAAGATGAATGCATCATTTATGCAGAGAATAAATGGGAAAACAAATAAACTTTGTATTACTTATTTGAAAAACAGTTACCCCGACATTGCTCATTCATGCTTTCATTCAATCTGCTATCGCCTTAGCAGTAAAACGTCATCCTTACTTCTCTCTAAAATGTGTCACATCATACAAATTCATTATAATCACCACATCGTAAAATACTAGCGTTTTCCTGTGAGACTGGGTTGGAAATGCTGATTTTCTCACAGATGTTCACATGCTAAAATGACCCAGTCTGTATTTCAACATAATTAATTAAGGTTGAATCACTGCTAAATATTTTTTTCGATGGTTGAGATTACAGACCTTCACGTACAGATCTTGTTAAAATTTCGACATTGTTTTAAAGGTACCTTTTTACAACATTTCAAAATAAAGTAGTGATGAAATGGAGCAACTGATCTTGTCTTTGTATTGTGACATACATTCAATGCTCATATAAAAAATATATAGGTTCAATTTTCATTTCATGCAGACTTTTTTTTGTTTCAACATCAAAATAACTGATATTGTTTACATTTTTATTATTATAATAATCTATTTAAATTTATCACAAACCTGAACTTGACTCATCTCATGATCATCACGTAACTATGGCTCTCTCTATTATATATAAAGCCCCGCCATTTAGTTGTGTGACGAAATACGCAAAAATTGCGTATTATATGCACACCAAACACGTGCGTATCATATCCACGCACAAAATTGCGTATTTTATTTACACCAAACTCGTACGTATCATATGCATGCAAAAACTGTGCATTATATGTACGCAAAAATTGCTATCATATGCATACCAAACTTGTGCGTATCATGTACGCCAAAGTCAATTTTTGCATATCAATACCACTGGATTTTGTTTTTATTTGGTGTACTATTTATATGCATTTTCATGAGACCGGGCTCAAAATTGTGCTATAAGTTTGATCGCTACATATAATCTTGCTGTTGATAGTGTTCACCGTCATGTCATTAACTAATTGCATGATTTTCACTGTACATTTCTGCCATATAGACATAAACTTGACCACTGATACAACTACTAAATATAATGTAGAAACTAAAACTTTCTGTAAAGCTGCTTTGCAACGATTTGTATCGAGAAAAGCGCTATACAAATAAGCGAATTGAATAGACAAAACATAAATTTGGATTCAAAACTAATCTCAAGCTTTTAGATCAATAGAAACATAAATTGAGCATCAGCGTTAGTTCTGGCAGGTCACGTGAGTCAAGCTTACATCGGCTGATTCTCAGCTGATCACATCTACCTGTAGGAATACGACAACTATCATGGGTGCTCTATTCAGTATTAATCAGCAGCTTTTCCCGCCTGCTCAGGAGCAAATCACCCTCCTCCATCCCCAACTCCTCCTTTCACACAGTCAGGACTTGGCTTTGTGATATTCCTTGCTGAATCAGACTTCTTTCTTGAATACTATACACTTAAATAATTTAGGACATTAATGATATCTGCTTGTTCTGTTTTGTTGACCCTTGGGGTTGTTATTATTATTGCTGCTCTCCCTGCTCATTCATGACAGGCTGCATGGAGTTTTTGCCCAGAACAGAACCATACCCCCAAACCAAACTTTATGCTAAGTATCTATCATTTTGACGATAGTGGTCCTGACAGAAACCCAGTCATGCATGCAAACGTATGTCTGGTTTCTATCCTGAGATTTCGGTGAGGCTCGTGTTGTTGGTTTCTCAGTGAGCTCTGGATTCTCATAGTTTTGGCAGAGCCGGTTGTTCCAGTCGAATCGGCATTTGAGAAGCATCGCCCTGTCAAACGTGTGTTGTGTAAGGTGTGAACGCGTGTTTTTTTTTTTGTGGGGGTCAAAGGATCAGGGTTTAAATCCCAGTGAAGATGTTTTTGGCCTTGATCACCGTCCCGATCGATTCCTGGCTGATTCACTCTCAGATATGTCTTATTTTATTATAGCTTCAGCCTTCCAGAGGCCCATTCACGCGTGATCAATACGACGGCCGGGACGGGACATATTTTTCTCATTTTTAGAGCCTTAACGCTATTTAACCGTGTCATCTGATAAATGAGTGTCCGTCCCAAAACGCTGATTTTCTATTGATTTCTCCCTCAATCTCAACACCTTTGCCCCGTCACTCCTACATTGTTTGTATGTCCAGTTATCTGCCCATATCCCTCCACCTTTCGCTGTCTGCCTCCTTTACCCACAAACCCATTCAGCTTGAAGGATTAGTGGAGGGACGTTCTTAAAACGGGCAACATTTGGACATAATAGAGCTTGAAAAGTTAATGCATTTTACGTTTAATGTTAGCAACTCTTTATGCATTTAATGTGCTTCTGATGAATTACATTTGAACATTAAAGCCTGTTTTATGGCTTCTTTAGAAAGTTACAAGGTCAGTTTTATATGAAATCATACAATTAATTAAATAATATTTACTATTATTTAATATACTCTTAGCAGTGTTTGGGTTACTTTGGTAACACTTTATTTAAAATTTTAATTGTTAACAATAAATTATGCATAATTATATGCAAGTAACCATACGCCTAACCCTAACCATACAGTAAGTATATGTAGTTAATTAAAATTATTCAGTACTTAAATGTATAATTACACTGTAACACGAACACCTTAAAATAAAGTGTAACCGTTGCTTTTAAAAGTAATGGATTACAATATAGTGTTACTCCCTTAAAAAGTAACACATTGTGTTACTTTTGCGATACTTTCTCTCATCTGGGCTGGATTTGCTTGTTTGTTTTTAATATAATAATATATTTTTGGCAAATGTAAAAGCCCTTTCACATCTTTCACAAAGGTGGTAAAGGTGAGCAGCAACGACGTTGGCTCATAAAATAAAATAAAATAAAATACATAAAGGCTGTTAGGTACTTAACATATTTAATCATTACCGGTTTGTGTCATTTTCTGAGTTTGCAATTTTTATACATTTTGAGGAAAACTAAATCTGTTTTTTTGCAAGTGAATTATTAATGTGAAAAAGTAGCTCAGATTGTTTCTTGTAAATTAAAAAGTAATGTTTTACTTAGTAAAACGTAATCTGATTACGTTACTCATACTGATCATTAGTGTTGGTGTAACACCAGAGCTCACATTCAGTTTTAAAGCATGTTTTCTCATCCGGTGAAACATAGACTTTAATTTAAGAAATTACCTTGTGTAAAAGTAATGATGTCTTTGATCTGTTTTGCTACATTCCTGGATATTATGATTATAGCTCAAATCACAATGGATACATACTATCGATGCACGGATGAGCTAAAACGTCACTCAAATCCGCAGCTTCCAATAATTTATCCATCCGCCCGCACATATATTTGTGTCTGATTTAGATAACCGCACCCGACCCGCACCCGATCGTCACATTCAGGGTTCGAATCGTCATGAAAAACCCGGAAAAGTCATGCGATTTTAAGACAGCGATTTCCAAGCCAGTATCAATTTGGAAAAATATGTAAACACAGAAAGTTTTGGAAATTTTGGAAAATTTTGGATATTTCACAATTCTCTGTATAAGATAATTATGTTTAATTATGTCCCGTATTTCAGTGCGGTATTGCACATATATCGCATCATTCCAGCTTTCAACTTTAAAATGAGGGAAATTACTGCAAAACATGTATTCAATATAGCATATATTGACTAGATGAGTAAATAAATCCAGACAAACCATCAGATCAAATCAGTCATTATAAACAGCGTGAGTGATTCAGTATCGAGTCCTCTCTCTGACCTTCTCTTCACATCGACGCATCTAGAGCTGAATGCTGCGTTACAAGACTTTAGCTCACGTTTCGTAGCCTGACTACGTCAGACTTTGTACTTCCGCTCAATTTCAGTTCGCTTTGTTACCAGTCTGATAGAGCAACCAGCTCCCAGATTATCTCCGGCTCCACACCAGCCGTCCAACCAACAAACAGAGGGCAGGCTGAGAACCGTGACGTAGATGCTAAGTGCAGAATTTACGATTGTAGTTTAGGTTAGGGAAATCTAAAACGACAGCGGACAGCACGGGATGCTATTCGCTCTGTTGTGGAGAATATTGTCACAATGATAGACGGGAGGATTCAGTTGCGGAAATAGAAGATTTATTACAGAAATAAACAGAAATAGCGAAGCAATGGTGGAGCTCTCCGTAGGCAGAGGCGGGTAGCGCAGGGAAGCAATGGGCAGACGAGTCTCCGGTGTTCGGAGTCCAGGAAAACAGCAGGGCTCTGGAATCGCGGAACCAGGAACAGGAACGGACCGAATTCGCCGACCAGAACACGGCAGACACTGCAAGGATCTGACAAAGGGAGACAGCGTGACAGGATCTAATATAGCCCAGGTAATGACTCTCAGCTGGAGCGAATCAGCCTCAATCACACACACCCACAGACACCTGCTCACACACACGCACACACACATAAGACAAGGCGAGGATGGGACCGGGAACCCATGAACCGTGACAGTACCCCTCCCCCTAGGAGCGCCTCTCGGCGCTCCCAGCCGACCTTACCTGTTGATTGTAATCATCAATAAGGGAGTGATCCAATATGTCCCTGGCCGGAACCCAACTTCTCTCCTCCGGACCGTAACCTTCCCAGTCCACCAAGTATTGAAATCCTCGTCCCCTTCGCCTCGAGTCCAGAATACGATTGACCGAATAGGTAGGTTCCCCATCTACGAGTCGCGGCGGGGGAGGAACCGGAGTAGGCGGATCAAGGTGAGACCGAAAAATGGGTTTAACTTTGGACACATGGAACGCGGGATGAATTCTCCTGTACGCAGGAGGGAGTTTGAGGCGGACTGTCACTGGACTAATAATTTTTGTGACAGGAAACGGGCCAATAAATTTGGGAGCCAACTTATTACACACGGACCGGAGCGGAATGTTCTTGGTAGAAAGCCACACTTTTTGACCAACGACGAGACGGAGGCTTCGACCGTGGCGATCAGCCTTAGCCATGGTGCACGCCCCCACCCGGAGGAGAGTCTCGGCTCGTCCAGGTACGGTGACACCTCTGGACGAAGGCGTGAGCAGAGGGGACCGCACGACTTCAGATTCCATACTAGGGAATAGAGGTGGCTGGTAACCTAAACTACACTCAAACGGCGAGAGGCCCGTGGACGACACCGGTAGCGAGTTGTGAGCGTACTCAACCCATGAAAGTTGCTGACACCAGGAAGTGGGATTCTGAGTGACCAAACATCGCAACACCCTCTCGAGATCCTGGTTGGCCCGCTCAGTTTGACCGTTGGTCTGGGTGTGAAACCCGGAAGACAAACTCACAGTCGCCCCCAGTAGTCGACAAAACTCTCTCAAAAATTTGGACACGAATTGGGGACCCCTGTCGGAAACCACGTCTGCCGGGAGGCCATGAATGCGAAAGACGTGATTAACTACAGTAGCCGCTGTCTCCTTGGCTGAGGGCAATTTGGGCAAGGGAATAAAATGGGCCGCCTTCGAGAACCGGTCCACTACGGTTAAAACAACCGTATTACCCAGGGAGGGTGGGAGGGCAGTGACGAAATCTAGCGCGATATGGGACCAGGGTCTCGAAGGGACTGACAGCGGCTGAAGTAACCCCTCTGGAGGTCGATTGGAAGTCTTACCCCGAGCACAGAGTGAGCAGGCCAAAACAAACTCTCGGATATCGCGAGCCATGGCCCGCCACCAGAATCGTTGTTTAACCAAAAACATGGTGCGACCGATTCCTGGATGACAAGCCACCTTGGAACAGTGACCCCATTGGATAACGTTGGACCGTAACCTCTCCGGCACAAACAACCGGCCCGTTGGGCATCCGGGCGGAGGCATTACCCCTTCCAAGGCCGTGCGGACCTTCGATTCGATCTCCCAAGTGACTGCAGAGACAAACAATCTCTCAGGTATGATGCACTCGGGAGACACCGGGCGGTCCGAATGATCAAAAATGCGTGACAAGGCATCGGGTTTGTTGTTAGAACCCGGCCGATAGGAGATGGAAAAATCAAAACGTCCGAAAAATAGTGCCCAACGAGCCTGCCTGGAGTTAAGACGTTTAGCGGACTGAATATATTCAAGATTCTTATGGTCGGTCCAAACTACGAAAGGAACCCCCGAACCCTCTAACCAGTGACGCCATTCCTCCAATGCTAGCTTGACGGCCAGCAACTCTCTGTTACCGATGTCGTAATTGTGTTCGGCAGGGGACAGTCGATGGGAAAAAAACATGCAGGGATGCACCTTGTCATCCGAGGTGGCACGCTGGGATAGCACTGCACCTACCCCCACCTCCGACGCGTCAACCTCCACCACGAACTGGCATGTGGGATCAGGGGCCCGGAGAATGGGTGCCGAAACGAAGCGACTTCTGAGTTTGGTGAATGCGGCCTCGGCTGCATTCGACCACCTGAACGTCGTCTTGGTGGAGGTCAAGGCAGTCAGAGGAGCGGCTAGTTGGCTGAAATTGCGAATAAAACATATTCGCAATATTATTCCCGGCATTTGCCAACTGAAGCCCGAACAAGAAGAGTGTTTGGTTCATATTTTGAATGGAGGTGATGTTGTGGCCAACACTGTCTGACAGCACAATTTGTCAGAACACCGGCAAGGCGATAATTGTGATTGTGCCCCACTTGGTTGCCCTCATGGACGATCAGGTTAAGGAGGCAGCAAAACTCGGTCTGTGTGCTGCACAGCTTGCCGTGCACATTGATCCAGAAATCATGGAGGGGAATTCCAGCCTAATTTTTGGTAGCCCCGAATCCTGGATTCTCAATCCAAAATGGAGAGCTATGTTGTCATCAATCCTATACCAAGACAACCCCATCGCCATTATTGTTGACGAGGCACACGTCGCATACAAATGATGAGTTTGCTTACGCAGGTTTGGTTATTAACTTCAACAAGTTTATTTATTTCAACATCAGCTCAATTTGAGGCGGGTGAGCGGGCGCATGGCATACGTCATAACCAAACGTTATGTGAATGGCTTGTGGGTACAACAATGATTTTAAACTTCAGACAAGCACCCCAACACCCCATCCCCCCCCCCCCCACGAGAAAGTAAACGCTTGTCAATTATGCACTTCCATACTCCGCCAGTGTGTAGGTGAAGCACATAGAATCGCTGACACGAGAGTATGGTTTAATCAAGCCTTTAATGGCGACGGCCAACACAACAATAACAAGAAGCACACGTGAAGCTCCGCCCCAGCCAACGGGATGACAAACAACGTCAGGAGTCACGTCACACTTCACATACTGGCGCCGCCCATTTTCCCTCCAGAACATACCCTCTCTTCTCTGGCACCTGTGGATATTTGAAACAGACAAACAAAAAGGGGAGAAACAAAAAGGTGACGTGACAACACAAGATGAATCAACGGAACCTATCGGTCCAGTGCCAACAGCACAGCAGATTTCTATGGCCCCTGAGTAGAAAGTTTTCAGGATTGTTGGTGAGACCCTGAATTTCCTCAGCTGTCGCAGATGGTACAGTCTTTGCCTGGCTTTCTTAACCTGAGTCTGAATGTGTGTAGTCCATGTCAGGTCCTCGGAGATGTTTACACCGAGGTACTTGAAGCTACTCACCCTCTCCACAGGGGTCCCACTGATCATAAGAGGGGTGTAGGGCCGCTGCTGTCTCTTTCTGAAGTCCACGATCAGCTCTTTAGTTTTGCTCACGTTCAGAGAGAGACAGTTGTCCTGGGACCATGATGTGAGTCTCTCCACCTCATCCAAGTATGTGGCCTCATCATTGTTGTTAATGAGGCCCAGAACCACAGCATCATCAGCAAATTTAATGATAGAAGTGGAGCTGTGAGATGACATGCAATCGTGGGTGTATAGAGAGTAGAGCAAGGGGCTCATGACATAGCCCTGTGGGGCTCCTACGTTCAGGGTGATGGAGTTGGAGGTGAACTGGCCGACTTTCACCACTTGTGGTCTGGCGGTGAGGAAATCTTGAATCCAGTCACAAAGTGAAGAGGTTATGCCGAGGTCTGAGAGTTTAACAGCCAGCTTGGTGGGGACTATAGTATTAAAAGCGGAGCTATAGTCGATGAAAAGCAGCCTTACATAGTTGCCATTTGTGCTGTCAATGTGTGAGGAGGAGTGCAGTCCTGGGAGATGGCATCATCAGTAGACCTATTTGGCCGATAGGCAAACTGAAGAGGGTCCAAAGTAACAGGAATGGAGGAGAAAATGTGTTTCTTTCAAAACCTTCATGACTGTTGATGTGAGGGCAACTGGACGATAGTCATTCAGGCAAGAGGGTTTACTGTTCTTAGGCACAGGGATTATGACAGATTTTTTAAAGGAGGTGGGAACAACAGAGGTAGCGAGGGACTCATTAAATATGGATGTAAACAAACCAGCAAGCTGATCAGCACAGGACCTCAGAACGCGGCCAGTAATCCCATCAGGTCCTGCTGCTTTCCTGACGTTCACTCTCCTTAGTTCCCTCCGAATCTCGTCCTCTGACAGGGTGAATACATGATCGCTGCTGCTTCCTGACGCGCTGATCAGCAGAGTCGCGCCGCCATTGCATTCAAAGCGGCCGTTGAAAGTGTTTAGCTCTTCGGCCAGCAACGGATCTGCTCTCACCTCTGCGGAAGAGTTGTTTCCAGAGGAACAGATGGTCTTCAGTCCCTGCCACTTGCATCGAGAGTCATTGAGCTGGAAATGTGACTCAATTCTCTCCCTGTACCGGCCTTTAGCGGCTCTAACTGCCCGTCGGAGAGTGTAGCACGATGCCTTGTACTCACTCATGTTTCCTGACAAAATACCGGCATTGTATGCGGCAGTACGATGGTTAACCGCATCACGGATTGTTCTGTCCACCCACGGTTTCTGATTTGAGAATGTCCTTATTTTTACCGTTTCAGTGGCCTGTTCGGTGTTGACAAAGCTCAATGCTACCTCCGTGAATTCGCTGACGTCAGATGAACTCGCCCGGAACCTGTCCCAGTCGACGTCATCAAGAGCCGTCTGTAGCGTAGCTTCAGAGTGGGAGGACCAGCGCGTCACTTCCCTCTCCACCGGGGGGTCCTGGACGATCCTTTGTTTGTATTCCGGTGTGAGGAAAATGGCGGCATGGTCCGATTTCCCAAAAGCCGGCAGTGAGTGGGCTTTGTAGGCATTTTTGAGCGGAGTGTAGCAATGATCGAGTGTATTCAGTCCTCTGGTTGGACAGGATATATGCTGATGAAAGTTCGGCATGACCTTCTTAAGGTTGGCTTTGTTAAAGTCCCCGGCGATCATGAAGGCAGCGTCAGGATGTTTGTTGATATATCCACTGAGCACATCGTGGAGATTGGACAAAGCCAAGCTAATATCTGCCTGTGGTAGAATGTAGACAGCAGTAACGACGATTGATGAAAATTCCCGAGGCAGATAGAATGGCGGCAGATAATGAAGAGATGTTCTAGATGAGGCGAGCAGGAACAGGACAGAATGGAGATTTCTTGTTAATCATGAAACACACCCCACCACCTTTGGTTTTTCCGGCCTTGGCTGTTCTGTCCATCCCTAAAACAGAAAAGTTATCAGACGGCGTTACAGCGGTGTCCCGGACCGTCGGCGTGAGCCATGTTTCGGTCAAACAAAGGATGTTACAGTCCCTAATGTCCCGTTGGAAACTTATCCTGGCTCTAAGATCGTCCATCTTATTCTCCAAGGATTGGACATTAGCGAGCAGAATACTCGGTAGAGGAGGACTGTGAGCCCTTTTCCTCAGTCTGTTACGAATTCCAGCGCGTCTCCCGTGATGTTTCCTTCGTCTCCTGGGATTATTCAGGTGGTCATTGTTCAACTCGGTGTTCTGAAGTATCTCCAATGGCCACGCTGGGTCCGTGGATAAAGTGTCCTGAATCAGGTTAGTGTAGCGCTGTCCAATGTCCAAAAGTGTTATTTTGTCGTACATAATCATTGCAGATGTTACACGTATAATAAGAGAAGTAAAAATGGGTAAAAAAACACATAAAAGCACAATTCTGAGCGGAGCAAATTCACAGGCGACTGAACTCAGCAGCGCCACCGGAAGTTTTTCCAGGGGTCATCAAACTTGATCCTGGAGGGCCGGTGTCCTGCAGAGTTTAGCTCCAACTTGCCTCAACACACCTGCCTGGAAGTGTCAAGTATACCTAGTAAGACCTTGATTAGCTGCTTCAGTTGTGTTTGATTAGGGTTGAGCTAAACTCTGTAGGGACTCCAGGACCGAAATTGGTGACCCCTGGTGTAAACGGAACAAAATTTACCCCGAGCGGATTTCTCAAAAATGCATTTGCCAAATTAACAAATCTCTATTAATGCTCATCAAGAGAAGAATTTAATCTCTACAAGTGAATATCTCTGAATACCTGCCGCAGAACCATAAACACACATTATGTAGTCCAATAACAGCACCCCGCGTGGGTTTTATGAGACCTTTCAACCCTTATGTAATGGGTTAAGTGATAAAGTGACATTTACTGCCCACTTGCCAGGTTACACACGGAGAGCACAGAGCAATAACACGCTGCCGGTGGGGCGGACCGTCCATTAACACGGACTGCAGAACAAAGTGCGGTCTATTGCAGCACTGGACCACTAAACCAGCAAACCAGACCGAAAACCAGCGGAGGTTGGCTCAACACACATGTTTTGTTCTGCATTATGAAGAGTGTGGGACTGTCGTAAAATAAAGAAATATGTGTCCAGACCTGGTTCTGTCTTTTGGTTGCTGATTGGATTTTGACATGTGAAATGTGGCAGATGCAAGTGAGCTTGCAGTGAGAAAGCTGCAAGATTAAAACAAATAAAAATACTATTTTTGGCTATTCCTGTAATGTTTTTTTTTTTTTCTCCATCAGTGGTTCTCAACCAGAGAGCCGCGGCAAACCTCCAATTAATACATTTCTATACCATTTATTTCTATTTTATTATTTATTTTTATTATTTTTTATGATTATTATTCTACAATAATAGAACTCTAAATAAAAAACAAATGCTGTTGTTTTTACACTTTTACTTCAGTTTATTTCAGTACACCATAAAAAGTCTGTAAAAATAAGGTCCATGGTACTGTGTTAATATGAAGAAATTTTGCATATTGATTTTTAAAATTAATTGCATTTAAATGAATCCTTGTATTCTGGGTTAAAGGAAATGTCTGTAAACTTAATGGAAAAAATGGTTTGTTCAATGGTTTGTTTGTTTTTCCTACAATGTATTTATTTAATTTTTAATGAGTTTTTTAAGTTTGGTTAGTTAACTATAACAACCCTGACCAATCCTTCTATTTTATGTATTTGTATTTGTTTTTAATTGGAGATAAGCAGCTTCTTCAGCAGAAATCCCATATATATTTAGCTTCCATGGGGGTCTTTGGATATTATGAGAATGGGAGGGCCTTTGAGGCAAAATATTTGCATCCCCGGCTCCACTACAAGGCCTTCACAGAAGAGCAGATGTTAGCTAGCAATTAATGCCAGAGGTTTTGAAATCAAATACTCAACAACCACTGGCATGCATGGTGTTCAAGTGCAAACACACTTTTTATTTTTGGCCATGAAGTGCACTTCACCTGTCGAGGAAAGCCCTTCAAACAGTTGTTCTCTTAAGTTTTGTACAAACCTTAATCATGGATGTTTGAGGTTTTGAGGTAAGGAATGTAGCTAGCTAGTTACAACATGGTTTTATGTAGAAATCCTGGTGTACAGTCTTACTCAACAGTACCTACATTCTCATGATCAGCATACTTTCAGCGCATTAATGTGAATTGGGAAGCGGAGGTGCATGTGGATTACCAGCGCCACCTTGCGGTGGTTACCCGCCTCTTCAGCCATCACAGACGGGCATTAATCATAACCAGGGGAGTGTAAAATTCAATTGCCTCCCTCTATCCATTTGGAGTGTAGAAGCTTGAAGGCCAGCCTTGTACTTCACCTGAGAGAGAAAGCGCGAGAAAATAAATAAATAAAGAAGAAGAACCCGCTGCCTGCACTTCATCAGAGGCCCCTGCTCCATAATAAATGGAGTGTCTCTGCGGTGGAGTTGTGCCATCAGAAACTCGCCCTCTCTATCCATTTAATTCAGCGGCGGAGGGGAGGGTCAGGGTAGGAGCTCCGCGCAGCCTGCTTCCCTCAGTCATGCTGTAAACTACCTTTTAGGAATTGTTTCTCAATAAGAAATGATCAGTCCATTTATCTGCGGCAGACGGAACTGTCTCTTCGCCCAGACCTGCAATATTTTTCGTTTGACCTGATCAGGGCAATAAACTAGAGCGAGACACTTTCGATTTGTCACCAGCCCGAGAGCTGGGTGGCTGCGCGACTGATTACATCCCTCTCTATACACACACACACACACACACACACACACAGACACACACACACACACACACACTTTCTCTCGCACACACTCATACACACACAAAACACAAACACTATCTCTCTCTCTCACACACACACACACACACACACACTCAATTAAATTCAGTTAGCTTTACTGGCAAAGCATATAGGAAGAGAACATATACAACTGTGTAATTTGGAACAACAAAGTAATTGAAATAACATTTGAAGAATATTAAAATAATGAAATGAACATAACATAACATAACATAACATATATACACTGAACAAAATTGTAAATGCAACACTTTTGTTTTTGCCCCCATTTTTCATGAGCTGAACTCAAAGATCTAACACTTTTTTTATGTACACAAAAGGCCTATTTCTCTCAAATATTGTTCACAAATCTGTCTAAATCTGTGTTCGTGAGCACTTCTCCTTTGCCGAGATAATCCATCCAGATGCTGATTAGACAGCATGATTATTGCACAGGTGTGCCTTAGGCTGGCCACAATAAAAGGCCACTCTAAAATATGCAGTTTTACATTATTGGGGGGGTCCATATCTGTGAGCACAATTTTCCTCACTCAGTGCAACACATCTCCTTCACACAGAGTTGATCAGGTTGTTGATTGTGGCCTGTGGGATGTTGGTCCACTCCTCTTCAATGTATTAATCATGAGGTTTTCCAAAAACTAATTATTTATTAGTGTGGTGAACGATTGATTAATCGATTAATCGAAACGATTAATTGTTTGATGGCACTATATGCATTATGCATTTATTTTATTCTCAGTTTATTCCTTTTATCTATTATTTGTCATGATTAGATGTTATAATTAAAACGACTAATATTATCAATCATGTTTGTACAGTGTGCCTTCATTAAGTAGCATTAATAAAGTGTTAAGCACATATTTATTACCTTGCATATGGAAATGATCGCATGCAGACAGTGCACCATATTATATTAGCTTGAAAATGTAACATTAAAATGGCTATGGGACAAAAAACTCTTTCAAACTATTTTCTGTAAATCAAAATAAAATAGCTTTACCTAAACAAACGTGTATACTATGTTTCATATAAACTGAAGATCAGGGTATCTAAGCAATACTTTATTTTGCTCAGAGGATAACACTAGACTACATTGTATTTATACAAGGACATTAGAGACATTATAACTGTATTAATATACCTCTAAGTGCACCTCTTGTTGTCAACCCTTGTTAAACAGCTAAATGAGTTCTGTCAGACAAATAACAAGATGTGTTGTGGTGGAGTGGATTCTCCAAGCTGTTGTCACCTTTAGATTAATTCATTCATTAAACTAAATATCATTGAAACAAAACAACTAAGAAATAAACAACTGAGAAAACAAAGAAACTGCCGCTGATGCAGGTTTGTCCTGTGTGTGTGTGTCTCTCTCCGTGTCTGTGTCTCTGTGTGGGTGTGTGTGGGTGTGTGTGTGTGTGTGTGTGTGTGCGTGTGTGTGTGTGTGTGTGTGTGTGTCTCTCTCTCTCTGTGTGTGTGTGTGTGTGTGTGTGTGTGTGTGTGTGTGTGTGTGTGTGTGTATGTTTTATGGTTTATGAGGACACAAATTTGTATAATGACAT
Source organism: Gymnocypris eckloni scoliostomus (assembly GCA_027564155.1). Classification (NCBI taxonomy): domain Eukaryota; kingdom Metazoa; phylum Chordata; class Actinopteri; order Cypriniformes; family Cyprinidae; genus Gymnocypris; species Gymnocypris eckloni. The sequence goes on along the minus strand of CM050412.1, from coordinate 67,639,562 downwards.
GGGTATGACATAGGTATTATAAGGAGCAGGTGATTTATGAGGACATTTTCAGTGTCCCCATAATTTAAAACGCTTATAAATCATACAGAGTGAGTTTTTAGGGAAAATAGAAATGCACCATCTCCTGTGAGGGCTAAGTTTAGGTGTAGGGCAATAGCACATACAGCTTGTACAGTATAAAACCATTACGCCTATGGAAAGTCCCTCAGAAACCATAAAACCAACATGTGTGTGTGTGTGTGTGTGTGTGTGTGTGTGTGTGTGTGTGTGTGGGCATGTTTATGTGGTTTATGAGGACACAAATTTGTATAATGACATGGGTATGACATAGGTATTGCAAGGAGAAGGTGATTTATGAGGACATTTTCAGTGTCCCCATAATTTAAAACGCTTATAAATCATACAGAGTGAGTTTTTTTGAGGGAAAATATAAATGCACCGTCTCCTGTGAGGGCTAAGTTTACAGCTTGTACAGTATAAAAACCATTACGCCTATAGACAGTCCCCGTAAACCATAAAAACCAACGTGTGTGTGTGTGTGTGTGTGTGTGTGTCTGTCTCTCTCTGTGTGTGTGTGTGTGTGTGTGTGTGTGTGTGTGTGCACTTACTTAGGTCACTTTTGGGTACATTTACCAGAATACACACCAGTAAACTGAGGACCACCTTGACAATTGAGGACATTTCGATGGTCCTCATTTGTCTGACTATATAGTGGTATTCAGTAAGCTCTAAAATGGTGTCCAGGCTTAAAATCTCACATGTCCCTAAAATGTACTTTTAAATGATTTGTGTACTGAAAGTGTGTATACCCCTCCTCCCCCAGGCAGTGTGTATAACACAGCGCCCTCTAGGAGAACTGCACCTACTATGACATTCACACTCTGGGGATTCCGACCAATCAGAGATCAGCAAAGAGGCCACGCGTCTGAATAATTTGCTGATCTGACCAATTAGAGGCATAATACGTCAGCAATAGGGATCATGGAAGAAAATTACTTATGTATATGAATTATAGACAGATCGTCAACTTAAATGAAACATGAATTAATACTATAAACCAATAATTAGTGTAAAAAATGAACATTTTCCCCGAGAGAAAGCTCTCATCCTTTACATCCATGATTTGTTTCTAACTGAATTTAGCAGTTTATGCGCGCATCACGGACTCTTACCGGAAGTTCAGACAGTAAACAGTCACTTAAATCATAGTTCATAATGGTGTATGAATACTGTGTAACACGGAGAAGGACACGTCCAGGCATATTACATATAAAAACACGTATTTCTTCCGAACAGCGGAGGGACAGATGATTACATTTCCTAACAGTAACGTTAATTATCTTTATGTACCTGAGTTTATTCAATAAAACAAACAAGCCACAGACATTTGTATGAAAACATGCAAACTCACTTGCTTTTAGTGGTGGTTTTTTCGTTCGGATGTTTTTCCTAGTTTGTAAAATATGTATATATATATGTTATTCCCTCATAATGTGATCGCATCTCCGCACGTGCTCCGCCCCTCCCCACCGGAACCGTAACAGCACAGATCACCTTACGGGAGCAGAACGGCTCTGCTTACAATGAGAATATACCTGCTTACAATGAGAATATTTTTATGTAACAGTTCAAAAGCAAACATAAAATAGTAGTAATAATACATACTATTATTATTTAATAATAATAATGATAATTACTATTATTTTAATATTTTATGTTTGCTTTTGAACTGTTACATAAAAATACAGAACACAAATATTACATAACTTGTTGCACAAGACCAGACAATACAAGACACACACAAAAATACAAAATATTGAATGGGATGATACAGGATATCATAATTATTACAGTGTAACTCCAAATGAGAATACAAACGGGAAAAGGGTTGCCAAATTGTATGAAATACTTTACTTTTATTTCTTAACGAGTATGTTAATTATCTCAAGGGTACACAGTTATTAACCTCAATAACCACAGACTTATGGGGATAACAGTATCCGATTTCCACTTCATTGCAATGCACTTCTTAGAAACATTTCTGTGATATTTATGACATAATCTTGTGTAATATTGCTATTATTATTATTATTACAATTACTACTATTATTATATTTATTTAGTTAATTTACAATAAAATGTGTTTTAGTCAGTATCAGAAGTCAAGGTGACACGTTTATATTTTGTTTAAATATTTATTCTTCATCTGATTAAAAACACTTTCAGAGGCCAAAGTTAAACTGTAGACTGTATTTAACCGTTGTGTGTGAGCCGCCTCCCCAGCAGTGCGCGCGCCCATCCCCCACCCTACAGCGCGAGACTCCAGATGTAGCAGAGCAGCGCGAGAGAGACTCACACATACAACATATTAATACGTGTGCTGCTCATAAGATGCATGTATGCAATTAGTATCATGTGTATTTAGTGTCATTTTACAACGCCCAGCAGTTTTCCATCACTTTCATTCGATATACAATGTTTTTACCATTTATTCACACACATATATATATATATATATATATATATATATATATATATATATATATATATATATATGGGTCAATCTACAGAAACGTAAACTTTTGGTATGACAAGATGTCTTAAAATATTTTTTTTTTACATTTAAACTTAGACAGGCCACATTATTAGATTACCTTTTGACTTTATGAATACATATAAATGACAGCTTAATGATTTTTATATTTTGTGTGCATTTATTTAAAGACCACATGCACTGTTTTTTGTCACTGGTGTTATCTTACTACTTTGGCCATTTTAGAGGTGTTTAAGAAACATTATTTTTCAGCAAATGTTGTCAGAGTTACAGAACAACAATGATAATGGAACAAATAAGGCGGTTACATTTTATTTATTTTATTCAGGTTTGTTAAAAGTATTATTTGAATGACATAAGTTCATTTGTGCAACCATGTATTTTCTATAACAATGAAAATATTTTCGAAACAGTTATAAACAAGTAATGATGCAATCCTTTAAATCTTATCTCTTGAAGCAGAATTAAATGGATGTAATTATTATCATGCCACATGTGACACATTGTATATTTAATGAGACATAAAAAACAGTAAGACCAGTGATATACATTAGACCAAATATCCTAATTCTTCCTCAGCAATAATTAATAGATGAGACTAAATTTGGCATACATCTGGCATTTAGTGAAGGCAGATAGTAAAAGAAGATAAACTGATCTTCACTGGTGTTACTCGTAAGGAAGGTGACAGCAGTGACAATTTTCATGAAAAATTCATTTTACTAAAAGTCTGCTGCCAGATACCAAACCCACATGTTGTCAATCGCATACTCACTAAATTAAGTAGTTTAATCCATTTGTATTCTAGTTTTTTACAATTTCCTAACTGTAAAGTAGGTCATACCAGTGCCTTGAACTAAAAGCTTCATGAAATCATGAGATAAAATAGAAGATGTCTGATAACTGAAAAGAGACAGTGCTTATCGTGGGCCTTTCTTCATAGATCTTTATGAAATAGGAAGAAGGAAGTCAAGTGATGTCATCAGTGTGATTTGTTTTCAAAATAACAGATTATTGTTGAACGGTAACACCAGTGACACAACTCCAGAAGACCACTACTTTCGTTATATATTTTATAATATGTATTTGGCTTGTTTTTTTTAATGTAATTTACATCATATATTTGATAGTTATAAATACATTCTTGTATTTTAAATGGTAGAAAATCCTGTTTTTGACCTCAAAATAAAGCATGTTCCCTCTGTATATGGCTGTGGGGATGAGCAGTTTGTGGTGTTTGGAATTCATTTAAAAACAAATATTGCCACATTGATGGCTCAAGAAGATGTAATTTTTCAAATAACACATTGTGTCATTTTAAAATATGTAAAAAAAATTAACCCTCCAATGTTTTTCAAATGTAATATTTCTGTAAAGGACAGATATGCATGCATATATGAGCAGTTTATATTTCTGAGCAGCTTTGTATTTGCTCATTTAGACACAGCACAGCTCCGCGTGCTCTTACGTTTCAGCGCGAGTTGTCTCAGTGTCATGCAAGATTTACATACAGGTGCATCTCAATAAATTAGAATGTCGTGGAAAAATTCATTTATTTCAGTAATTCAACTCAAATTATGAAACTCGTTTATTAAATAAACGAAATACACACAGACTGAAGTAGTTTAAGTCTTTGGTTCTTTTAATTGTGATGATTTTGCCTCATTTAACAAAACCACAACAAATTAGAATATGGTGACATGCCAATCAGCTAATCAACTCAAAACACCTGCAACGGTTTCCTGAGCCTTCAAAATGGTCTCTCAGTTTGGTTCACTAGACTACACAATCATGGGGAAGACTTGATCTGACAGTTGTCCAGAAGACAATCATTGACACCCTTCACAAGGAGAGTAAGACACAAACATTCATTACCAAAGAAGCTGTTCACAGAGTGCTGTATCCAAGCATGTTAACAGAAAGTTGAGTGGAAGAAAAAGATGCACAACCAACCGAGAGAACCGCAGTCTTATGAGGATTGTCAAGCAAAATCGATTCAAGAACTTGGGTGAACTTCACAAGGAATGGACTGAGGCTGGGGTCAAGGCATCAAGAGCACCACACACAGACGTGTCAAGGAATTTGGCTACAGTTGTTATCAGAGGCGTCTTACCTGGGCTAAGAGAAGAAGAACTGGACTGTTGCCCAGTGGTCCAAAGTCCTCTTTTCAGATGAGAGCAAGTTTTGCATTTCATTTGGAAACCAAGGTCCTAGAGTCTGGAGGAAGGGTGGAGAAGCTCATAGCCCAAGTTGCTTGAAGTCCAGTGTTAAGTTTCCACAGTCTGTGATGATTTGGGGTACAATGTCATCTGCTGGTGTTGGTCCATTGTGTTTTTTGAAAACCAACGTCACTGCACCCGTTTACCAAGAAACTTTGGAGCACTTCATGCTTCCTTCTGCTGACCAGCTTTTTAAAGATACTGATTTCATTTTCCAGCAGGATTTGGCACCTGCCCACACTGCCAAAAGCATCAAAAGTTGGTTAAAAGAGAATCTATGGAGTATTGTCAAGAGGAAAATGAGAAACAAGAGAGACCAAGAAATGCAGATGAGCTGAAGGCCACTGTCAAAGAAACCTGGGCTTCACACCACCTCAACAGTGCCACAAACTGATCACCTCCATGCCACGCTAAATTGAGGCAGTAATTAAAGCAAAAGGACCCCCTACCAAGTATTGAGTACATATACAGTAAATTAACAGTTCCAGAAGGCCAACGATTCACTAAAAATGTTTTTTTATTGGTTTTATGAAGTATTCTAATTTGTTGAGATGTGAATTGGTGGGTTTTGTTAAATGTGAGCCAAAATCATCACAATTAAAAGAACCAAAGACTTAAACTACTTCAGTCTGTGTGCATTTAATATCATGACATTATAATTTATTGAGATGCACCTGTATATATAATTACACTCGTGATTTTATACATTTAAATATTCTGTCTAAAGAAATATAAATATGATATAAAATGCAATATAAAGATTTTTATTTCATGATTGTAATGAGTTCGATCACTTTGTGTCAAGTGTCCTTGTTTGTCACGGTTGCTGGATCGACACAGGGTGTGTTCTATTCAGAGAAGATCATCACTAGTGCCCTAACCATTGTAAGGCTGTATTCTTCACAACAGCAGCCTTGGAACGTGTACATGGCTCAAAAGAGTCATTAGGAACACACATTTGAAGACCTACATATCGGATTGGACCATCGTGATTGTCACGCTTTTTCTCTGACATCGAAGTGCCCTCGGTAGGCATCACGACGCTGTTTGGCACGCAGGGCAGGTGTCAGCAGTCCGGCTCAGAACAATATAAGTACTTTTTTTAAGTTCACTGAACCAGTAGTGGTTTAAAACATAAGGTCCTTGTAATAAGATAATTTTCTATGCCTTTGTCAAAATATTTATAATATTTAATAAATAAATGGAGGCTCGCGTTTCCCGGAAATGCAGACACGTGACAATGACGTCAGCTGAATTCAGAACGCGTTTGGCGCCAGGCAGAGGCAGACCCATCCCCACTCCTCCATGCACATTAAAAGGTAAGATCATGTCTTCTTCTGAAAATGCATAATAAATACCTATAATAACTGTTTTAAGTTACTAAGATGTATATTTAGTTTAGTGATTTCATTGTATTCTGATAGTTTTATTCAGTTGTCGATTGTGTCAGTTTTCTGACAAAGAAAACATTTTAATGTATAACAGTAATATAAAATCTACAATTTAATAAAAATAACTAAGTTAGTGGTTGAACTATATGAACTTTACTAGATTTGAGTATTTTTAAAGTGTGTCAAAGCTGATTAAAAGTGTCATGAAAATAGTCCATGTGAATCTAGCTCTCTAATTTAAGTCTGTATTATGGACAGAAAATATCAAGTTATTGACTGAAAATGTCCAATATTATAGTAGCTCTTCATATAAGTATGAACTGACATCATCTTTACACAGACACACTAGACCCAATGGTCTTTCTATCAATATTGTACTAATTATAGTAATCTAAAATACTTTTAGACATCACATGTACTGTTATTATATTGAATATTACTGAAATAATACACATGAAATCATGTTCCTAAACTAACAGTATTGGTGATTAACTAAATCATTTGTGATGTTTCTGTAATGGTTAATCCAGCGGTATATGTAGATCTTTAGTCCCAATTAAATATAATTATTGTTGTTATCCATTAATTTTTAAATGTATTGTTTACAAGGATGGCAGAAAAAATAGTAAAGCACTTTATTATTTTTTTTTTATTCAGATACCCAATTAATCAACAAATACAGTCTAATAAATGTCTTAAGCAAAATTTCCATGTGTTTTATACATTTATTAGATCACCTGTCATAATAAACACAAAATTGGGCATCTGCGTTAAAAGCTAAATAAAGTGCTTTGCTTTTTACTTTATTTTATTAATTGTTTTACTGCTGTGACTAAAGAGCTACACATACTGCTGGATTAATTACAGAAACATCACAAATGATATAGTTAATCCCCAATACTGTTAGTTCAGGCCAGCTGTGGCACAAACCTGTGTGTGTAAATATAATATTACATTTAGTTTAAGTGTAGTTAAAGCTAATGATGTGTTTTAGTAAGATCAACAAGAATTGTAATTATGATTGTTTATTCCATTCACCTTATATATTTTTCCCGTCATTACAGCAGCTGTCCTGTGTCACAATGCTGGGGATCCAAAGAAATAAAAGAGAAGAAGACCTCAACAAGATGCAGAGCATTACATTGCTTGTAAAATCGATAAACCAGGGCTTCAAGAGCACTTCATCAGCAAATATAAAGGCAAGATATTTCAGTATTTACAACTAAATAAATTACCAATAATATTAATCTGCAAAACTGAGAAGATAATGTGTAATGTATATTTGTGATTGCTGAATACAGTGCTGCATGAATGAGTCCTAAAACACAGAAACAAGTGTATGTTTGCACTTCTGATTCCATCATCACAAAGTCAATGGGTTTTTGAAGGAGCTCAAGATATTTCTCCTTTTATTCCACAGCATATAATACATAAGTAATACCCTCTTGTATTTATAGTCTTTACGTCAATGATTGTATTTAGGATTCAAAATGAATAAAAGCTGTTTATTTGTTAAGAGGTTATCATGATGAACAAAGTTTTGTTGTCACAGAGATTTTCTACAATAATCCATAAGCAAATGAAAACAATATTCTGGGATTTTGTTGAGGGAACCAGATGCAAACCAGGCTTGCAAAAATATGCCATCCCTGTGACACTCTATTCCAGGAGTAGGTCCTGCAGAGTTTAGCTCCAACCCTGATCAAACACACCTGTCTGTAGCCCTAGTGATCCTGAAGAGCTTGATTATCTGCTTCAGGTGTGTTTGATCGATGTCCTGCAGTGTTGAGCTCCAACCCTGATCAGACACACCTGAAGCAGATAATCAAGCTCTTCAGGATCAAGCGCTGCAGACAGGTGAGGTTTATTCAGGGTCAGAGCTAAACTCTGCAGGACATCGCACTCCAGGACCGACGTTGCCTACCCCTGCTCTATTCTATATACAATATATAGTCTTAATAATATTGTTTGTGCAACTGTATCATTTTAAGATTTTTATGTAAAGTATAAACAGTATTGTTTTACAAGGATGGCAGAAAAAATAGTAAAGCACTTCTGTCATTAATTTTTTATTCAGATACCCAATTAATCTTCAGAAATTAAGATATTTCTAATGAAATGTCTTAACCTGCAAAATTTCCATGTAGAAACTTCATTATACATAGTTCATGTGATCAGACATCAGGGTTCAACCATAATGTTATGAAGCTACGGAAATATTTATTTTGTGTGCAAAGAAAACAAATACAACAGCTTCAACTTTTTCTTCTTCTCTGGGACATTATCAAGAAGATGCTGACGTAGATCACCCAGCACTGAGCCGTGTTAATTAGCAGAGGAGCACTCGCTGATGTCACATGCACTGTTTACCTATGTCCTTACTGTGTTTCTGGGCCTTGAACATGTCCGTTGCTGTCTATGGAGGGTCAGAACCTCGGATTTAATCAAAATATATCTTAATTTGTGCTCTGAAGATGAGCGAAGGTCTTACGGGTTTGCAACGTGTGAGTAAGATTAATGACAGAATTTTTATTTTTGGGTGAACTAACCCTTTAAATAATTCCATTCATTTACTAATTTCCTTTACATCACATCACATATATTTGCAAATTAATTGGTTCATATGGCAGAGAACTTTTAGCAATAATCAAAATAATAGTTAACTTTAAAGAAGTGCTGAAGCTAATGAATCTCTTCTCTTTAGGGCGTTTTCAAGGAGATTTTGCTCCTGAATACAGAGGTGAACTGAGTTCAGCGGATTTACGAATCTCTACAGTGACAGCAGAGTGTGTTCTTGTTCTCTGATTTTCAAAACTGGCGGCTAATATTGGTGGTAAGTACAGAATTGTTGGATTGATGTGCTGCATGAATGGGGACCTAAAACAGCATGTTAGAAGTGTATGTTGTGTGGTGATGTCCATCATCACAAACGCTGTGTGTGTGTGTGTGTGCGGAGGGCTCAGCTCAAGATATCCGCTAATGTTCGCCACCGGTAAACCAAATCCCGCTCAGATCACGCTCGCATTAAATGTCCCCAGTAACGTTAGGCCTATTTATATTTTCCTGTTTATAGTGAAATTATTGTTAAGAGGTTATCATGTCTCAATTAAAGCGTAGTCCGATAAGAAATGGTTAAGTTTCTGAGTGAAATTGTTAATTTAAATTAGGGCTGTTTGTTAACCGTTAACTGACCGATAATAATTTTGACCCATTAATACAATCAGTTAAACGGTTTAAAGTAACTTATTTATTTATTTTAGTAATGTATCAAAATATTTTAAAAGGTTTGCTGCATGGTTAAAATAAGCTATATGAGTATAAAAAACAAGTTTTTAAGAGAGAGAAAAACAAGTCGCCTATAAGTCGCATTTTATTATTTCATTCAGAAATAGCCCAACCCTGAATTACAAACATTATAATAAACACTGTAAACATAGCTAAGCTATTTTAGTTCCCTCAATCCACAACAAATCCTTACAATTAACAGTAGGCTAGAAAATAACAAGAATTAAAAATAAGAAGCTATAACGACAAACCAAAACTAATTATTTTAGGCTAAAACAAAACTAAAACCAATGTTGGGTCTCTCCTTCAACACAAAATCAAATGCATATTCATGTATTTGAATGCCAAAATATTATTGACCATTTATTTACGCCTATTTCCCTCCCTTAAAATATCCACATAAAACAAAATGTTTTGCATAACTTCCAGGGCTCTAGACTAACTTTTTGCATTGATATTTCTGGTGCGAAACTTTTTTCTTAGGTGCACTGGCACAAATTTTTATATAGGCAATATTGACTAGAAACATCATTAAAATAGTCAACAATCTGGTCAACATAAAGTTCTTTATTTGAAGCACAATTCTACAAGATAGGTAACTTACTGAAAAAGTGTTGGTGCTTAAAGTGCTTCACTGAGCAGAGATTTAAACTTAAAACATCTCAAGATAAATAAAATCTAAATTAAGTGTTTTAAGAGCCAAACTGAACATCTCATGGCTCAATGTATTATGGACTATCCTCCATTGCAGTCACATGCCCCTCGGATTGCCAACTCCTGTAGTTAGCTTGATCTTTGTCCTTGGCTAAACCAGCTGGCCACACTCTCTAGCATCAACATCTTCCAGACTTGGCCCTTCTACACTGAGTCTTATCAGATCTTCCACTGTGTCTGAACGAAGGATGCTCTAGTGCAGTGCTTCTCAAACCCCCTTAAGCCCATAAAACAATCCTGTCATCCCACCACAGACTATTTGCAAATAATTGCACTAAACATTATGAAAAAATAACTATTTACAGTTTTATAACCAATTCTTACTATGCAAAAAGAAGACCTTTTCTTGATTTAATATTTAGATTTTTTTTAGCTTTATTTTCATTTAAATGTTTAGTTTTGAAATGTTGTATGCATTTGTCATGTTTATTTCATGTCTTTATCTTCTTAAATGTGTGTATATATTATATATATTTTTAACTTTCTAATTTGAGTTAAGTACAGAATTGTTGGATTGATGTAAAGGGATGACCAGAGCATGTTCTGTTCTGTCTAATCGCCTCTGTGCTCATACTGTATTTTAATGCAGCCAAATTCTCAATAAAACTGTTTTACTTTATATATTTGACTGTTTATGTTGTCAGTCAACAGGATAAATATGAAATATTGACTGAAACACGTCCCTTTAAGAATTCATAACCAGCTCTCCTTCCAAGAAGCTAGTCTGCACAAAAATACTAATTTATAATTGTATTGAGCCGTTGTCTGATGAAATCAAATAAGAAACAATATAAGACAAGACAATTCCAGTGCTGTGATTTCTTCTATATTTGCGTGTACATTTAGAGAAGCAATAATATCTGTTTTAACTGAACGGCTTCTCTCAGACGCCGCTGAACAGAGCAGATGCAGAGAAAGCGCGCTGATACAATCAGTTAAACGATCACAGAGACACTCTGAGAGATTTATTTTTAGTTTTTGGAAAACAAAAAGTTGCTATGGGGGTTACAAAGGCGCTAAATGTCGCTAAGTTGGCAACACTGCACGCATTTCTACTACTCACCTCTTTCTCTCTGTCTGACTAGCAGCACACGTGACGCATTTTCACACACACACATACCGGAATATCTGGACCACGGCCAATCAGAGGGTCCGCCTTCACTATCTCTGATTGGTTTAGAAAATAACCACGATTAAATAACGGGGTGTCTTTTGTTGAACCAGAGTTTCTGAGTCGCGGATACTTTTTTTTCTTTTCTCGAATGGCTGACGGTCTCAGTGCGCCCTCAAATGTTGTTATTTCGTATTTGAGAGAAAATATTATTGACCATTTATTTACCATTTCGCCTCTACAATAGCCCTGACTTCACTGCGGCACGGTGATAACGCTAAACAGCACAGATTTTACTACATATTTAAACAGAGCAGTGTTGTTTTTCCATATGTTTGACCGGTTGTTTTATATAATGATAATGAACAGGCTGTAGTGTCAAGGTAGAATGTATTAAGCAATCACTGGATTTATTCCTTCTAACAGTGGAAGCAGTTACTCTTCTTAGTCTTTTATTTGTGTACATTCACAATAAAAAATAATCTTTGCTTTTTGTGAAATAAGACAAAATAATAGAATGCAGCTTTCTGCCGTCTGCTTTAATTTCAAGAGCGCAATAATGAACAAACTCTGCATACTCTAAAAAACACTGGGTTCAAAACAACCCAGTTTGGGCTGGTAGATATAGGACAGAGCACATTTGGGGTTAATTTTACCCAGTACATTTGATTGTTTATTTAACCCATCATAAATGGTTGATTTAACTCAGCTAATGGCTTTATTCGTTTCTATTATAATATTCACTTTTTTTAACATTATGCATGAAATAATGTTTACAGATTAACTTAAATACTTTTGTAAAATACTCCAGAAGCACTGGTTTACGTGATAACTTCCTTTATTTCTCATTTGCTTGTTTTTATAAACTATAAGCCTACACATTGCCTATTTAATCTCGTTTAACAAACGTTAGAAGTAAAGATTAAACATTAAACCGATGTAATTCACGAGTAAATGGATCACTCTGTAACTGTGTTTCCACCGTAACGGCGCTGGCTCTCACGCCGAGCTGGAGTCGTGTTCGGCGGGAACTGATCACGGATCAGACCGCCCGCGCTTTCACTCATGGACAAAATGAACTGCGATTGCCTTCATTACCTGCTCAACAACAAACAGTCAACAGCTCTGAGGACATGTTTTAACATCCAAAGTATTCGTGTTCTGTAACTTTATAAATAGAATAGTTTATTTTATGCAAAGCATCAGACTCTTCATCACACAATATGACCGACGCGACGCGAGCGACGTTCGTTTAGTGATTCACACCCCGCGCCTGTAAGTTGCTCTGCATACATTTGAACGATATACTGCACAGGAACAATTTTATAAATAAAATTAAATGTACACAATAATAACCCAAAAAATGACCCAAAAGGCTCAACCCAGCATTTGGGTTAAAAAAAAATAACCCAAGATTTTTTTTAGAGTAGACTGCGTGTTGCACAGTATTTCTTTCGTTTTCTTAAATTATTATTTAAGTGAAAATATATTTCTAGTATATGCCTCATTTATTCGTTATATAATATAGCGCCTATCTTTATTAGTGTTTTCTCTGCTTGCGAAGTGCTGCAGGTGCGTGATGTGATATGATATGATCAGGTGAATCGTGTTCTGTTGTCTGCTGTTTTTGCACATGTAAAATGAATCCCGAAAAACAAATGTTAGTATTTTTAACAGGTCGCAGACACTTATTATTTTTAATTTAATTAAGTTCTAATTTCAAATATTCTTGCTGGTTTACGGTTAGGAAAAATAACCGAAATGAACATCCCTAATTTAAATGTATTAAATTAAAATCTTAATTTAAAAACATGTCTTGTTTTTGAAGCCACTTGGAAAACTTTTGTAAAAGTTAAATAACTGAAAAGTATACTTTCCCATTAAAACAACGCTTCATATTCAAAACACGCACACAAGATGAAATGCACTTAACAAATAATTATTTCGTGGCGTAAATAAAATAAAAACTTTCTAAAATTAAAATAGACCTAAACTGCAGGGAAATGCGGTCCATTAAAACGTGTCAATCTTCACAGGATTTTAGAATTTGCTTTTAGAAACATTAGATTAGACAAACTTTGCTTCGCTTATTCCACAGATTCTCGATTAGCAAATTGTCAAGGGGCATTTTGGGCTGAGCGAGCGGCACTGAGCGTATTGAGTGAGCGAATCTTCACAAAGACGCTCTCGCTCTGAAGGAAATATGATCGCCCCGCTCCGCCTCCGCTCACATGCTCTGCTGGGGACACACTGCTCTACACAGTTTGTTTGTGTGCTTTACCTGATGCACTGTATTAAAGTGCACTCAACTGTATTAAACAGTCCCTCCAGGATTTTGCGATTCTGCAATTGCTGAATTTATGGCAAAATCAAGCAAACTCCGCAATTTTTTAAGATCTTGCAAATTTTCGTAATTGGTGCAAGTTTTTAGCATATTTTGGGCTTAAACGTGTCCTGTGACATCATCACAATGTGCATTCAGTCAAAGAAAGGTTGTTCCTCGGTTTGAAAAATGGAATGAACAGCTTTGCGTTCTCATCATGACCGATTTACAAGAGCTACATCAGACAAGCGAACCGAAAGAGGAACGAATCCGCACTACTCGTTTGGGCTAACGTTATACGGCGCAGACCATTTATCTGCTCGGACTGGAGCCGCGGTGGCTGCTCTCGATCACGTGACACCGTATACACAGCGCTGGGAGATACAGTGACACCAGAATCAATAACGCTCTGTCAAATCTTGTGAGAAGCATTCAAATTCTGATATCAGAACAAACGCCACTGATGTGGAAACCAGGAGAAAAAATTCTATAAACAAATCTCCACCATTCACAATGGATCTAACATAACTACAGGAATAACTTGTGGCAGAAATGGTCTAATGTTTTTGAGTGTTTTAAATGCTTTACAACTTTTCCCAGCACTTTAAAGCTTTAAGTATTAGCCTACCTAATTTAAAGTTATTTTTAATGTGATTACATTATTTGTTCATCCGTCATAGGTGACCTCCATTTTAAAATTAAAAGTTTCATAATGTAGAAAAGCAAACACTTATTTAAAATAAAAAGGACATTAAATTACTACTTTATGGCTGCAGTGACTTATAGGCTTATTAGTAATTTCCACTCCTATAGCCTATATACACTATAATGCCAAAAGTATTGGCACCCCTTCTAATGAAAGGTTTGACTACTTTAGTAATCTCCATAAGTACAAATATTAATGTTTAAGCATATAATGATATTCTAGGGACTCTAATTGTATAGCAACAGTTTGGACTCGTTTCTATTCTAACATGACAGTGTCTCTGTGTATAAGACAAGAATCAAAGAGAAATGATGATTCAGTCCGTGTGGAAGAACTTGACTGGTCTGATCCCAGCTGAACACCTCTGGTGTACATAATAAAGTGGGAGTGTATATATATATATATATATATATATATGTTTTTTATCAAATTATATTTAGACATTATGGATGACAGTAATAAAAGTTAATCTTATCTGCATCTCAACTATCCAGACAGCACTAACAAGACGTCTGCTAAAGATCTGGGAAACATCTGCCTTTTAATCTGATAAACGTGTAGAACCAGTTTAACGTGCATTCTAATAAATCTCTATTTGACATCTGACAGGAAAAGTCTTGGAGACATATTTCAGATGAGCACTTCTTGCATATGTAAATGCAGACATCAAATAGACATCTCCGAGATGTTCATGTGCGATTAGGGTGAGTGCTTTACTGTCAGGTGCTGGTTCTGTAGAACTTAATGGCCCCGGTGTCCTCAAATGTTATTCTGGAGCCCTGCGATGGTTCTCAAAGTCAGAAAAGTTATAACAAAGTTAGAAGAATGTTGTCCGTGGTATATTTTCACTGAAAAACAATTAGAAATGGCACAAATATCACCGCAAATTTTGAGAAAAGCTGCTGCAAAATTTGTAATTTTAGGCCGCAAAAATCAGAAAAGTCCTGTGAAATCCTGTAGGGACTAATTAAAGAAGGAGAACTACAAAATGTGCAGAGCGCTGGAGCATCAGGCCTGGAGTTAAGAACCACTTATCCACCTTTTCCTACACTCCATGATGCTTTAAAATGATGGGAGTAACTTCTGTTTACACTGTAAACAATCAGCAAAAGGTTCGCTCTATGATTGCAATGATAAGCATTTTTAAAAACTGGATGCAGTGAGGTGATATTATTTTACACGCCTTCAACCATCGAGCTTTAAAAGCACATTTAAAAGTGTAAATTTATTAACAAATTACTTTCAACATACCATGAATAACTCCTAAACATCCGTAATATTGCTGCGGATAGGATGTGTTAAAAATCATTATAGTTATATATGTCTGTTTTTCGTAACAATTATATTTTATAGCATCCGTGTGAAATCAAACCTGAAAAGAGAAACCTCACCTGACTTGGACAAGGAGAACAGCAATGGTCCACATGAGCAAGCTGAGCCACAACAGTCAGAAAGCAAGAACATCAGGAAATAAACCGGTAATCATCTGATGCATGCAGTAACTATCTTTAGATTAACAGAGGTGGGTAGAGAACCCAAACACAATTCAAGAAAGACCCATTGACAACTCTTCTTCTGTCTGTTCTTAAACATGTGTATTGGAAGTTGAGCTGAGCAATATGGCTAAAAACATGATTACTAAAGTTTTTCTTATCAGTCACTATCGATAATTGTCACAATCAATTTCAAATCATTATTTATTTCAAGTTTAAAGGCAGATTTTTGCTCCTAATTGAAAGTTGTAGAAACTAGACCGATATTTGTGATTCTTAACTACTCTTTAATCGTCAGAACATGACAAACACTTCACGTTTTTGAATTCTTTACACTTCAATATCTGAATAGAAAAAATAATTTCTTAGCTTCTGCATGTTCTAATGATCAGTGTTGGGGTGTAACGCATTACAAGTAACGAGTAATGCGAGTTACGTTATAATATTACTTTTTTCAAGTAACTAGTAAAGTAACGCATTACTTTTTAATTTACAAGAAAATACCTGAGTTACTTTTTCCCATTTATTGATGACAGTGTGCTGTGTGAACATGTTGCTGTAGTTCTAGACTAAATATGAATGTGTATTAATTCATCCCACTCACAAAAAACAGATTCAGTATTCATCAAAATGAATTAAAACAGAGAAACTCAGAATATGACGCAAGCCTGCAATAATTAAATATGTTAAACAACACAAATATATCTAATCTCATTTTATTAACCGATGTGTTTTCTGCTGACCTTTGATGATCAGTTCAATCATACTAATAATACAAATTACTTTACATAAACTAACGATTGTGCTTCATTGTTTTTAATTGCTGAAGAGTGTTGAATCTTCTTCTGTGTTCTTCTGTACAGACGTGATTTACTCGTCCTTCAGTCTGAGGTTTATTCATTACACTTTTGGTGTGAAAGACTTTATATTTGATATAAATATAACTTCTTGTATTAAAACCAACAATCAAGCCCTGCTCATATTTAAAAGTAACACAAAAGTAACACAAATGTAATGTAACGCATTACTTTCCCTAAAAAGTAACTAAGTAACGTAATTGGTAATTTTTTTAGGGAGGAACGCAATATTGTAACGCATTACTTTTAAAAGTAACTTTCCCCAACGCTGGTAATGAGTGATATTGTTTCAAATCCTGAAACAGGTTTGTGTTCCTTACTTTGATTATGTGTCTCTTCAGCACAGTTTGCAGTGCTGGCTGCAATATTAATAATAGTACATTCTTTGTCTTTCAGAAATGCACGTTTAACGGCAGCTTGAGTTGATAGTAGTAGCTTGAGTTAGGATGCTGATGTAAATTTATGTTTATTATCAAAAACTAACATATGGTGAAATTTATTTATACTGACTGTTTGAGATTTATTAAATAATTAATGAATTATTAATAAATCATTAGTATTCCATAGTAGTAACTATATAGTTTCTAAGTATTTGTATGAAAAACAGTAGTCCTAATAGATTTAGTATAAATGCGCCTTTATCTTAAAGGGGTGGTTGATTGTGGTCCCCTGCTCTGCATCTCTCTCTCTCTCAATCAGATCCAGTCTGCTCAGCTCCAACAATGAACTATGTGTAGAGACAGACAGATATTTTTCACAGAGAGAAGCGTTATACATGGGTGCAGTTGCCGTACTCAGCAGGCACCAGGCGTCTATGTAACGCCAGGTTGACGTTGGACACGCGTGGTACAGATTTTGATAGAAAATTAAAATCGTGTTGACGCCAATATTTGATGTCAATTTGATGTTGACTTAACGTTGGATTTTGGTTACACAACCTAAAAACAACAAAATCTCAACGTCAGCTGACGCCGGTATTGGACATCAATTTAACATTGACATTAGACGTTGAATTTACATTTAATTTTGGTCACCTGACGCCGCAACCGAAATTTAACCTAATTATCAACGCCTTATGACGTTGTGTGCCTGCTGGGAAAGCTTTAATCGTGATAAAACCGTTTATTAAAAGCTAACAGAAGCAGTAGCATTTACAAAAACAGCGTATCTAAAAGTATGAGACAACAACAAACAAAAACATACCATTAAGAGCCGTGCTTGCACAGGTTATGCGCGACCCTCTTCACTAATATCCTCTGCGCTCAATCGGGCTCTTTAGACACACAGGTGGTTTAGCCAATCACAACACACTGGACCAGCTGACCAATCTGAGCCCATTGAGCATTTCTGAGGAGGGCTTCGTAAAGGCAGGAAATCATCAGAGCGGTTATCGGAGAAGGGACAGAACGATTTAGAATAAAGGTAAAATAGGTGAAAAATAGTGCTATTTTGTTTTTTACTAAGCATTAACACATGTTAGACTGCACCCCATAAACACAATCGAGCCTAGAAGAAAACCAGTCAACCCCTTTAATCTCAAAATACTGTAATTATATTCTGTTACATCTTTAATACATTTAATGCTCATCTACATTAATAATATAATAAAATTCAATACGAATATCTTTCTGACACAATACCATGGTGTAGTTATTGTTACTACAGTAAATCCATAGTAAATGATTGTGAATTTTAGATTGAAAAGTCTTCTGACTGTATTGCACCATGTGTCTTCTGTTTTGTCATCGCTGTTTCATCTGGCTTTAAACTAGTTTATATCACCGAGTAATTTGTGTTCTTCGCTGAATTCAGTCACTTCACACTGGATCTCACAGAGCTGTTTAGTGTCGTGTGATCGAGACTCATCAGTGATTAATGCATCTGGTCTAGTGAACTCGTAATCGCTGTGCTGCCGCATGAACTTTGAGCCTGAGCGGATAAATGCTTTCTTTCGTTCCACTTTTGGCACATAAACATAATATAAAAAATATATCAAACTACTGTTACTGCTTTATCAAGAAAAATTATATTGTGTTAATTATCGTTATCATTTAATCGCCCAGCCCTAATTTGAACTGAGTAAGCTCACGTAATTGTGTCTAAGCAAAGGGCTTTTTTTCAATGTTTTTCCTTTGTTTTATGTAGTGAGAAACTGCTGGGTCATTCTGTGTCAACTCAACCAGAGGCCCCCGGCTCAAATTTCTGATTTTGCTAATATTTTTTCTGAAGAAAGATAGACATGTATAGTGATGAAAGCCAAAATATTAAATGTCATGGATGAATATTTACTGAGTAATCCACCATTTTGTAAAGGGGGGTCAGAATGGCCATTTTAACCTGAGATTCAGAGCCAAATTACGGGGGGGTAAAAATGACTTCAGAAAGATGGCAGCATCATAATGTTAATTTTACATCTACAATCTGTTGACTTTAGCCATCTTTAATGTGCCAATGGTGACCATTCAAAAATGGGGAAAGAGCCATTTTTTCTCCAAAGTTTGCATGGCTGTTACTCAAGAATGATTAAATATATCTTAATGTCCTTTTAGATATTGGGTCTTAATAAACTTTCCTTTTGGCATCTTTATTTTTAAGGCCCTATATGGTTAGGTTCCAGAGATATTGGAATATGAATATGGCTCCAGGAGTAAATCATTAAAATGTACACATTTTCAGTTGTCAAAAACCAAATGTGGGTCAGTTTGCAAAATTATGATACTTCTTTTCTTTTAAAGAGGAATGTCTGAAGAACAAATAATGTTGACACTAGAGATGTATCTTGTTTCCTTCTATCAGGACAACTGCATTGAACATGTGTCTGAGTGCCATAAATATAATTTTTCCTAAGTTTGCGTGCCTATAATTCAAGAAGTATTAAAGATATGATTTTAGATTCTAGTTCTTAACAAACTTTTCTTTTGGAACCTTAAGTTAAGGCCCTGCATTGTTCAGTCCCAGAGATATGGGGATCTCAATGAGGCTCCATTTCCAGATTGTTGAATATTACCCATTTTCAGTGGTCGAAAACCAGATTTGGTCACTTTGATTTTTTCAAGATTTTTATTCGTCACATACACAATTATGCAGAATATAATCAGCAGTGAAATATAAGTCAGGTCCGCTCCATAGACAGTGCAATTATATGAAATACAAACACAAGAGAATATACATAATGTTGCCATATTCATATTCCAATATCTCTGGAACCTAACATATAGGGCCTTAAAAATAAAGATGCCAAAAGGAAAGTTTATTAAGACCCAATATCTAAAAGGACAATAAGATATATTTAATAATTCTTGAGTAACAGGCATGCAAACTTTGGAGAAAAACTTGAAAATGTCTCTTTCCCCATTTTTGAATGGTCACCATTGGCACATAATGCAATAAAGATTGCTAACAACAGATTTTACTAACAGCTCTACCAATATCTGTGTAAAATTAACATTACGATGCTGCCATCTTTCTGAAGGCATTTTAACCCCCCTGTAATTTGGCTATTTTGACCCCCCTCTATAAAATAGTGGGTTACTCAGTAAATATTCATCCTTATGCCATGATCTGTCTGAATACTCTATTCTGATTGGCTGGCAGGTGTTGATTAAATTAGTTTAACTGCACAGGTAGTTCCAGGTCAGTGTAATCACCGTTTTTATTAATGCGCTGCTTTAATTGATGCACACTAACCAACACGCATCACTCACTCACACAGAATGCTGGCAGAATGCTAGCTAACGAGCCATAACTGATGAAAATAACCGCATTTTAGCCTTCTGGTCAAATATTGCGCTGCAAAGAGCAATACTAGTTTTGTAACTTGTCTATAACTTGGCAAATTACCATGGAATATGCCAGCAAATATTATTAACATCTTTAATATGTGAATGCTGGCAAATGACCATAGCATAGCAGGATAATCAACGGTTAGCTGTGCATTAAACGCTGTGCTTCGGGTGGTTCTTTGCCTCCACATCGTGCATTCAAATCATTTAATGCACAGCTAGTTGATTATCCTTACATGACATTTAATATTTTGGCTTTCATCACTATACATGTCTATCTTTCTTCAGAAAATACATTAGCAAAATCCAAAGTTGATTTGGTTGATTTGACACGGAATGACCCTGCTTCAAATTATACATTATGTGAGTGAACAGAACAAACCATTCAAACTGATTCCTGAACCAATATTTTCCCAACTGTTTGATCAATTCAAATACCCAACTCAAGAGTGACTCGTTAGCAAAAAGGGCATTGCTCATGCTCCAGTAACAAGGGTCTAATGACTCCCTCGGAATAAACCATGAATTTATTAACAAAAAACAATAATAAAGTAACGAGACGAACATCGACTGGTGTAACGAGGTAAAAGTACCTTTTTGGAATTAGAAATGTATGTGATTAAAATAAGAAGTGCCCATAATTAAACCTACTCTTAAAAACGTTTTTTCTTGAATGACTTGAGTAGATATAATGAAGTGAATGTAGCATGTTACCTTCCACCTCTGCTTGTTTTAACTAGTTATTGGTGTTCAGAGTTTTAATGCAATTCTTGTCACAATTTATGCTTGCAAATTATTTGTAGAAATATTTGGCTAGAGTGTCTAACATTTTATTTAAAATTATCTTCAGTATTACGAAGGAATCTGTATTATCTTCATAAATCTCTTTCCTTTGGTTAGGTTTAGGCATGTTCAATTCTATATTTTATATTTGTGCTTTA